>CABPRJ010002367.1:2601410-2723211 GCA_902439185.1 Cinara cedri
CCCCCCCCCCCAAAGACCGAGTTTTGCTTATCAGGCGTCGTCTGATTATGGAGTTATACGAGGCGTCATGTACAAGCTACGAATGAATAAGTCTATTGCTTAACATCGGAGAAAAAATAAATTTTGTATTTAAATCGGGAGCCCTCTGAGAACGTGACAGCAAGAAAAGCGATGATTCTAACTAATTTTAACTACGGGTATACTAAATTAACGAGAAGACATTTTCGTTTTCTCGATTTTTCACAGAAATGCCTCCGACGATTTTTAATAAATTTTGTACTTCATTTGTTCGCATTGGGATCTACGAGTTTTATTCGAAACATTTTTCCATACGAATGTATTAAAGGATACAGATTATATTTAATGAGTCTAGATTCGAATATTAATAATATTTTAAATTTTAAATAAAACTGTCGTGTAGCGTATTAGCGTATTAGAAAGTTAAAAATGTCAGGTGGCTGCTTCACATTGGATCATTTTTTTTTTTTAAAAATTATATATTTTATTTAAACGTTCGACGAAAACGCATTAGTACTCTACCGGCGACATTTTCGGCGTGACCTCACGGCCTCGGAACGTTACGAAACTATTATATTTGCGGCGTCAAAACAAATAAGTATACAAATAAAATATTACACAATGGAACATCACTGACCTTTGCGGGAAGCGGAGCGACGGACGACGAGGACAGCGGTTCGGAGCTGAGCAATTTCTGCAGCTGACTGTTGGAAGTCGTCTCGTGGTGGTGGTGCTGCTGCTGGTGTTGGTGCTGCTGTTGGTGCTGGTGCTGCTGTTGGTGTTGTGACGGTGTGCCGCTGGACGCCACCGCCGCCGCCACAGCCGCGGCCAGTGACGAGGACGAAGACGACGACCGCGGCGACGACGACGACGACGACGACGAAGCCGACGAAGACGACGGCGACGACGACGACGACGACGGCGGCAGCGGTGGCGGCTGTGCGGACGAGCTGCCGGCGGCCGCGGCGGTGGTGGCCGGGGCCGCGGACGCCGGGGGCGACGGCATTGGCGCGGGCGCGTACTGTATGCAGCCGGAACTGGTCGACGAGGACGGCGACGCGGGCGGCGAGCTCTGGTTGGACGACGGCTGATGGTGGTGATGGTTCTCGGTGTGCCGGCGCAGTGACCGCGCGTCGCAGTACGACTTGCCGCAACCGTTCGCCTTGCACTCGAACGGTTTTTTGTGCCGGTGCGTCAGCATGTGCCCGTTCCTGCGTGACGTAAGACGAAATAAATACAAATTTAAAATTACAAAATAAAAAGACGTGGGCTGCGAAGCAAAGGCGTTTTCGATTTTTTTTTTTTCGTGTTTTAAGGAAACAGTCGAGCGACCCGACGAAAAGTCCGTGATGTCCGTTTCACATGCCTATTGTACACAGCGTGCAGACGAATCGTTTAAAGGAGTCCGTGTTAGATGAGTCCGGGTAGACGTAAATCCGTCACCTATCCTCCGTCCCCCTCCCCCGTAGGGTTTCGCCCCTAGCTATTAGGCACAGTGACCCGCAGGGTCGAATCCGTGTTCGGTGACCCCCCCCCCTCCCTACCTTTCACTCACATCACGATTTATCAAAACGGACCGCCGCCGCGGCCGTTAAAAGTATACCGCCAAACGTTTCGCGTTAATGACTCCGCAATACAAATCGGAAACGCGAATGTTTATCCTAACGGCCGGGTCCATAGAAAAACAAAATAAATATAAAGTGACCGACCCACTCGCGCACATTTAGAGTGAAACCGTAAATTATAATCAAAAATACGCCAGAAAACGCAAACGCTTCCTTTGCACCCTTTCGATAGTTGGGCGGTCGCACGGAGACGAAGGATCCCCATAACACGTGATCGTGCTCCAGCGAAGGCCTCACTAAAGAGCAGTCTATTCGTGTAGCACGTCTCTCTCGCACGCAACGACGTTATTTCGGCTTTGAACAATCAACGGAAACGCTGCAGCGAGATTATAATACCTAATATTATTACGCACCGAAACGGGTCAAAACGAATTCCTTTCCTACGTTTTATAAATCGAACGCCCTCCGCGCGATTATCCAACGGTTCGTCAATCTCTCGATATTCAAACGATGCCTGCGCGCATCACTATACTGCCGAGATATTACGTTTCTTTCCTCTCTTCCGAACGGCGCCTTTGACGGTTCTCCTTCCCGTTTCGCTAAGGTCCGGCACACGCGTGTTCCTTCTTGTCCTACTAGAGATCGTACGCTATTTTCCGTTCATTTCCATTCCACACGGCACAGACTGTGGCGATAATCCTCGTCCACGCCGCATGTTAGGAAATCGTAATTATGTTATACCAAGCGGTTAGCTTCGGCCGCACTTTCATTTCTCGTGCTGTCCGTTTGGTCCTCGTCTGTGAGCGTTCCATCCGTGGCTCTGCTGTGACGATTGCCGTACGGCGTTGTTAGGTATTATGCGGTTGCGCGCGTCGCGAAAGCGAAACGAAATATAACAGAAGACGGTTTGAAATTCCTATCAGAAATTCACGAATGTCTATTAATTACGTTATACACGAAGGGTACAGGGAAAAAACCGGAAAAGTCATTTTTGTTTTTTACGAAGTAAAAAGTCCGGATCAGGTTTAATGTTAAACTTTGAAATGTATAGCAACCACTACGTAATGTCATATTGTATTATTAACCGAGGCTATAGCCGTGTATTAACCTAACACTTATCTGGTTGATAATTGACTATCCGGTTTTTTTCCCTATATAGCTTTAAACTTTTGACATTCATTACTTTCGACTAATCTGTTTTTTTTCTTCGTCGTTTCTGTCGCGTAAAACACACATGCATGTCAACACAAATTATGTTTGACACCGATATCGACATTTCCGGAAAAAAAAAAGTGACTTTTCTGGTTTTTTCCCTGTACCCTTTACGCGCGTTCGAAAAACGTTTCGGATTTTTGTTCGCGTCTAAACAATAAACGCCAAGGAACGAGAATCCGGAAAAAAGGTTCGCGGCGTACCACTATAATATTGTCATTGTTTAATTTTTCTCGGAAAATTATCGCGTCGGAGAGGCATTAATTATTACTGGGGCCCGCCGGACTTGTACGCGAGAACGCATATTCTTCTACAATTACCGTAGAATAATTTCGATCACATCATAACGTCGACGTTTCGTGATGTGTACATTCTGCGGTTAATTTGTATTATATTGCGGTATTTTCGCATATTTGAACGAAAACTCATATTGATTGCGTATTTCTGGACAGTTGCACGCTCTACAATAATAATAACAATAATCGATTGTTGTAATTCTATTTTCATTCGTCAATTACGTCCGTAAAAATACCCACCGTACCCACGCGATACACGAAAACGTCCGTTCGTTCAAAACATTTATTTACAACCGTGGCGGCGCGCGCACGCGAACAGCAAAGTAATTGTTTCACTCGCTTCTCGCTGTGCGCCGCGGCGGCGGTGCGTTGCCGCACACGCCGTGCACGTCCCGCACACCCTGCCCACCCATATACGCGCGCATATACACCACTACCCGTGTCCCGTCGTCCCGCTCGCCGCGGCTCCGTACGCGGAGCAGAATTTTTTCCGCGCGCATAATAATACTGCGCGGTTTTTTTTCTCCGTTTTTTTCTTTTTCCATCTCCTCTTACTTTTTTTTCGCTCCTTCCGCGCCCGCCGCCGTAACGGTCGTGTGTATACGTGTACAAGTGTACCGCGCGTCGGCGGCGACAAGGGAAACGGCGACGGCGGCGAAGCGCGAGGGACGCGCGCGCGCTCGCGTATTATTATTACGGAATCGCCCAAAACACGAGAGCGCGGTCGGCGGAAATGCTAACGACTATTGTTCAAAGAACAATCCGGATAAAGTTCTCCCGTCGCCGTCGTCGTCGTCGTCGACGTAGTCGTTTTCCACTACAACGACTACTATACGGCCGCCGCGCCACTACACTACCGCCACTACGACCGCCACTACGACCGCCGCCGCCGCTGCCCGCGATGATATTTATAGCGGAACACTTTGCTGCGGGAGACGGCCGCGGCGGCGTGCGGGCCGGGGCGGGTCGCGAGAGCGGTGGGAGCCCGCGGAGAGGCGTGGCGCTAATAGATTTATAGCCGCGCGTATTCCAGCGCTGAAATTATTGCTCCGGTTTCCTTTCGGTTGATATACGACCCGGCCCGGTGAACGAGCGCCCGCGGCCGTGTGTGTGCGCTCCGCGAGAAACCGCCCCCCCCCCTACGCGTACGGGAACGCCGCGCTGCGTGTACCTGGCCGAGTGCGTTTTCTTCCCGCGCGGGAAATTCTTTTCCGCGAAAGAAAAACAACCGCCGTGGCGGCGTACGAAAACTAAATCATCGACGATCGATTATCGGGGGTGGGGGGGAGTCGCGCGGGATATAAATCGGTGCCGGGGATAGATGGGGGGGGGTTGAGGAGGGGGCGCGGGCGGGGAGGAGACGGCATCCTACTCGCCGCGTAGAGGACGGGAAGACTCGCGCGCCGCGCGGGCCGATCATCGTCGTCCCGGCTATTGCGAAACCAATTTCGGCTAACATTTATCTCGCGCAGGTATGAGCGGAACACAGAAATAAGGAGCAGGAGGTGGAATAACAAGAGGCGGCGGCGGGCGTCCTCCGGGGAATTGTCTACATAGCTCGCTGACGGTATAGGTTACGTTTAAAATATTATCGAGTTAGAAGGGACGGAATTGTTATTTCCGCTACCCGCCGCCATCGACGACGACGACGACGACGGTGATTGTCTGCTCTATTCGATACGGATACATATTTCGGAAAACGTGCGATTCGAGCGTTCCCCGGCGACGACGCGACGCGGTATTACTGTTTTTCCTCGCCGGCAAATTACTCGGGGACCTTAAATATTTCGCGTTTTATGCGGGGTTTTATTTCGAGGAGAGATAGAGCGAGAGAGAGAGAGAGAGAGAGAGAGAGAAAGAAAGGAATAAACCCGCCAAAAATGAAAATCCGATCGCGATAATATCGCGCGAGAAATACGCCCGGACCTCGGGTCAAGACGCGCCCGAATCGGTTTCTCGAATTATCTCAGGCCCTTCGAGGTTTCGGACGGATCAGTCGCTTTTGGAACGGCATAAATATTTTCGTTCTCGCATCGGCCCCCGACGATTGTTTGTCTTTTTAGAGATACCGCCGTATAGCCCAACGAAATAAAACATCAAATCGTATTGGCCTCGGATCGAATTTTCACAACAAACGAGTTTGGTCCTACTCGATCCGAGATCGCACACTATGTACTACCGTCAAACCCGGTTTAAGGGGTGGGAGGGATCAGAGAGGGCCACGGCCTCCGGGCTACCAGACTCCCGGGGCTTCGGTTTTCGCCAAACGTACGTTTTTCAGATTGTATGCATTTAAAACATATTGATAACTAAATATTTTAAACATTTTATATTATTATAGTCTTTCAATGACAGATTTGCTTAAAAGTTTAGCCCTGGGACCTCTGGATGTCTTAATCCGGGCTTGACTACCGCTAATATCCCATTCGATCTGATTAATTGACAGTCTAAATAAATAGGATTTAATGTTCGAATCGGGCGTCTTTCTAAGTAAAACGAATAACGTCTATTCAAATACGCTTTCTTATCCCCTTTCGTCTTCGCCCCGATTGTTCAGGGGTCTTCCGAACTTCCACTTACCTTCCACATCGTTCTAGCACAAGCGGCCGTACTCATTCCGTTCTCGATCGTGTTCAACCGCCTCTTTTTCGGTCTCGTTTTTCCCCATTTTACTCCTATGGTTATTTCCATTGCCGTCTCGGCCGCTTCCGTTTCCTCTCTCCTTGTGACACGCCCAAATCGTCTCGGTCAATTTTATCTCATTTCGTCCACTATCGAAGTCACGCTTGCGACTATCTGTGAGCTTATGCTATCTCTCATGCACGCGTTCCTTATCTCTAGTCTGCTCTTGTCACTCCATTCGTCCTCCCGAGCAGCCTTATCTCCGCTGCACTCGAACTATTTGTTCTGTTTTTCTGCCAACCACCCTACACTCCGAACCGCACAACATATTACTGTCGATCTGTGCGCGCTGTTGTTGAACTTACCTATCCGTTCGAGTACTCAGTTTTATGGTAATTAATTTTGAATTTCGACCGTGTATCCAAATGCGAAATAACAACAATAATTTATAATATTATACACGTATATTGTTATCACTGCGTACTGGAAATAAATACAATCGCATTAAAACCCATTGTTTATATCGTTGAATTTATTAAATTCTATTGTATTATTGTATCCGCAACAAAGCTGGCGGATATTTTTAAATATATTTTCGCTCGTTGCGAACGAGAAAAAACAAAAAAAAAAAAAGGAAATGCAATTATATTTGTATGCTATATAATGATTTAATATCGTCTCACCGCGTACTTAATAAAGACGATACTTTTGTTATATTTACATATTTACAAAGTACTCGCGAAATTACATTTTGAAAATTATTATCGTTTAAATCATAAATTATATTACATAATGTAGTCTAAATTTTAATTATAATTAAACTCGAATAGCTATTATTATCATTGCGAATAGCGTTTTCAAAACTTAGTCCGTAAATACTCGTGTATTTTGCCGAAGTTTATGCGAAAATTAACGATTGCTATTATGTAAAGCTTTAATGTATATTAGTTAGGTATGTATTCTCAACGAAATTTTATTATTAAATATTTAGAATACATAATGCAATATTTATTATGTATTTTCTAAACTATATATAGACGCGCCGAACACTGGCCCATATAAAATGTAGTAGAATAATTTTGATACGCTGCTGCCTGCAGTTTTAATGGATAAGGGGGAGGGGGCGTCGTTACTATCGAAATATTTTTGATTCCTAGTGTAGCTACGAGTGCTACCAAGACGTGTGCTTTTCAAAATCCTTCTATTTTATTTCTGAGTGGAACGAGGAATGTATTGGTTTTACAATGATGTTTATTTTTTTTTTTTATGTGAACACTTTTTCTACCAGACAGCATACTCCGATAATCAAGTATAGCACTTTTTTTAAAAGGAAATGTTTTCTGGGTGGTACTTTAAAGAGGTCGTTTTTCGAAATCCTCATTAGTATTCTAGATAATGAGGAAAACCTCGGTCTTTAGGTCAAAAAAGATTGAAAGACTAAAAATAAGATTGTTATTGGTAACCCTCTTTTATTTATATTTTGTTATTGTTAAGTTTTTATTATTTTAATATTTTTCAAACAATCATTGTTGTCACCGAAGCGCGCATTGCTGTAATAATTTTACCATAATATGACATATACCATATATTGTATTGTTGACAAAGCAGCACTATCAATTGAACCTCGCTCAGAATCGTTTTTTCGTTAGCAATGGTTTATTGTTTGCTTACAGATATACATTAAATTCCCGTCTGTAGAGACTACTTTCCCGGTTTCCCACCTACAACAGTGGCTGCACCCATGTGCGAAGTATGTCCGTCCTTTTTTTTCTGGTTCGCGAAAAAGCTCCGTTTTTCCACGACCTACCCTGATAGATGCGGGATTTCCGTCCGGTGTCAATTTACTTGAAACGTTTTCTTTTTCCTCTAATTCTCAATAGTTCAACGCGCAATTGTTGTTGTTGTTCCTCGGAAAACGCTTTTTCGGTTAATAAAAATACTCCGAATCGTTCGCGTCGTACCTAAATTAAAAGACGCGGAATTTCCACCAGCGGCGGAATTTTACTCCGAAAAAACGTTTCTAGGTGCCCACGATCCGCTCTGTTGTAGTGTACAATCAGCTTATTACCGGTACTCGATCATTATATTGCTTTGATGGTTGTTGTTTCGCGTCGTCCGTCCCGGTTGATATTTTCGAATTGCACGTGCCGTGTTTACGGTCGCCCGACAATGATTCTTGTGTTCGAAACCTTCCTTTCTTTTTTTTCCGCCCCTTCCCCATGACGTATATTTACCGGCGACCTTTTCCGGGGCCCCGGCGTCCCGTCCGCGGGGCTCCCCGACACCTATACGTACCCCGACGACGGGTAACGGTTTTCATTACGCTAGGAAATCGGAAACCCGCGAGCGATCCTCCCCACTCCCGCCCCCCCCCCGACGGGCATCTTAAAAAGCGTTATATTATATAATTCGTACTTGGGTTTTCTTCGCCCCCGCTAGTTGAACCGGCGAGCGAACGATTTTGAGCAGAGTTGAAAAAATTATTTTTTCCCAGCGAAAGAAAACCGCTCGGAGTTTCTGCAAAAACGTATTTTTTTTTTTTATTTTTTTTTTACCGGCGGCGGCCCCGAGAAAACTTTCGCGCGTTACCTTTTAATACAATAATATATTATTTGAATTTGAATGAAATCCACGCGCCCGACCTAAATGGCGCGGAAGAAGGGGGCAAATGCCAAAAGGATTTTATTTTCGTAAAAAAAAAAAAAAATAAATAAATAAATAAATAAAAAATAATATAAGAGAAATGTCGTGACCGGAATAGACTCCTTTTTCCTCATATCGTTCATATACCTGTGTAAACACGAAAATAATATTAAATACAATGCTACCGCGCGGCGGTTGGCATTTGCGCCGTTGTCGCGTCGTAGCTCGCCCCGTTTAAAAGGTTATGTACGTGGCGCTGTTATAATATTTGCAGAGTGGACGGTTTGATTTTCACAATCGCGTAAAATACGCGAACGGTACAGAGTTTGTAGAATAAACTGTATCCGACACATGTTGAAATTCGGAGAAGGTTTAGCAGATTTTTCAGAATATTATGTGATACTGCCCGTTGAAAAATCACGTTCGTGCATTTTCCGAGCGTGGGAAATGGCAAATAACCGAAACAATCGTTTTAGAAATCTTTCAATAACTCGCGTTCGAAACATCGACTTTGGTCAATTTTTCGTCTCGACGGTTTTGCGAATTGAGTCGGTGTAATGTCGCGTCATACCGTTTCTCTCGGACCGCGATACGCGTCACGCTGTACGACTAAATCGCGTATCGGCGACCGAATGTTCGAGCCAAGAAACCAAGAAAGTGACATAAACGAACGCGGAACAAAAACACAAAAATCAAAAGGGTATATTATAGCGGTTTTTAATTGAATATTAAAAGGACGCTGCACAGACACTTGTCGTCTCTGTCTTACAAACGCATAGCACAGCAAAACCAATTTCGTAGGTGAGACGCAAGTATTTTTAAACCTCTCACTCGTATATCGTTTAAAAATATTGAAATAACGAAAATAGACCAACGTACAAACACAGATATGAGATGAACACAGATTGAGTATGTTGAGTCAGCATAACTTGTTCTTAAAAAGACATCGCCGTATAGTCATGACTTATGTATTTGTTGTGTATTTCATTACTGACACTTTATAAATGATATTTATTGCAGAATATAAATAAAATTGAACAAATATTCAATGTTCAGCTACAGCCCGAAATCCCACAGTCATATTTTCAAATGTTAAAAGTTCTTAACGACAGCGTGACGCCCGGACCTGGCCGAAAACGACCACTAAAAAAAAACAAAAAAAAAAAAAATCGTCGATAGTATAATTTTCATACGGTGACCCTCTCGCCCTACTCGCCTCGCTTCCACCCCTCATCACGTCCGATTGCACCGCGTCTACGCGGCGACCCGTTTTCCGTTGGCGTCCGCGTGTGTGACCGGAATAATGTTTTCCGATTTAAACGCCTCTGCGGATTTCTCGCGCGAATTTATTTCGCAACAAATACGTTTATTATTATTATTATCATTATTATTGCGGCTGCGGGAACCCACCGAAACCGTGATCAAATCGCCGGACCTCTCTCGTTCCGTCTCTCTTCCACTCGCCGTGAAAACCAAGCGTAAAAACGTACCGTGTATTTACCACGTTATTACAATACGGGTAACGCGGATATTTCAAACGGCCCGAACGCCGTCGCCGCCGCCGGGGGACGAACGGTTAGAACGGCCAGTTGGTGTGTGTGTGTGTGTGTGTGTGTGTGTGGTGGGGGGGGGGGGNGAAAACCAAGCGTAAAAACGTACCGTGTATTTACCACGTTATTACAATACGGGTAACGCGGATATTTCAAACGGCCCGAACGCCGGGGGACGAACGGTTAGAACGGCCAGTTGGTGTGTGTGTGTGTGTGTGTGTGGTGGGGGGGGGTGGTAGAAAAAAAATACACCCGTTTACGAAATAATAAATGCACCGAGCGCGCGCACACACGTCGTAATAATATATATTTTTATACAAATGGGTACTTGTGTGTGCGCGCATATTTATAGACGCCCGACCGGCGTACGGGCGGCGATGATAACGTGACGTCGTCGGTTGTGATAGGCCCGTCGCGGGGGGGAGGGTAGAGGGGGCGCGCGCGGGTGTCCGGGAGCCCCGCGGACGGGACGCCGGGGCCCCACGGAAAAGGCCGCTGGGGGACAAAAAAAAATAATAATAAAAGAAACCGCCCGGCATCGAACCGGGCGAGAACCAGCGTCGGGCGACCCGCGAACGCGTCACGCGCTGTTCGAAAAACGCGGACCGGGGCGGAATGTGATGTTTGTGTTTGAGGAAAACACCATTGATATTTTTAATGTAATACGCGGTCTGAAATAATTTCTGAAGCGCGGAACCGCGAGTATCGACTGTTAAACGAAACGCCGACTTGTGTATTACAACGGATCGTGATTGAATGATTCGGTTAACATTCGTTTGTAAGTGAAAACAAAAAAAAAAAAAAAATCTAAAAACTATATAAAAATATACTTACAAGTGGTCTTGTCTTTTGAAAGCTTTGCTGCAAACGTTACACACGTATTTCCGTTCGTCGCTGTGTGTCAATTTATGTTTGGCCAGTGCAGACGCGTTCCCGAACATTTTCCCGCAGGTCTAAAACACACGCACGCACGCACACACACACACACACACACACAAACACACATTGTATTTTAATGTTTCATTTTTCCGCAAGTACCAGTATGATAATAATAATAATTAAAATAATAATAATAATAATAATAATAATAAAAATAACAATAATAATAATAATAATAATAATAATAATAATAACAATAATAATAATAATAATAATAATTGTATTGCGATTGCATTTTTTCTCACTGCCCGTATACTCGTGTCGAGAGCCCGGAAAACGGTAATCGTATAAAAATTATTGGTCAGGTATTTGTTCCGGACGAGAAAAATTGTTGGACACGAGACCGGGTAGTGTAGAGAATCGAAAAACGCGAATTACTACAATATTATGTTATCGACGATTCGACACTCTCGCGTCGTTGTGCTTAGCGCGACGAGACTTTCGAAGCATTTTTTTTTATTTGTCTGTTTCGAAGTCACCCTTCTACCTCCTTCACCGCCGAAAAAACCCCCGTAAAAAGCCGATTATTACAGCAACAATTGCAATAAAAACCGATCGCGTAATTCGATATATTAACACACGCGGAGACGTCGCGCGTCTCGAAAGTGTCGTTAAGCCGCCGTTTCGTCCGACAAAAAAAAAAAAAATTATTTGCTCGTCTGCGATATCGCGCATACATATTTCATTATGTACTCGAGTCTTAAAAGCTATAAGCTGTACACGTCTTCTGTGTGTATAATATATACGCACACGACACATGTTACGTTCAAGATTATCATCTGTCACGCGCATTTGTTTGGTCAAAATGTACTTTTGACATTTATCATTGGTGTCGCGGGAGCTCGTCGGACTCGTCTCCAAAGTATTTAGCTGTCATCTTAAGTTATAGTAAACGCGTTTCGGAAAACCGCCGATACACGAGAAACTCGTATTTACGCGAGAGAAAACCTAATATTTTACGCGGGCGATATTATTCCGCCGTATTCCGAAAAATCCCTTTTCGGACATAATTCCGCCAGGACACGCGGTTCTGGAACGTTTGCTCGGACTCTGTCGGTCGATACCGTATATTTTTGTTGTGTTATTGTTGTTATTTTCTTTCCCCTAATCGAAAAATCACGGAAACGCGTGCCATCTACCGGTATGCAAAGCCGGTGGCGTACCGGAACTCGGACACTTTGCCCCCTCCCCCCTTCTCCCCGGAGTAGCGACGGAAGAAACGAAATCGAATTTCGCCCTACGTGTTTTCGAGTTCCGACGCGAAGCGAACGGACGGACGTCGCCCCGGACGAAATATTATCGGAATATTTAAGGTCGTGCAGTTTTTCCTTAGGTATTATCGGGCGTTATACCGACCTCGTCTCCGACGTACCCGAGGTAGGTGCGGTTAGGAGGTTCTAACGCCCCCCCCTCCTTATCTCGGGAAACGTCACCGAAAACTAGCGCACTCGGACAAGATGTCAATTTATGGAAAATCGATTTTTTTTTTCCCGTGTCGACTAGACGATCGCGAAATTAACCCGTTCCCCCCGGGGCGGAAATCGTTTTGCGACTGCGACACCGATGCAATATAATGTAAACTCTGCGCATATTACAATGTACCAAATCGACGCTCATTCCGTAATAATTGTTTGCTTTTATCAAAAAGGCGTCGAATACTATAAATATTATTATGCACGCGATTTATTGTTGGCGGCGGCGGCGGCGGCATGTAGAGGTATATTATGGAGAATTTCCGATTCGAAAGTGGTTTCCATCGCTCCGTATTGATTCGTAAAGTTTCGCGAACATTCGTCAAATACACACAAACACATACACACACACACACACACACACACACACACACACACACACACACACACACACACACACACGCTCGAGCACGGACTTTATTTACGCGATAAATAAACACGTAACGCCGCCGCAGATTAGTATTATTGACGTACAAATAATAATACGCCGACATATTATTATACGTATATACCTGTGTATGGTCATATACGTATAATAAGTACAGGCACCCGGATATATATGTATACAATACGATTTAACTTCGAAATCCCATTACGATTTTGCCGAGTCGAACCAACCGCACTTTAAATACTATTTAGCCGCGTTCGCCAAGCGGTATACGACGACCCGTGACGGTTTTATACGTTTCATACAATTTCGTAAAACAAAATTTGTTATAGTTTTTTTATGTTTTTACGTTCCGAGCGAAGAATGTATTGGTTTTACAATGTTTATTTATTTTTTTTTCTTATCTGTGAACGATTCTTCTACCGGCAGTTTTCCCAATAAATTAGAAAAACCGAGAAAGAATGATGGAAAAACGCGAAAATGTACGACTACATTAGTAAAATCTTCTAGGTAATACATTTCGTACAAAGACCGTAATGTTTAATACTACGGCTTTTTTTTTTTTTTTTTTATAAACAACTTTTTTACCGAAAATTTCGCTACGATTTTCAATTATAGCACTTTTTCTGAAAATATATCATGCATATTTGATTATTTTACCGTAATATGACATAATATAATATATCATTGATAAAGCAATATTATTAACCGAACTCCACTCAGAATCGTTGTTCGTTAGCAATCGTTACGTACAGATATACATTAAATTTCCCATTTACCTTCCCAAATTTTGACCAACAACAGTGGCCCGTCCACTATTGCGTATGTATATATATACTGTATGTCCGTTGTTTTTTTTTTTTTTTTACATTTTAACGACCATGTCGATTTATTCTACAGACTCCTAGACTGATCGACTGCCCGATACCCGCAGAACCGTAAGGCGTTTAGGATCGAAAAACCAAATGAAACTGTAGGAATCGCGTTTCTCCGTCGAACGGTCGTATTGAAAACGTCAAACGCATTATGATTCTTTAGGTTCTCCACTATACAGCGTGCGTTGGAATAATTTGTTTAATTTTAATTTTCTTTGCCACGAGTTAAATTCGACTTTCTTTAAAAACGTTTTCAAAAATACAATTAAATTTGTTTACGATTTTCAGCGAAATAATTAAATTTCTATTTCCAATATCCTATGCTAAAGAATCTACAGAATCATAATCGGATTTCAAAATTTAAATTCGTTAAACCATTCCACAGTTTTTTCTATAAAATGTTTAAGTATAAATTGACTACAATATTATACGCCGGCACCATTTCTCTCTGGTGTTTTAAATACCTAGTAAAACGAGGTATAACACGAGGCCCGCCATAAATTGCGTTTAGTAGTCGAAATAATAATAAAAAAAATAAATGTACTACAGCAGTTTTTTTTTTAAACGTGTTTTAAATTTAAATATCGGCGAAAATCGTAAAATTCACGGCATTTCGAAACTTGTATAACCGAACTTTGAACACTTTATGTGTCTTAATCTTCCCAGTTTGTTTTCGTTACAGGCGCCGCGTTTCTTTCGACCCGGAACGTCGGATTTCGAGTTTGATTTTTATTTTTTGTTTTTTATATATGCGTACGAGCAGAATATCGCGTCTATCCGTTCGACAGCGTCTTCGAAAAAGATGATAAAAACGAAACAATAATATTACATATTATATACGTACATCACGTTATATTATTATCTCGACTATCCGATGATTCGTATTTTTCTTTTGCCTCCGCGCACTTTGTTCTAACGAGATTAATTAATTATAAATTCGTGTTGCCCGCGAGCGCCGTTCGCGATCGGAGGAAAAAACTCGCAACAATCACTGCTACTGCTGCTGCTGCTGGCCTCTACCAATTTATTTTACTATATAAAATGCTCGTTAATCAACGGTCTTAATGTCTTCTTGAAGAATTTTAACAAGCATTCGTTGAACAAAAAAAATAAAATAAAAAACGCTCGCGCACAGATAGAGACAGAGACACATACGTACGCGCGCACGAGACGGATAAAAAAACACCCGCGGGGGGGAGGGGGGACGACGGGAAGAAAACGGACTATAATATACTGTATTTTAGGCGTTCGGACGGCGAGGGAGAGGAAATTACGATTTTACACTCGTTTTTCGGGTGCATACACGGAAATCTTAACGAACTTATCTTAAAGGAATCGAATCTTAAACGAATCTTAAAGGAAACGCGCAAAGTCGGAAGTCCGTCGAATTCGTCGGGCTCGGGGACGTCTCTTGTGCTCGCCGCGCGCTTTTCGAAACGGACGGTCTGAACATCGTCGTAAATAGCATTGTCCTCGTTTGAATATAAGCCCGGCGGCGGCCGTAGAGTTTCGTCGCGGGATAAATCGAGCCGGCTATTAGCCCGTTGATTTATAACCGTCCTCCGGGGCGAGGACTTTTCGAACCATTAAAGGTCGTTCCGCAGAAACGTTTTTTGCTCCCGCCGCCCCTTTGCCGTTCGGGCCGAATCGTATTTAGGTCCGTTTTTTCGTCATCGTCGGCCCCCCGCTCACTATTCTCTCTCTCGCTCGTTTTCGCGTCGTGCGCTTTGCTTTTTTTTCTCTCGCGGAGATAATTATATGTTTAAACAGGTCTATAAATGTTTTTCTCCGACGGAAACACCGCCGCGTTAAATCGAAATCCGCAAACGCGCTACTATAATACATATCATAATATTTCCGAAAGTCGCGCGGTTATACTATCGGTTACTAAAGGGGCTAATCGAATTTTCCTTTAATGTGTGCACGCTCATTGGTTAAGAAATCGAGATTCGCGGGTCAAGTATACGAGCGTATCGTGACATACTACAACATTACATAGGGATACCGGACGACCCGTCGGGTTTCCACGTAAAATCCTTTTGAAATGAACGCGCGGATTTTTCGTCTGTTTTTTTTTTCGGTAAGAAAAAAACATCAAAAAATATATAAATAAAAAAAATCGACAGAGCCGTGTATAATATTATTTTCGGCGGCGGCGTCGGGTACTTGGAAGTTAGCCGGGCGAATATGTAGGCGAACGGGAAAACGCGTCTGCGCCAGTATATTATTAAAGATACACACCGCTCTGTATATATAGGGTTTATCATTACGATTATGACGTTATAGGTCGGCGGTGTGCATATATATATATATTTTTTTTTCTGTTTGAAGTGTCATAGTATCATTATTATTATTATTATTATTTTTTTTTTTTATGTTAAACTCCTGCAAAGAACGACGCGATGTACGGTGTAGCGGTTTCATTTTGGTTCCGCGGCGGGGCGACGGGTCGTCGCAGTAAACAGCAGCCGGCGGTCGTCGGTCCACACAGTCAAATTTAATGAAACGCATAACTTTTAAAACTTTGCCCGGCAACGATATTAAAATACATAGTGTGTGTGTGTGTGTGTGTGTGCGTGTGTGTGTGTGTGTGTGTGCGTGTGTATGTGCGCGCGCGTGCCTGTGTGTTTTTGTGTATGAAAGTGCGCGGTTTGCACCGTTATTTATATTTATCTATTATAACGGTCCACTCTCCTCTCTCTGGCTCGCTCGCTCTCTCATCCGCAGGTCTTTTGATGTTATATATTAAACTCGTATAAAATGCAAATGTCCCCGATGTCTTTGTTAATTCTCCGATATTATGTCGTATTGACGATTTACGCGGCGGTTCGGGCGGAACGGCGACGCGGATATACGTTTTAAAATCGATATGCGCTTCGGGTCGTCCGCGATTACAATACGTATTGTGTATCCCGTACAAAGTCGGGGCGTTTTTTTTTTTTTTTTCAAGAAGGTTTCCTGTGTTTTCGAAAAACGGACGATTAGAATAGCTAGAAAATAAACGGTCGATCGTCAGCGGATTTCGTAGCGAAATACACATAATATTTTGACGGTGGACGGTCGTATTATTCTCACTGATGGGAGGAGGTTGCAGAGTAACAGCGAAAAGTCTGAACGTCAAGAGGAATTTTTTCGGTCTATTTTTTCTTGTTTTTTTTTGTTAAAGGAGCGGTTATTCACTGGAAAATGTACGGCGTGGCGTCCGCGGAAAATATGATACGCGACGAGAAAGAGCGTGTATAATATTATAGTTAAAATAGCTGTCCTATGATAACGGGGACGGGTGCAGCAACTGTTGTAGGTTGGAAGTTGGGAAGGTTGGACGCAGAAGGGAATTTAATGTGAATCTGTAACCATGATAAACCATTGCTAACGAAAAAACGATTCTGAGGGGAGTTCAGTTGATAGTGATGCTTTGTTAACAATATATGTGCCGTATTATGGTAAAATAATTAATTAGGCATTATATATTTTCTTTAATAATATTTATCTAATATTGTACCGATTTCACTGTTTTTCCTATATTTTTCCCCAGTTTTTTACATTAGCTGGTCGCGTCCATTTGTCCTAGATCTCTACATTTCGTACATTTTCCCGTTTTTCTCAATTTTTTTCGGGTTTTTTTTCTCACATTTGATTAAAAAAATTTTGGGAAAATCGAAAAATGACCTCCTTAAAGTACCTTTTCATTTAGATTTCCTTTCAGAAAAAATGCTATCATTGTGAAGCGAAACAAAATAGCTGGTATAAAAGTTGTCCACAGAAAAATAATACCGTAATATTTTACTAATATTTCATACATTTTCCCACCGTTTTTTTTTTTTTGGTTTTTCACATTTGATGAGAAAATTCAGGAGAGTATCGGAAAATGACCTCCGTAAATTATCACCCCAAGAAAATTTTCTTTTAGAAATGTGGCTACATCGTATGCATCGGAGTAAGCTTTCTGATAGAAAAAGTGTTTGTGTAAAAAAAAAAAAAAAATAAAATAAACATCTTTGTTAAACCAATACATTATTCACTACACTAAGAATTTAAAACTATAATATAACGTGAAATTCAATAATAGTATTGTACCTATACTTATTTTTTTTTTTTATTACCATCATGTTTGTACGATATTATTGTACTAATGTTATAATACATGTGTATTATTGTATATTCGAATCGATAATTTTGTCTTTTAACCGTTTATTTTTTTTTTCATTTCCCACCTTGTTTTCGCCCTTTGTTTCGCTCCGATTTCGTTTCTCTCGGATATATTATTACATTATCCTTATCGCCAAATCACCCCATTTGAAATCGGTCGGGGTATTTGTTATTTTTTTTTTCACTAAAACAATTTTGCATCGACAACAACGCTTTCTGAAACGTTTCTAGAACATTAAATTCCGCTCCGAGTTATTGTTGTGTACGGAATTTACGTATGTATATACATACGCATAATACGAATATATAGTGGGTACCTATGTTTCGTTGCACGTTTTTCTTTTGAGTAACGCATATAACGATATTATATAAACGTTAAACCAACACAATTTACGTGGGTTAGCATAACACTAGTGTATAATATATAAAACGCATTTAGATATATATATATATATATGTATGTATTCGTAGAAACGCCCATCGCTGTTTTGAACTATAAACTTAGATACTCGTCATATTTTAATAAAAAGGTCTAAACCGATATTACACCGTCGTGTGTACAGCGCATAGCGGTTGGCGTGTACGTTTTTATTAAAATACGCGGTGCGTTTTGCGCTCGAACCGAAACGCCCGTGCAAATAAAATAATGTTCCGTTTATCGCCGACTCGTCGCAGTAAACAGGCACTAGACGAGTCCGCAAAGTCTTCATAATTCGTTCTGCACACACACACACACACACACACACACACACACGTACACACGTACACATACATACGCGTTGATTAACTTAACAAGACCGTCTCTGCTCTGCGTTCTCGGCGTGACTACGTGTGCATGTAGGTATAGGCCGCGAGTGTGCGGAAATAGTTCCGCTATCAAAATATATAACAATACAAGTGTATCGTGTAACGTAAGAGGCCGGATCCGTTTTTCTCTGTCCGTGACTATTTTGCTCTCGGAACGTAAATTGTGGCGTTTCGGTTGGAGTATTGAAGTTAAAGAGAATATTTTCGAAGGCTGTATACGGATGTAGCGACATTTTCTGAGCTCATTGTCCTAACAAAAATATTACGTCCATGTTAGTTGTTTTTGTATTTTTGTCGAATTTCCCGCGAAAATACTATAACGTACTAATGTGTCCGTTCGGGCACGTTTAGCGGCTCCATCTGGACCAATTTTTTATAGGCGGATTGAATCGATATAACGTTGGTTGAATTTTAATTTAAACTTCACTATTTTGTTGCGGAAGGAGAGTGTTTTTTAGCCCTGTATACTTTAACCGCAGTGATTCCAGTTATGGGGGTCGTGAAAAAATTCAGCCAAAAAAAAAAAATACTCAGCCAAGAGGATGATATTTCGTATATGCGTGGTGTAAGTGTCAAGGATATGTCTTTTGGTGGTTTAAGATTTCAACACCCTTCCCAACCATTTGTCGCATGCATTGACGAGTTTTAAATACTAAAACGATTATGAAAGTAAGTAAATCGGTTAAAATTAATACATATATATATATATATGTAAATAGAATTTTTGTCGAGGCTGTGCCTTTAGTAGGTTTGAAATGACAAGTCAGCAGGGGGGGAAATTAGACTCTTGCGACAGAGTTCTGTTGCTCGTGTGTTTTTATTTTAGACATCTTTAATCCTTTACATGTTGTTAGCAATCGAAATCTAATTTCAATCTAACCGCCACAATTTACGTTCTAAATAACATAATTTTGCCATGTCGTGCACTAGTAAGACGGAGAAAACACATGCGGGTATGACATCTTCTAAACAAAAATATTGTAGACGTACCACATGTTTAGAGTTTATTTTTTGTAGTAATAAATTAGGTCTGCAATACTATTCTGTGTCATAGTGTACTCGGTTTCATAAATCTTAAATCCGCATCGAGAGTGTATTGGACGTTGCTGTAAATTTTTTTAAGACGGTTTATTATTATTATTATATTATTAATTATATTTTAGTTTATCTATAAGTCAGTGCGCCGTTTTTGTACGTAATATTATGATTGTTTCAATATTAACTACGAAATAAAACTTTGGTTTCATTAAAATTCGTAAACAAAAAATATTTCGGCATTCAAATTTACAACATTCGGATTTGGCACTGACCGTTTTAAATATTTCGGCGACCGTTATAACCCATTACGCAGAGGTGAACATTTACTTGTTTAATGTTATTTTTTTTAAAATGTTTTAACCTAACTAGTTAATTGTTTTCATCGTTAACTAATCAACTAACTAATTTAAGTTTATATTCTATGTATTTATAAATTATTACGGTTCATTTTCATAAACATCCAGTTCAGGCGACGAGTTGTTGAAGACTAATGATATTTGAAACTTATTGTCTATTCTCAATACTGCTATTTTTGTATAATGCGATTTATGTTCATTTTATGTTTACAGTTTTTGTGCATTTCCACACTGTGTTAAATAATCACGAAATAAGTTATTTTATCGTATAACATAAAATAATATTATGCAAATCGATGGTATTTAATTTTTCAATTAGAAAAACCACGGCAGCTATTCTGTTACCCGTTAATACTGTTGATCATGATTTAAAATACTGACTGTTCAATATTATGTACGCGTTTACTCGAGTGTCGTGTATGTTTCACGATTTTTTTAACTCAATTTAAATCTTACTCTATAGTAAGTATAGTAATTATTAACAGAATAATACAAAAATTAGAGAACTACATTAGGTATTTAAAGTCTTTAAAGACTTTTTTGTAACAAAAAAAAACTTAACATTTTTTTTTTTTCATTTTAACTTAACTAGTTTAATTTGTTTTTACTAACTTTTAACTGAAGACTTTTTCGTTTACTTCGCTTAATCGAGTTAATTATTTTCATTAACTTGCCAACATTTCAAACAGCACGTGTGATGGGCACACAACTTTTTCTTATAGCTTTTATAGCCTATTCAGGGCATTCGCTGGTTCAACTATATTTCCCTCTATTTTCTCTTGTTTTCACTCGCTTCCGGCTCCGGTTTTCGCGCAAAATTTCCAAGGGCTGATTTAAATGTCTGTGTAGGGCGACCTCTGGGTATTCTATTGCTGATTTTATCTAACATTAATTATTTACAGATACTATAATTTCTCTACACGTGTCCTGCTCATTCTATTCGTCTGCTTATAATAAATGCTTTTATGTTTGGTTTTTGAAAGAACTGGTGGATTTTATCGTTCTTTCTTATTCGATATTTTCCATTTTCAATAATTATAAAATATAAAAATCAATGGTCATAAAAACGACGGAGAAATTTTCTTTCGAAAAACAATAGTTTCTCATCATCACCTTTTGTTATCTACCACGTTTCATAACCATAATCTTGTAGTAGACGTAGATAGCTGGCCAAGTATAAATTATTCTTCGACGTTCTGGATATAATTTGTTTGGATTTAAACAATTTCACTAAAGCAAAATATCATTTATTTTCTGTTGAGATACTTTAACATTATTCCATTGTGCGTGTTGTTTGATTTATTAATATTTTATACCTTAGAACTTTTAAAGTAATTTACTGCTCGGAAGTGCAATTCCCGATAACCATTTTTGTTTTGTTTTTTTTTTTAGTTATCATAACGTAGGTAGGTCAAAAAGTAACTTTTAAAGTAATCGAAGAAGCGAAAAATATATATTTTAATGTTATTTTTATTTTCACAACGTCCGCGATTTTGTGTAACGATTGATTTCAAAGATCACCTCTTCTAGCTAGAGATCCTGCGCACACTTTTGCTTGTGATAATACGTCTCGATTATATTATTTTAGCGCATACGATCTGCAGAAATGCGTATCTGTATGGCCCCGCAATAAATTTCACTGTGATTTTTCCTGGACATACAATAAGTATTATTTCTGATCGTGTGGCGAAAACATTATTTTTCAATATGCTCTATAGGGACGCCCGTAGAGAATTGGTTCGCGGTAGGTGAGTAATTATTTTTGTGATAACGCGCGTAATCCGCGGGTGGCATTTCCCCCTTAGTCCTTTCCTCGCAGACATTAACGCCGTATTATTATTATCATATTCATCTTAAACCTTTACGCGTCATCCATACACTGATAAAAGGGAAAGTATGTAGAAGTCGTGACATCTAGCCTTTATGAAACTTTTCCTTATTCTTCAACTGGCTTATACCAGCCAGTAGCTTAGAATTTTTAATGTCAAAAACAAAACTTCGCTGTCTGTTTCTATCTCGAACTATTTTTCAGCTCCCAAAATGTTTACATTTTTATCCAATGGTAATATCAATTCACATTTTACTGGATTTTCCCCGTGGTTTTCGTTTCCATTGCCTCTTTAACTGTATATCGTTTTTTCCCTCTTCTCATTATTGTATCCTTTGTCCCTTAATGAAGCTTTTCACTGGCAGCACTTTCTCCGTATCATACAGCTGTCTGTTGAATCTCCGTCACCCGTTGTTTCGTCGTTAATGGGTTCACATATTTTCTTCTATCCTACTTTTATCCTCGAATGTCATCTCAATCATAATATACTCTCTGTCTGTTTGATTTTCGTTTGAAAATCGTAAACCATAGACGATATTTATGCTTGTATAATAGATACGTACAATAATCTGACTTTATTTTTTTTCAGATATATTGTTTTGTGAAACTTAACAATGGGAAAAATGTCGGAATTTATTTATGTTTGTTTTTTCGAAATGTATTTTTTTATAACGTTCAAAATAACGGGGTACTATAATGATATTCTAATTAGGCAAGTATAATGCAAATTTGTCGGCATTGTATTATGTCTAAATCAATAGTATTTTGAAAACTATATATATGTATATACGATACGTATATCGGTGGTCGTTTGTTCGTATATATTTGGAAAGGATATTTTTAAGGTTTGTCGACTATAGGAACGAAAATCGTATATTTCCATAGATTTTCAAATTATCGCAGCAGTTCATTATCGGATGTAAGACGTCATTTGTCGAATTTTTTTTTTTTTTTTTAATATCGGATATTTTATTATTATAATGCGAAAACCGCACGGCAACGACGACGTCGAATAAATTGTTTTCGAAACGGCGCGATCGTAACGGAAACGGGGCCGGGTTCGGAAAATAATAATATCGTTTTGTATTGAAATCTCTATTATGCGTATGATAAAAAAAAAAAAAAAAAAAAAAAAATGACAATAATAAAAACGTACACACGTATATACTATTATATATGTATACGAAACAATATATTATCCGGCGCGTTATTTCTGGGGGCGTTAAACGTTTTTCATTCTTGGCTATCGACTGCGCGCCAGTCACCCTCTCACCCTCTGGTCCGACATTCAATTCCGGGGCTAAAGTTTTGTGTATACGTGTTTTTTCCCCATTTTTTTTTTTTTTTTTTTTTTTTTTATTATTATTATTATTATTTTTTTCTTCTCATGATTGATAGTTTTTCGGCGGTGGCTTCTCTCAATCTCACGTGCCAAACGTTCCGAATGCGCTATGAATATATATTCGCATAACGATCCCGACTCGCATATACGGGACCGTGCTTGCTCAATATTTTTATTTTTTTTTCCACGTCGTCATCAATTGATCTCGGGCGAAAACGAAAGTCTGATGGTGTATCCACGTGAGGCAATATTCTTAATGGGTTTCGTGCCCGGCGTAGTATAGTTTCATTCCTCCTCCCCGCCGCCGCCGCCGCATCCCCCCCGTACCGGTAATTTGCACCAGCGCAAGAGGCGCGAAACGCGTTCGCGTCAATAATAACAATCAATTATCGGCTCTGTTCAATACACACAACAATAATATTATTACACCATAACAGTAGGTGTACATTCGTCCGGAAACGCCTCTCGCACAATGCGGTTATCTAGGTGGTGAAAACAGAAATTTTTTACTATTCGCGGTGCAGCTCCGAAAATTTTCGATTTCGTAGGCATTGAACTATTATTGTTGATGTATAATCCGACTTTACTGTGTAGACCCGAAATTGATTAGGCACTGTTGCAGGCACGATAATAGCGTTTATAGGATACGCGGTTAGATTTTTTTTTTCACGCGTCCTCTCTCCGTTTTTGCGGTTAGGTTTTGAACGAATTCAAATGGTGATTTTCGGAATTTTTAAAAGGCGACGTTTTCGCAAACTTGGATTTTCCACAACATTTAAGGAGATACCAATCTACACGTTTCCACGGAAATTTTTAATCGGATAATTTTTCTGAAGTAGCCGACGTATTGTAATCGAAATTTGAACGAGACGTTTCTGAGTGTCATTCTACTTAAAATACTAAGGATAATAGCGCAATATCGATTTTTCGGTATCCAATCCCCATACAAGGCCATTATCATTAGTATTTAAAGCGGAATAACTCGGAAACTTTTCGTTCAAATTTTCATCAATATACGGCAACATTTTCAGAAAAAAAGAAAAACCCATCAGAATTCGAACATGATTTGCATAATATCACTATAAAAACGGGACGTATTTCGGTTCAAAAATCACCCTGTACACGCGGGACACAATTGCTCGCGTATTATTATTATGTACGTCTTGGTATTATATTACCTATCGTTTATATAACGAAAACTATATTTTAAAATGATTTAATAGCATTTTTATTCATACCGTAATATTATAATGTATATGGGGTCAAGAAAATATTAATCTCGTACGTTTTGGAGAAAGATTTTTATGGGATTCGGGACGGGCATCGATAAAAATACAATACGTTTCGATGTATAGTTACTATTATTATCGTATTGCGTTATAATTTATAAGAGAACCGACGATATTGATATTAAAGTACGAAATATTAAAAACATAATTTATAGCGAATTGGAAAGGCGCATGATATACGTTTGTATTTTAACACGTACACATTCTGTATTTTTTTATTTAACGAAATTCGGGTTTCGGGTGACATTGTTTCCGAGATTCAATGAGTGGCAGCAGCGTAAAAGTGTTTTTCTGTTTATTTTTTATTATTTTTTTGTTTGCATCGGTGTGCGGAGGATTTCACATTTACCCCCTCCCCCCACAACACTTATTTCTTTTGAGAAAACGGTATTACGAGTTACGACGAAATATCATATTATATTTTACAGTAAATAAATACAAAAAAAAAAAAAATAAAATAATAATAATAAAAAAAAAAATGTATATATTTTATATAGGTATATTCGATTGGGTCGGAAAGAGAAATGCGGATGAAAAAAAAGAAGAGATTTCAATATTTTAATTTGTTCGCCGCAAAGAGGATTTCCCGTCGCCAAGGAAACGCGCGTTTTAAATCCGTCGCCGCGGTTTCCGTCGTAAAGTATTGACTGGAAATCAGCAGTTAGTGGTGAGAGGAAATATGGGGGTCGCAGAGCAGTTATACGCGTCTCTATATTAACGTCATCGTCGATATTTTACAGAAAAGGGGAAATCAATTTTTATTAATTTTCCCCCGTTGTGTGTGTATTTTATGATGAAAAACGAACACACACACACACATAGATAGTCCGGCGGTACGCTATAGCAGCCGAACGTGCGACAACAATAAACGGACGGACAAATACGTCATAATTCGGAAAGGAACGCGCGGTGACGGTTGTAAAAACAAAAGGGCGCGGTCGATTACGCACGAAAATGGGTTTCGAATTTAAAACGGAGAATGTTGGAAATCGTCGTCGGACGTTACTTCCGGACGAGAACACTGCGGGATCAGCGAATAATTAGTCCGCCGCCGTTGCGGGCCAGGGAAATCGAACGCGATTTTTAAATCGTTTAAAAACGTTGTTTGTATTATATGGTCGAGACCAATAAAATACGATTGCGCTAATCTATTAAATCATAATAATAACAATAATAATAATAAAAAAAAAGAAAACGAAAAAAGAAATCCGGTTCGGGGTGTTAGTAAGTCGATGTTATCTATTCTAAATTCGTGCGTAGGTAAACAAAACCGATAAATTATTTATGTTCTAAACTTTTTGTCAGGTAAATCAGACCCCCGGGACGCTGAAAATAAATCAGTCTCGGGGTGGGAGTTGGGTTACCGGATTCTCCTCTGCCGGACGTAGTGCTATACATTTTACGTCGTCATTGAATATCCTTTGTTTTTTTTTTTTTTTGTCCGGGGCGGTTTTTTTTTGCTTTTTAAATTTACAATTCTAAACATTTTGCATATATTATTATGTTCTATAAAATGACAAGTCGGCGGTACGACTAAAAAAAAAACAAAACCGAAAACAAAACTGCTATTCGAGTTATACGGTTTAATTTGGCAAATGGAAACCTCCGCAGCGGAAATTATACCGTGCGTTTCTGTGACATATAAATCATATTTGTACTTTTGTCCGGGCAAACAGCAATATTACAATGTTAAAAATCGAAAACCCGTTTGAAATTGATTTTTCGTCACCGCCGGCCGGGATCGGTGCGTAAACAGTGTACAGTGCCGCCCGCAGGGCGATAGTTATAGTCGTAGTAAAATCCACGCGAATCCGTCTTATATTTTGTAACACGTTTTTTTTTAATAGGAATTAAAAAAAAAAAAAAAAAAAAATCATTCGTATTCATTAGGATACGTATCGAATACAATTGCTCTGTACGTTGTCCTGAAGCGTTTTCGAAATTGTAAAAACGACTGATCGTTCGGCGTATTATCGCGGAGTTCGGCTTGGAAACAAATAATTAAATATACGCCGTTCAATTACACAATGGGCGTTCGGAGTCATAGTCGAAAAACACGATCGTACGAAAATATCGCCGTCAAAAGCATTGGTTTTTATTCGGATTTCAAAAACCGCGCTAGAAATATCGGTGCTAATCGACATTGTGAAATAATTGGACATCTTTTACGAAATTCATATTTTGCACGTTTAATTGAAATTACCGGTATTTCGGTTACCGAAATCGTCTTTATCATTCAGGACACCCTGTGTAATATAACGGTATATAATAACGGTGTACCTATATCGTTTTTTTATATTTTTTTAAATAGGAATTATTATGTCTAAACATATACAAAACCCTCGAGGTCGGCTTAGTGGGGTTTTTCGAATATATTATAAAAACCACGAACGGGACCGATCTGATACGCGTGATACAGATTATAGAGACGACGAGGGGGAATGGGCCCGGGACGCTTTTAATTATTCCACGTTTTCCGTTACATCACGCGGAGTACTGAGCAAAATAAAAAACAAAAAAAAAAAAATAAAAAAAACAAAATATCAAATAATAAATGTCGTTTTCACTTTGTAATAATTACGGACAACGAGATATTGAAATAAGATCGACATTTTAATAGCTTCGCGTTTACGATGTTATTATTGTATTATGGCATTTTATTTACACCTAAGGTGGTAACGCGTAGGCATATTTTTCGGTTGACTTGACGGATAAACGTTAAAAAATCGTCGGACGTTCAAAATTACGGTGAAAAAAAATACCGTATATTTTCTCGTATCGCGTCTAACGAGGCGTTATCGAGGGTAAAGGAAAGAGAGAGAGAGAGAAAATTATATATGTATCATATTCGATATTTGTTGTCGTTTTTCCTGTCGGGAAACGGTATAAATTATAGACGAGGAAAGTGCGGAAAAATACAATTTTCCGGAAATTTATTTGATACCAGGCGTTAGCGGTCGGAAAAATAATCACCGGGGGGAAAAAAAAATCCCGTTCGAGTTCCAATTTATGTATGTTTATGTAAAAAGGAGGACATACGTCGCACGTGGGTGGACTACAGTTGTAAGTGAGAAATTGTTTAAGTATTAGAGGAGAAATTTAATGTTTATCTGTATACGTAACGATTAACCATTGCTAACGAAAAAACGATTCTGAGCGGAGTTCGGTTGATAGTGTTGCTTTGTCAACAATATATATGTCATATTATGATGAAATAATTACATAGTACGCATTACTTATTTTCTTTAGTAATATTTGTTTAATATTGTACATATTTTCCCGTTTATTAGAAAAGCACCCGAGAAAATCATAAAATGACCACCCTAAAGTATCGATCCAGTCAGATTTCCTTTTAGGAAATGTGCTATTATTGTAAATCGGAGCGAAATTGCTGATAGAAAAGCCGTTTGCAGGAAAAATACTAAACACCATTGTAGAACCAATACGTTTTTCGCTCCACTCGGGATCTAAAAAATAACATAATATTTAAAAGTAATAACGAAAAATAATGTGAAAATGTAAAACTAACAGAAATTAGCCGGACGGCTTTCGTCGGGAAAATTTTAAGTATTCGGGCGATTCGAAAAGCGGTATACCGTCAGTATTGATAGTGTTCAATTGATAGGGTGCCGAAAAGTGATTTGAGACCGCACGGCAGTGTATCGGGTCGAGTTCGGCGGCTCGAGCGCACAGTGTTGTAATATTTACACAAAAAAAAATTTCGACCTCCCCCCACTCGAATCGTTGTAACCGGAGTTATTCGGTTATTTTACACGACTGCATTGTTTCAGGGGCTTGTCAAAAAGAAGCAGTCATTCGAATTCGGTACGTACAGACGGAATAGTTTCCAAGTTACGAGTGTACAGAAAAAAAAAAAAAAAATATCGCAATATTTGACATCAGCTCGTTGACTGACGGATCGTCATAAATCCAGGGTTCTTCCGGTCTAGCTAGAGCTTTGAAATTCGAAACGCAGATCGTGGTTAAGACGATTACTCCGAGAAAAAATCGAAAATCCGTAAAAATCCGACTTGGACGTGGAGGACGAGGAGATTAACGTCCGTAGAACACCGAACCTAAAGTATTTCTAATCAAGCCAGAGCATTGCAATTCGGAATATCGAGAGTTTTCCCCCCCGGGATTTCGTTCGGTTATCGCACAACCCCTATCTCCCTCCCCCTTATCGAGTTTTCACTGCCGTTTACTGTTGTGAGCGTTAGCGATCGGCCGTCGTCACTGAAACTTCGCTATTGCCACTACTTTTACCCATTATTATAATAATACAATAATATGTTCTATTGCTCTCGCCGTTACCAGTGTTATTATACACCTAAACTTTACTACTGTTATACCGTTAAACTGTACTTGCTGTTATTATTATTGCTCTATACTACTGAGCTGCGGTTACCGCAGCCACGCGGATCTAGCGGCCCGATCGCCGCGATTCGTATTTCTTTATTATTATTATTATTATTACTATTATTTATTTAAAAAAAAAAAAAAAACCGTTGTTCCGCAGTCCGGAAAGAGAAGCACCGGCTCGTGAAATTGTTCGTCGGCGAAAAAAAAAATATAATAATAATAATAAAAATGAATATTAAAAAAAACCCGACGGTATATAGGGCGAATTCGCGAGGGCTGCTGCTGCTGTTGCGGGCGGTGGGTAGAGAGGGGGCGGGAGGGAGGAAACGGTGAACGCCAAGTGTTACCTACCGCGCCCTACCCTCTCGCTTTACAAAAAAAAAAACTCGCGCGTCATACCGGAAACTAAACGAATACACACACGCACACGCACACAAGATTCGTCATAAACGACGAAATCGTAACTATATAATAATAATAATAATAAAATATCGTGCAGACGACGGCAGTGATATACTTTCACGTCCGGAGTCGCACACGTGCTATAATATAGTCGGAAAAGCAAAAAAAATAGAATACAAATAAATAATAATAATGAAAAAAAAAAAAATAAACCTTTTCTATTATTTTATTATCGTATCGCGCGTCGTTATCGTCGTTCCACACAACACAATAATATTACATTGTAATTCTTACCGAATCGATTTCGACGTCGTTCGCGATAGACAGATGGAGGCACCTATACGTCATTCCGAATACAATAAATTCCGGCGGTACAGGTCTAGTCTTAAAACAACCGATCGATCCTGCCATCTATCAAAATTGTTTTTTTTTTTTTCTTTCGCTCGTTCCTGATCATCCCGATTCCCCATCGTTATAGTTTTCGAACGTAATTAGATCGCACTTTTGTTTGTTCGCATTTCCATTTACGCGCATGTCAGATATTTAACAAAGTTTGTTTTAAACAATTTTCGTGTTTGATAAATGACTTTACAATTATTTTCTCGTTCATCGGCTACGATTTCAAAATACGTTACCGCGATGTATAATAATTATATGACACGAGAACACAATATCGGGACTCATCGAATAGCCTAGTTCAATAGTTATAGTTTTATGTTATACAGAAACTGGCGATAACAAGTCAGTATTCCAGATACACCCGTATGCATTTGCGTATGCGTATTGCACACTATAGCTATTACTAGGGCTCGGATTTCAATGCAAAATTCATTTTTTTTTTTTTCAGTGTTTATTAGACAGTGCTTTCCAAGTACATAATTTGATTCGTGTAACAGAGACTTCAAAGCTGAAACTTTTATTTGCCTTTTTTTCGCATTTTTCGATGTTGTTTTTTTTTATTTTACATTTTTGGAGCACTTTTCGGCAATTTTTTTCGTTTTATTGCATATTTGTACAATATACGAGTAAAATATAATGTATATATATATATATATATATATAAATTTGTACATAATACGACCTTCGATTAAAATATATACTTGGCATATGTGATCTATGATACGACTTAAGACCTTAAGTTTAGCCAATTCGAAATATTACCAATGTTTTTCAGATTTTACAGTCAAACAAATACAATTCCTTAGTCAATACAATTGTCGCTAGTCACAAGTCGAATTTTTCAGTTTTCTGGTTTTTTTTTTCTTTCGAAATAAATTAAAAATATTATAAATTACCCAGTAAAACGATAAATTAAAAAAAAAATGTATGTGTCATTTTTTAAGAGAGTATTCAGCTATTTTTTTTTTTTCAGAGCTTCTTTCGATTATTCTTAGTGCATTTAAATCCGGGCCCTAGCTATTAGATGAAATATCTAGTTTTCGTTCGGGAAATTTTTAATTTCTCCGTACTTCCCTGCGGGTGCGCAGGAACTTCGGATCTTTTCTTCGGATTTTCGAAATGGATGGATCGTTTTAAGCACACCCGTACCGGCGGAATCTCTACGTGCTTTATCCCACAATAAAAAAAAAAAAAAGAAAAAAATAATGTCTGCCGGAATCTACGGATCCCCATTCCGGTACCTAGATACTATATACATATATTTATATATAGTGACGAGCAGCAAGAGAAGCAAGCGAATTATTATTAATATTATTATTATTATTATTTTTTACGTAATAATATACAAGTAATATAAATTTTTTTTTTTTATTATTATTATCAACCATCACCCATGCAGCACCCCCCGCACCCTTCCCCCTCAATCCGTCTACTACCGACCGACCGAGTGGTGAGGGTGAGGATTTAAAAAAAAAAAAAAAAAAAAAAAAAAAATAACTACGTCTCGTACCCGTTCCGGGAAGGGGTGTCGTGCGGGCGTCGATCGTTCGACGAACGGTATACACGTAGTCGGCCGACTCCGGGAAGGTGGTCGGCAGACTTGGGTACTCTAAACAAAATAAATATTCCATAATTAATACCATCAATATAATAATATAATTATACAATAACAAAATATAATAAATAATATTTAACAACAACAACAATAATAATACATAACAATACACATAATGATTTATTAATATAATATAATAAATTGCAAATAAAACGTGTTAAATAATAACGCGTCGGTGCGTCGGTTCGTATTTTATTTATTATTTTCCACTTTTTTTAAATTTTTTTATTTTTTTTAATTTTTACCGCTGTTCTCCGAGTACAATACGGAGTCGGGTGACGCGATAAAGGAACGGACGAGACAATAAGACGGTTGTAGGACGGAAGGGAAACGCCGCGAGAAAACAGTTTAGGAGGAGCCGATAATTGGGGAAAGGCCGCAGGAGTTCGAGACGGAGACAGGCGGCGAATTTCGTCCCGGCGAAAAACTCATAGAGAGCAGACTTGACCGGTCCGGTGGGGTTTTTTTTTTCATAAATACAATATGTCTCGAATAAGGAGACCGAGGAAACTATATACTCGCAGATCACGAAATTTAAAGTGGAGTAAAAAATACGCGTTAATTATTGTAGCGTAAGTAACTTAACTCTATTATAATCAGGGGAGTAGATACGGGGGGGGGAAATGAGGGATAGCTCCCATCCCACAAGCTGTAATTATAAATTGCCTTTTACCCACAATTTCGTAGAAATAATAATTCATTATGATGTTAAATTTTTAAACGAAGAGCTCATTGATGAACTTGCTAAGAAACCTAGGAATCTGGACATAACTAATATTGTAATATTTGTATGATTACAAAATCGATAACAAATTTGTTAAACTTGTTTTGTTAACTTGTATATTTAATATAGAACAATCGTAACGTATATTGAGGGGGCGGGGGGGGCATGTAAAGTCTCTCAACAAGTTTGTTACGAATATTTATGTTAACCGATAATAACAACAATAAAAAAAAATCAACACGGCTGCAATAAGTTTTTCGTTCAACGGTATGGGCGTTTTAGAAAAACGATAAATCGAAAATATTCTACTCTTTTAATGTTTCGTAATTTGTATTCGAACTCTAATATCAACCTAAACGCGGTTTTACTGTGACGCTTCGTTGCTCGTTCAGACTCGGACGGCCGGTAAATCGGGGCGTGCGCGGGTTCCTCGGATATTGTCAAGTTTCGATAATTTTTGATTGCGTGAATTTATGGTTACGGCAAAACGTTTCGGCCGCGAGTGTCCGGGGTTTATATTTCCGGTTGATGAGGTTGATGTATGATTCGTGTATAATTTACCGGGCGAAGAGACAGTCCGAAAAGAACGCGATCCGTTCGAATCTGGTCCGACCGCATATCGCTATTCCCGTGGCGCTATTATCGATTTCGTACGTTACATTGCTGTTACGGCCGCGCAATCCAAACTCGGCCGACCGGCGACGCGATTTCGAAAAGCCCGGTACGAATCCGGTATTTTATTTGTATACTTCGTCAGTCAATTTCAACGTTTAGCCGTTTGTTTGTTTACGTACACACGGAGCCGCGCGTGTTATTTTTATAAATAATTTACGACGGCGGCGGCGGCGGCGGCGGCAATGACAGCGCGGATTTAACGATCTTCCCGCGGATAATAAATTTCGAAATTAATTTCGATTGCCAACCGTACAGCGCAGCGGATATTCGTTCGCGAGGGGGGGGGGAGGTGGGTATTTATCTTCTTGATTTGTTTACCCTTAAAATGATTATTGTATACAACGATTTTATTGCGCGACGACAATAATGTATATTACATACACTAATAACAATCGTAGAATATTATGGACAAAGGCCAACGCCGAACACCGTTTAGGCGTTAAAGTGTTTACAAAATATAAGATACGACATTAAAATATATATCCGTTATATGTGAGTGAGTGTGTGTGTGTGTGTGTGCTCGCAATAAAGAATAATTTAATTTATATCCCGTGGACAGTAATGTTCTGTAAGGATTTACGAACTCCGCGGAAAATATCTGTGTCAATATAGAGTAGAATTGAAAATAATAATTTAATTGGTACGTCTATATAGAAACTGAACGTATATATTATTTGACTTTGATGTTTTTGTTGGGCGAGGAAAAACAACCCCGATCGTTATTCATATTATCAAAAAGCAATTCGTTATTTACAATTTAATAGTATATTATAATGTTTCCGGTGGACGGTTTGTTGAATGTAAATTATATTCGAAAAAAAAAAAAACAAAAAAAAGGAAACGGTTCTTAACGATATTATCATTTTATGCTATAGCTGTAGAATATCATAGGTATTTGTGTTTTATTAATAATCCGTGTAACTCTGTGCAAACCAAAGACCAGTCATTGGCGGACATTTGGAAAAAAAACGTAAGCAATAAAAACCAGCGCTTTTCTCCGTCCGCTCAGAATTGGAGAAAAAAAAAATTATTCGGGGATTATATTATAGTAGCGGCGGAAAAAAAAAAACGATTACTATATAATATTATACGGAGAAAGGTTACTCCTATACAGACTTAGATTATATTGTACCCGGGCATAACGCGTGAGTATCCGAATTTGTTCCCGTTTGGCCGAATTGTTTCCCGTTTGCGAAAAAAGATATTTTACGAAGGTGAGCCGAATTGGTTTTGAATTTGTGCGATGTGTCCACGAATCGGTTCCCACTGTCCGCAGTAAGACAGTCGAATACGCACACTTCCCTTCCCATTCTCGCAGAGCTTAGGACTGCCGACTTTGAATTACTTAAATTTTATACTAGAAACATTTCTGTGTTTTATGTTCGGTATACATTATAGCCATACAGATACGTCACACGTATATCCTGCACACGGACTGACGTTATCTCAATCGATCGCGATAGGCATTTTCGCAATACGCCGATAAAACATTAAGTTATTAGTAACTGCAAAATACCCGCCAAAAAATACTCACAAGTTTAGAAACGTATTACATTGTACACACATTTATTGTATAAATGTTGGTATTAAACGGGAACCAATTCGGCATGTGGGGCAAGGGTGGCCCCAGCAGTAGCGCACGCAGGATTTCTTCCCGGAGTGGTTTTGTTCATGATAATTACCTAGAGAGAGGACAGCGCATGTTATCGGTACAGTATTATAACTATTATTACTGAATAAATGATTGTTGACGAAATTTTATTTTATTTTATTCTGCGGTATGAGATATAATGTTGTTGAATGTAAAACTCGATTTAAAAAAATACATTGAAGGAAGAAATTTCGGAAGTTTTGACCCCCTAACCCACATTTGCGTGCGCCACTGAGCTCCAATGACTTGGTTGAGGGGCGGGATGGGGGCAAAGTCATATTTTTCAGAAAACCGTGTAACAAAAAGCATATTTCTACAGTTTGTTTATACTTCGTAGACATCCCTATCTCTATCTTACATTTGTACGTGTCTGCAATAGTTGATAGTATACAATTTTTTTTTTTTTTTTCGTAATGTTGTTTTTAACAAACAATACTGGCTTAGAAGGGGGCCGCGCCCCCTAGGTTCCCCCTCCCCGGAACCATTGATATGAGCTCGGGAACCGATTCGGATACGTCCCATAACGTAATCGCCTACACGAGATTTTATTAAATTAAAAAAATGAAAAAAATGAAAAATTCTCGTTATAAATAATTCGTATTATAGAACACGTTCGTACGCCGGGCACGTCATATTATTACTTGTTGAACTGTTGCAGCAATTGTCAAACAACATTATGCGTTAAATTCAGCAGGTGCACGTTGCGTTTCAATACCGAACGATCGAAAATAAAATGCTCTGCGCGGGAGATCGCGCCGAACGTTTGACGTTCCGTTTTGATTTCGCATACGTCCGGGCGCGGGGTCGATTCGCGCGGGAGTTTACGCGTGGCCCATTCTAACGGCGCGTGTTACTGTGTTGCCCGTCCACGGTCGTACCGCACACAAGAATGCGCGTAACTCTGGTGAAACGCGAGATTTTCAACGGCGGACCGGTTAGGCTGTTCGGTACGTTATCGTAACGCGCGTTCCGGGACAATTACACGCGCGCGGGACAACAACAACGCGGCGCGCGATTGAACCGCCGATTGAAATGCACGACAAAGTGCTCGGGCGACACGAGATATCGTCAGTGCCGCGGTTTTGATTCTGTGTTCATTGTGCGCCACGTACGTACGATATGATTTATACAGCGCGCGTCGTGTACACATATACGTACATAATATAGACGCGACGGAGAGAGGACAATTAATACAAATCGACGAAGTTCTGCGGGGTGAAATCCCCCTAGCCCTTTATCGAAGTTGTGATTTAACATAATGCGACACACGCCAGCCGTCACGTAATGATATATTATAATGTCTACCGAACGCAATCCCGAAGACGAACAGCTTACGACCGAGACGTCAGACACGACGAACACAAAACACGCGCGCGCCGCACACGCAATAACGTCGCGTAACGCCGTCGTTTTTCGTTTAGCGATTTGTACCGTCGAAACCGTCGTCGCGAGACCAATTGCGGGCCAACGGACTGCCGTTTCTACACGATGCGCTCAAACGAAAAATCAGAGAACGCCCGATCAACGAAAAACGTGCGGGCGTGGGCGACCGCAGCGCGGACATAAGAATATCGAGCACCGAAGAGTGTCCAAGATAAAGTTATGTAAATTAATTATCAAATTCATATTTGAAATTTTGAAGTCCGGGAGGGAGGCGGCAGATGCCCTGTCTTGCGCCACCTTCCCGGCGCCCATGCGTGTAGGTATCCGGAAAGAAAACAGAAATTCTTCGTGTTTTACTTTCCGCGTCTATTCGTCATAGAATGATATCATGAATCAACATCCGAAGTCGTATCGTCTATTTGCGTATCGGACGTTACCGGATATTCGTTTTCACTCAATACAGCCTACCGTCATTACAGGAATTACCGACGGTTACCGATTCGCGCCAAAAAAAGTTATTAGATTCGGGCGCAGCCGGTTCGCGCCAAAATAAAAAAATAAAAGGTACGTTTATCCGACGGCTCGCTTGCGTCAAATTTACCTACGCGTAGTATACGATTTAAAGAAACGACATTCGTTGCAATAAAGTTATTTTTTACTAGTGTTTGTAGACTTTAAAGTTTTGTGTATTGCCGCGTAGGCGGATTAAAAACAAGTTTTCTATCAGTTATAATATTGTGTTGTACAATGTACTGCTTTATCGGATATCTCGTTGTTCGACAGTTGAATTATTCGAGAAAGTAATCTATTACTTTATTAATAAGTTCTAAACAAACGTGTACAATTATTTGTAATATCGAAATTCGTATTATTCACCTAACTGTTATAATGTTAAAAATAAAAACAAAAATCGGTTATTAATATCGTGTAAAATCATTATGTGCGAATGTGTACGCAGACAAAGATGCACGGGCTAAAAAATATACCTTTTTTTTTTTTTTTATTTCGGCGCAGACGAGTTGTACCCAAAACGAATGATTTTTTTTTCGGCACAAACGGGCCATGTGATCAATAGGTCTATAGTCGAAATCAATAAACTATCCCCGTAATTTTGAATTAGCTATTTTACTAAAATTGTAATTTTAATTTTTTGTTTTGTTCATATAGAAGAAATAATACAAATATTTAATTAAGCAACGTAAACTACATTATGAATAATTGGTCTGTGTCTGTCTGCGGTTTATCCGTATGCGCTCTATTTTTCACAAGGTCGCGAATTTTGAAATGCGGTTTTCGCCACATGATTTTCAGTCCAATTGGTGAAAACAAAGAGCTTTTACGCTACTTCCCATACAGATATGTCGAATCGAATCGATTTATTTTCGTACAATGTACAATTCGAGACAAATTGAAGTATTTAATGGAAAAAAAAAAAAAAAAAAAATTATATTTATACATTTATATAACAATAACGGTGTTCGTAGCAAAGGCCAGTTGTGTAAAGGCCCTGAAGGCCGATCCGATGAGCAAAAAAAAAAGAAAAAAAAAGAAAAGATAATTCAAAAAGACCGTGTCACCTGTGTCCAACAAATGCTTCGGGGGTTCCGGTCGAGGCCCACTGCTAAGGCCCGTGTGGCGTTTGCACACCTTGCCCGTCCGGTATTTACGCCAACGCACGGTTGTTATTATTTCCGTAGCGTTATTGTACTATTACGCATGGGTACGGGAATAATTATTTCCGAATCAATTTCGAATAATATAATATTACGCGCGGACGTCTTCGGGTCTTCGGACGATGGCGCGATCTACTGACGTAAATGTACAAAAGAGAAACAATAATAATCGCCCGGTGTTGATATAACGTATATAAGCCGTTTGACGCACGCATCTACCCTAGTATTGTACCTGATACACAAAATATAAATAGTGTATACCTACCCAGCGTCTATTTTATATTTAAGTTTACAATATTTCGTAATCTCGTCCCGGTTGGATTATAAATTATTCAATCGCGTATTTTATAATAACAATAATAATAATAATAATCCCGGTTTTGTAATATCCACTGCAGGTAGGTATATAGATAGGTACCTATACGCGTATTATTATGGAATCCGAGATACCGATCCCTTAAACAATGGTTGAAATTCGATCAGACAATGGCATATTATTGTGATGTAATAACAATAAGCATTTGAAATATATACGAATAGATGGGTACTTTTGAAGTCGGTTTAGCGTTATTGAAAAAAAAAAAAAACCACACACACACACACACGCCGTTCGGTTCTGCGCAGAGAAACTGTACGGTTGTACAAAAGAAAATATTATGCAACTTAATTGGTTAAGTATTTCTGGCATTAATCCTGGTTTTGTCTTAGTTGAAGAAGTTCAAACGAGTTTACGGAATTAATCATTTTACACGGACGTGTGTAGGCAGGTGCATATTGTATAAAGCAAAGGGAAAATCGTATTATTATTATCATTATTATTGTAAACTCCCACATTTATGTACACTGAAATAAATAGAATAATAATAACAATTAGAGAGAATTTACAATGTCGTAGAAACGAAATTTCGACAATACTAGTAATGAACAGAAAAAAAAAAAAAAAAAAAAACGATAAGGAAATCAAACATTAAACACTGTACAAATTAAATCAGTATTTAAATGTATGAGGAATAATTTACAATTGAAACAAAGCAAATATATAATTTAAAATGTACGTTTACGGAATAATAATAATAATAATAATAATATTCTAACGTAGGTGTATTATTAATTAGTTATATGTTGACGAAATAATAATAATTTTATAGTACGGAACCGGAGAATAATAATCATTATTTAAATTAAACCGAAATATTATTATCACGCGATGCGATTTCATTGATTACATTGTCATTCGTTGCGATAAATTACAATATTCAACGATCTTAGATAACGTAACAATTGCCGAGTTCTGATAATATTTTTGCTGTCACCGATGGAAAATTGTCGATAAAATTTTCTTAAAGATTTATCAGCAATCATTCGATCACTTTCAAGATATTAAACTTAAGTTTTTTTTTCGAAAAGAGACTATACAATTTTCCTACATCGTTTCAATGATTAAAACAGTGATCCGGCATCGTTTGTAATTTTAAGCAAAAAAGCCTATACATTTAATTTGTTCATTAACTTTCGAAAAAAGTACCCTGCGAGTAATTATAATACGACAGTTTATCATGATAAGTGTATGCCAGTACATTTTGTAGTTATTTTTGTGTACAAAAACATAGGACAGTGGGGGGGAAGATACCACGCCCCCTAAATATGCCACTGTACGGTTATTAGAAGATACATATCGGACTTGCACAGTCGTATTAATCAATATGATTGTTTCCTAATTCGTAATGTAAATCGATAAATAAAATAATCCGCAAGGAATTTCTGTAACCGCGTGATAGTTTTTTTGTTGAACAAGTTTTTTCTTAAGTCAAGGCTTATTTAATAGATAACAAGTTTTGCATTTGAATAGGTAGGTAGGGGACTCGTGGGCTAATCACGAAATTGACACATTTAGGGTTTTATTTGATTATATTATACTGACCAATGGGGTATGAACGAACTGTTATTAAGTGTAATCAGTTAACCAAACCAACCAGCAACCACTAACCGCGACATACTTATCACCGCTTTGGGTTCAAGGTTTATCGAAAGAGTATAATCGTTAACGGGAATATACGGTCCATTTAAGGGGTGAATATCCATTTTCTTTATGGCGCGAAATGTGAAAAAATCCTGTGTACGCCTATGACTGTAATGGACGTGAAGTTTTACATATTTAATGTTACCTACTAATATTACCAGTCGATCAATATTATAATAATACACGTTAATTAGGCTGTAAACAGTATCGATGGTAAATATACGCAGAGTGTATTTATGATAGTTGAATGTAATAAAAAAAAAATATTAAATTATTGCGGTCCCCGGTAAAAGCTATAATTTGCACACATCTAATGCACCTATCATAATTCATATCATTTTTTTAAAACCAGTACGATATAACAGCCAAATTCGTTTGGCTGTTTTATTTAAATTAAATGTACTTAAAATTTGTAAGTACTTAATATTTTATAATAATTTAAAAACAATTAGTACGCAGGTAGGTATACTTATATAAAAAATTATTTTCTGCTACGTTTTATTTTTAATTTGTATTTTTATACGATTGTTATTAGGACATTGAAGGAAACTGTGCAATTTGGTTTTAATTTTTTGTTGTTAATTTATGTCAGTGTGGTTTTCGAATTAACGCAAAGTATAGTGAGGTCATAAGTTCTATATGCTGTACTCGCACGTGTAAGTATTATAGTAATTTTTTTTTATTTTATAGAGTTAACTATAAAAAAATATAATATAGCATATAACTATCGCATTATTGTATACAATAAATTTTCATTAAAGTTCTTATTGAAAATTAATCAAATTACTTTGAAACCCAAAGAAAAACACATTTTATATACACGAATAAAAAGCTGTGCAATAATCCAGTTTCATAATCTCATTATTGCACCAATCAAAGTTTTATAAAAACTTATAATTATCATGTTTTTTTTTTTTTTTTTTATTTGTAAATTGTGCTTAATAATATTTCCTTATTATAGTTGTAAAGTAACAACTACGTTCAAATATAGCAACTGTGTGCGTAGGTACCTAACGTAGTTTTGTAATAATTACTTATTAACGAACTACGATTTTACCGTTTCCTAAATAATTGTAATTTCCACGCTAACTTGCAGGTTTAATTAATATTTTATTGAAAACGAAGGACGGTGAAAGACGGACGGGCAATTCCCTCAGAAACATGTTGGTTGTGATTCCAGTTTGTTGTTACAATGTACCTATAACGAATAAATATAGTTTATCGTTATTTAGAATTTTAAAAGTTGATACTGTTCAGTGGTAGGCCATAATCGCAGTTATACGATGTAATTTGGTTTGTATACTGTACCTATGCGACGATAAATCATTGCAAACGATAAAACGATTCTGAACCGAATATCATTATAGCCGTGTTTTGCCTTGTTACCAAGATAACCCAGAAATCAAAGTAAAAAAAAAAAATAGATCCTATGAGTAAACTGCTAAAATTGTCGATAAATGTTTAAAATAAAGTACTATTATCGGTCATAAAATCTGTATCGCTTGAGGTAATGCGTGAACAATTTGGAACGTCAGTTGCCTAATCGGAAAATAGCTTTTTAGTGAAAAAAAAAAATGCATATTTTTGGAAATAGTATTGGACATTTTGAAAAACTGTTTAAATAAAATATACTTTATATTGTTAAGCAAATATTTTACATTTTTGAAAATACGACGTAGAGAAATCGGAAAGGTTTTACAAGTTAACCGTAAAAGATATATATATATATAAAAAAAAAAAAACAAATCTTTGTAAAACGAATAGCTTTTTTGTTATACTCCGCAGGATCTAAAATATGTTAATAAAATAGACGTGATTTTTTTTTTTTTATTCCGTTGCATAGGTATGCGGTAAATATCGAATCGAAAATCTTTGCTGCTCGAGTTATTGCGTACCTGTATATTTATAAAGAAATACGAAAATCGTCCGTAATATCTTATAAGAGTACAATAATAATTATGTTTAATGTCCTTTGGAAGTTTTCTTTGTTCGACGTATCTACGAGTGTTCCGTCTATACATATGTATATATACGTACTGTTTTTCATAGAAGAATGTTATTATTATTTGTTAAATTAGACGAAATGAGGAATCGCATACGGTCGTCTACTATAAACATCGCACTCACGTTACAATGATTGCGTATTATTATGTTTGTTATGGAAGAATAATATTATTTGTTAAATGAAATGAGAAAGCGTACGGTCGCCTATATTGTATATTGTACTCGCATTACAATGATGAAAGTAAAAAGGTATACCCATGAGAATTATAATATAATATATACTGCTGAATCCATAAACAAAGTTTGCATTTCAGTCGATTGTAAATAAATTTCGTAATGTAGGTGTACATATATATATGTATAGGTAACTACTACGTTCTACACATTAATATTAATAAAAAGTCGTACAAAGGACTTATATTCCCGTAAAACGTCGGTATAGGTAATAATAATAATAAAAAAAATTACCATCCGAGTACATACCTTTATTATAATAATTTGTGCGCCGACGTCGTAAAATTGTTATTTATAAAGAAAATGCGGAATACTTTACGAGTGTGTAGGCCACTGCTGTGGGTGGAAAATTAGCAAAGTTGGGAAACGTATATTACGGCTTACGGGGTAGTTTATTAGTCGTGGGGGTCCTATGTTTTCTATCCAAATAGGCCTAATGTTCTAGTAACTTAATAAATTTGCTGAAAACATGCTTAATTCCGCCATGCAGTTTACTTGGAAACTTTTCCACTTTTTTGAAACCGACCTCATAAATCGTTCGAAATTTGATTATTTAAGAATTTTAAAACGTTGATAATATCATCGAACAAAACCAATTAGGTATTCGATAGTGAGAATTCAACTTCATGACGAACTCAAACGTGGTTTTAGAATTTTCGCTGATGACTAAGATAGTCCGTGCGATTTGCAAAAGATTGGTAATTTTGGGTAAAAAAAAAAAAATCCTTTCTTGGCTGTACCCCTTACCTTTAAATGGGTATCGGGCAGTAAATTAGTGGAAATGTCTTGTCATTAAAGTAGTTATTAAAATGTAAAAAAATCGCAACACGACGCATACATATTAGTCCTTACCAGTTGCGTAAACATGGGGGGGGGGAATGGGCGAACGCATTTTCCCTACTTAAGTGTATCAAACCATACTTGCGGAATACGATGTCAGAAGAATGTTTATGATTGAAACAGGATACACCTATACTATTATAAACACTACATACTTAATAAGTGGATTTACTGTTCATTAGAATAGATTTAACGGATAGTCTGTGCGGGCAGTCCATATAAATGTACCGATAGATTCAGAGTACGTAGGCACTGAATGGAACGACTCTGAAGTCAAAGCGAGTAGATCTGCAATTATAAATTGTATAATTTGTTTTTTATTAATATCTATAGTTCTATCTAGCAATTATCAATTAAGCGTCTTGTTTTTTAATGTACGATAATACTACACTTGGGATGTCATTTTTTGTCCCTAAACCCTAGTCCCCTCCTTTCCCGAAAATAAGCCCTAGCTAAAAAGTTCACACTACCGTCCCCTTCTATACGGTTTTCATAAATTGTCCGTCCCCTACCACGACCTGGTCCGAATCATGCCCGCGAGGTGAACATGCACTCGTACAATAATATTTTCACGTAACCTATATCATAATATATGTATACAATACAAATGTACATATAAATTCAAACCTATACGTACGTACATTATAACATTTTACTACCCTAATGGCGTGAAAACGAGCGCGAAACTCGAAAACAAAAGCCTCTGGAGATGAATAATTCTGGTATAAATATCGCTCCGGTGCACATTATTATTATTATTATACGGCTGCACCACCAGCGCATATGCTTTCATTATTGTTACTGCACCTATACATATACGCTTGTGTATGCGATGTCGTATAATTTTATAAGCCTCGATTCTTTCTCCCCCGTTTTTGGATATCTTGTCGGGCAGCAGGCTGCACTATGGATCGTAAAATAATTCACTTAAAGCTCTCATACCTAACCTTTGGTGTTTCTACCGCGGTTTCCGAATTCGTAGAATATAGCTCTATTATCGGTCTGTAAACAACTTTTTGGCCAAAAGAACACAGTTCTAGGGGCGATTTCTGGTTGAACATTTTGTCTGGTTTTAGGTTCAGGTATTGGGAAGGTCGTTTTTTAAACTATCTTGTACTTTTCTTAAAGTACTTCTCAGTAACTTCAGGGGTGTGGGTTTATTTTTATTGTCGTTCGGTGAAAAATAACCGTAGAGACCTGACATTTTAACCGAGTACTTATGTATTAATATTTTTTAGACCTGTTATAATTTTTCAAATATTCTGCCGTATTTTGGTGTTTATTAATAGTTTTACGAAAATTATATAAATATTTAATACATAATACGTTTTCCGTTAAATGTTCGACAATTTGTTTCAAGATTTCTCATGAGTTTTTCCTATATTGTAAACAAAACACTACAAATCCGTGTTCGAGTTTGTTTGTTTTTTTATATAAACGTTTGAAGTTGAAATTTTGACGAAAATCGTGAACATCATAAACATTTTGTCCATTTTTCATATTTGACGTGAATTCAATTTTTCAGGAAGTACATATTCACACATACACACACACACACACAATATTTTCAACACTACAATAATATTACAATCGATTTTTTTTTTGTTTTTAAAAAAATTTAACAAATTGTTTGAAAAACGATCGATTCGAACGGGGTCGTAACATAACGGTATCATGGTTAATATCGCACGTCTGTAATAGTATTAAAATATAATGTAATAAGCGTCTATACTTTGTACAATGTTCCGAATTATCATCGATCCGGAACCTATAATATTATAACGGTATATATATATATATATATATATATATACGTATACCGGTAATTCGGATATACGATTAAAGCCCCGGCAGTAAAATTTCATTGTTATTGTTATTCGGTGGCACACGTGTTACGAAAACCAAAGTTTAGGAATATAAAAAATATATATACAAAAAAAACCCCACCCCCCGCGGCATTTACCTCGGAACAACTGCAATAATCGACATAACTGCAGTATGTATACAGCGTTATAATATATATATTCGCGTGCAGTCATTTTCGTATAACGCAATCAAATTAAATTGAAAAGTCAACGCGGGTCGTATTAGAATAAATATACAAAGTAATATTATCTTTCGGTATTAAAAAGTTATCGTCGCGTTATAAAACGTACGGTCAATGTTATATGAAAAAAAATAAAACGAAACGCATTGAAAATTGTCGATCGAATTTTAAAATTTTATTAACATTTATACGCGCGTAAATTAGGCGATAAAATACAAAGTATAGAAGAACAATATTTTTATCGATTGTTTACGCGGACGTTAAGTAGAATACGTTTTCGCGGCACCGATGGAAACGATACATAATACATTTATTATATTATATGTATAATGCATAAAACTGTACAAGGAAATAAATAAATCAACTTAAGTGGGTTTCATAAAAATAAGGTCAATATTGTCTTTTATTGCGTATCGCGAATACGTTAAAGAAATATTGATTTCGAGTGAACAAGAATGTTATACGTATAATATTTGTTCGGTAAAAATATAAACACGACGTCATGAACTGTAAACAAAAAAAAAAAACGTTATTTTCTACATTGTGCTTTAGCGTTAGAGGCCCGGTTTCCCAAAATTATTTTCTCAGATTATTTTTAAAATTTGATAGTAATTTTTGTTCTCACCACAGAAACTTGTGACCCGACTGAAATACGGTCCGACTAGCACGAAACCGATTTGCAACCGATTGACGACATGCGCGGTTTTTTCTCCAGTTGCATATCAATAATTACCATCGTAACACTATCATAGTAGCTTTGCGTATAGTTGACAATTTGTGTTATGGCTAATGATCAAGACAGAAACATTTTCTTTGGTCAACAAACCGAACAGTATTCGTGTCAATACGATATAACGGCTCCGAGTCATACCTAGTTATTTTTTGTCTATTTCTTGTTGTTTAAGTATAAAGAGGCAACGACAATGACATCCTCAGACGAAGACACGTTAGATTATTGGCTGAACTACTATTGAGATGTAATGTGAGAGCGAGCGTGAGAGGAACATAAACAAAACAATAACTAAAAACAGTTTCAGTAAATATAATTTAACTGAGCAAATATAACTGAGCGGAACGTAATTTAAACTTGACTGCAACTCAACGAGTGGCAGTTGCAAGTTGCTTTGGTTATAAAAATGCCTAAATCGCTTAAACTACCGGCATAAAGATAAGACGTTTTCACTAAGTAAAATGCCTTTCCTCTGAAATAACTTATTGTCAACGTAATATTTTCCTATAATTTTTAATTTTTTTTTCTACCTTTTTAAGCTTATTTAAAGACGTACTCATTTTATAAAATTTGAGATAATAATATTCATAAACAATATTCAATACGGTCCGTTGGAAGTTTTCCTGTAGAAAGTTTTAACTAAATTTTCGAAAAAAATACAAATTTATCTACTCAAAATTATTAGAATTCACTTTCAAAACGATTTAAAACGATTTCGAGTCCTTTCAGGTATTTATTGTATAAACGTGAAATTTGTCAAAACATGTTTATGTAAAATTGAAAAATAATTCGTTTTATATTATATTAGAATTTTTATCCATCATGAAAATCAAAGACAAGGACATTATCTATACGATTTGGGCGCATTGATTTTAAATTTTTTTCGAACGGAGATGTAAATATTAAAGATTTAAAAGTGGTTTACTACAATTTATAATTTTAAATAGTTAAAGACATGTTTTAAACAATAAACTATAAATCCAAATCGAATTTTGAAAACAAACTTGGTAGCCTAGAATATTTTGCTTACTCACGTACTATATGTATTTGTAAACAAATTAAATATCTTAATTTGTCAGTGACTGAGAGGACAATTTGTAAATTTTAAAGTACTTGTATTTTGGTGCCAATTTTTGCATATCTGTTTTTATGCATTTGTATTTGTTATTGGTGTTTAAATAGTTTATGACGACAATAATGTACGATCGTAATAAATTTGCGATTTGTGTATTGAATCTCCTTATTGTCAACCAAATCGTTGACCGTAACTGTGTTCGTATATTTGCGGATACAACAGGCAAAGTGATTTAATCGAAAAATTACTAGAAACCTTTTTCGTTGCCTTATAGATTTACTTTTTTACGGTATCATCGCTAAAATTGTTGAGCTTTTAAGGAATTTAAATTTTTGGGTTTCTCTTTTGCTGTAATTCGGTTATAAATACACGTAGCCACTTGAAACTTAGTAACAACACTTATATTGGACTTACATAGATGTGGTATTTCCGAAATCGTCGGACGACTTTGTTTTTTTTAATAAGTGTTTTGAAATCAAATTTAAATAACAATCGGAAAAAAAAAATTACGGCACTTCAAATTATATTTTACCAAACTACCCTCGGAATCGTCTTTCGTCAAGCAATGGTTTATCGTTGCTTTCAGATATAAATAACCTTATGTATCCTACCTTCTCAACTTCTCACCTACAACAGCGGCTGCTTCCATCCCCAGTATCAGCTCTTTTATTTTTATTCGTTTTAATATTTATCGGATATGCCGTTCCCTAGAGATTGGTTAATAATTGTAATTTTTAGATTTCATTTCGAGACAAAACGTTTTTTTAGTTAGATTTTTTTCTATTATCAATATTTAATAATGTGCTGCTTCATAAGATAAAATTATTATTATTAATTTTTTTTTTTTTTTTTTACTCAGTCTCCAGTAGAGGACATTAGGCGTTTATCGAGTAAAAATTATATGATTAGTATTCATTTTCGGGAAAAATTGACGATTCGTGTTTGTTGATTACTCTACATTATCACGAAAGAAAAAAAACATTCGATTTTTAAAACCATATTTTCAACTTTCTATCACACATTTATTATCAGAAACAATCAAAAATATCATATTAACATTTTTCAAAAGTGTTTTATGGTAAAACTTAAACGTGATAAGAGTTACGTCGTTAATTTTATGATTTTCGTAAACTACATGATCTATGGATAATATGGCATACATTTTTGATAACATAAATCAATTTTAAATGGTGATAAATAAAACTTAAAAGAGTGTTCTTCTTACGGGACATCCGGTCTGAAAGGAATGAGTATAGCAAATCAAGTAATAACAAAGTATATGGATACCTAAAAATTAAATATAACTTAATGAGAATAAAAAAAAAAGAAAAAAGTATAATACTTATTTTAAATTTATTAACCGTGTGATTTAATTTTCTACCGTTATGCTTTTCTACCTATATAGTATAGATAAACATAATATTTTTATGGAAATTATTAGATAAACTAAAAAAAAAAAAAAAAACCCACTAAGAATCAACTAACCGTAAACCGACTCTCCGGGGATAATTAATACTTTACTTTAGTACATATATAGGTATCATAACAAATGGCTTCAATTTAAACGTTGTCATTGACGCACATTAAATTATAAAATTTACCGTTTTGAGTATTATACTTGAAGTTTATTACATTATTATTTTTGGACGAATATTGAACAGGAGAGTACTCAATTGTTGAAAAAGTCGACAAATACCGGAATGAAAATATAAAACAATATTTATTCCGCACTAAAATATAAAGTATAAACCGGACGTGTCGGGTAATATTTTAACGGTCCAATATCAAGTATGCGTCGAGTTTTTGATGTCACCTACATTTTAATGACATTAAAAAATACAAACGAAACGCAAACTTCAAATTAATTGCAGGACGAGCCGGAGGGAGAGTTTTCGGCGTTGTTTTCGAAGAGATGTTAGTTTCGTATTATTATTTCGAGGGGCAAGACGCGGAAAATAAATAGAATATAAAGACCGGCGTGCAGTGCACGGGAAACGAAGGTGAAAATGAAATGGACTTCGGACGGAGGATTAAACAATATAGCAGTGTATAGTGACTGAAACGTTCCTTCTCGTGATCCTATCTGGAAAACTATCATTCTCTAGGAAAAATATACGCGCCGAGCACGTTTCTAAGTTTCTCTTTATTGTTTTCCTTAAACGAACGTGTCTAAATCTACTTTGAGGATGAATACGCGCGAAACGTAACTGCTGCGGCACAGCTGCGGGGGAAAAGAATGGAATTAAGAAAAGAGAAAAAAAAAAAAGAAAAAGAAAGAAAAAAGTCCTTTTGACAATATTACGTCGGCGCGTTATCCATAATAAGATAAATAAAATAAAAAAAAAATGTATATACATATATATATATATATGTGTGTGTATATATATTTTTTGTACATAGGATTATCATAAATACAGTATAATGTATAATAGCCGTCGAACCGTGTGAACGCGCATTAAAGATTTCAATTTACAAAAACGATTGTATATTTTGTTGAAAGTCGTTAAATATTTCGTATGCGATTGGTTATAATTGTATACAATTATATTTTGTATTGTCTAGTCTCTGTTATAATGTAATTATGCGAATTCGTAACGCAATACTATTCAAAACCTGAAGGTTGAAATTATAAAATCACGAATCAAGAAAATTGATTTTCAAATATGTAGGCATACGATCCGAATATAATTTAAAAAGAAAATTCGTGGAAATTCGTACAAAACATTATAAATGTATAAAAAATAAGTCCCTATTCGATCCGGACCAGTACGGTACGGTTCGGCGTTTTACAGTCGGGAACGAAACGGCCTGGTACGGTTCCGTGGTTTGTTTAATCAGTCCAGTCCGGTCCTAATCTCAATTTTACATCACTAATCTGGCCGGGTCTTTGGAAAACCCGGCGGTGCAAAGCACTGCTATATGAATATGATGTAGGCATGCGATGTTTTTTTTTATTTTTGTTTAAACATTTTTTTTTTTTTTTTTTTTCACGAACCGTGTTTAAAACAATTTGCTAATAACTGCCAACCTCGGTATGAACGTTGTCAAATAAGTTACGGAAATAATTCACTGTCAATTTTTCTGCGAAATGCACTTTTTTTTTTATTTTTAGGACGCCTTTTATTTCATTTTTTTTTCACACGGATAAACAAAATGTGTATCACTCGATTTTTATTTTAATATAAGATACGAGAGTGCTACTGTGTATACCTATATCTAATAGTTTTTTCTCCTGCTCAGTTGTGATCCGTTCTTTAAAGGGGGAAAAAATGTTGATGGAAGTATGAAGTTAACAATAATTTACGAGCATCGTAGGGGAAACTTTCCCGTGTGCTCTGCAGAGCGAGCACTATCATCGCGGTATGTCGCGACCCTTTTTTTAGATTAAGAACCACCAAGACGAATTTGCCAGTCAAATAAATTCATTTGTGTCTGCGATTTATAATATACCACGAGAAAACTTTTGTGCGAGCGTACAATATAGTATAGAGCTGGTCCTAAATCATTTTTTTCCCGATATCCGATATTCCGGTACGTGTTGCCGATATAAAACCGATAAGTAACCGATCCGATATTGTATTTCCTTGGATCCAAGGGCCGATAAAAGAAAAAAAACTACACAGTTTTTCAATAACCGGTATAGAAATCTCGTTAAATATCAAACACATCACAGATTTCTGCAGGGATAATCGATACCATCGATGAATGAGAACATTATAATAATTAAAGCATTATCCAATGTGTATTTACTATTCGCCAGGTCGTCGCGTACCTATAAATACACCTTGGCAACGGTTCGAAAAAAGCCAATAACCGATGAACCGACTGTACCAATATTGGTTATCTGTATCGACCCAGCTCTATAATATAGTAGGTATGTGCCGTAATTGTACCCTCTGGCCGCGGGATACGGCCAGAGAAAGCCGCCAAGTGCGTCTTGGTCGTCGAGAGAAGCACACCCCGGAATTCAAGTAAATTATGTCGAGGTTTTTTTTTTTTTTTTTAAATAAAAGATAAAAAAAAAAGTTTAACGGCCGGGCCGGGGCGAAAGTTATACTGCGAATAGTAAGTTGTCGCGTTATTATTAAGATTTATGGTCTGTAACGAGGAGAGAAATTATTGCGCCATTGCGGGCGGAACAATTTTCGACGATGATAATAGTATTAGCTGATCTAACCCCTTCTACATACATAATGTATACACATTATGAGTATTATAATATTAAACCACATTAGGTAATTTGTATTTTAAAATATCATAGAAAACACGTGTAAAGTTAGGATACGACTTTACTCGTTGACATTTTTTTTTTTGTTAGTTTTACGTTTAGCGAAGTTAAACTGCATTAACAGTACTTACGCCAGAGGTATTTTGAATTTTCGTTATTGTTGAATCTGCGTGTAAATATAATGCGAACGTTTGATATTATTTTATAAAAACCGAAAAAAATTACACGTCGTTCGATGTATTCATTTGAATATAAAAAAAAAAAAAAAAACCTATATGGAATTTATTACAGAAACCCACGAATACAACAGCTTTAGAGACGTCGATATCAACGTAAAATATTTTACCGGTAAATTTACCCGAGATTGTTTGGATTTATTTTTTCGGAAAATCTGCGATCTACATGCAAAATCAACCGAACAAAACCACCGACGTGGTGTTTTGTAAATTTCAATCTAAAACCTCGTGGATCGTATTCGCAACGATTTCTGGACGCTTCGCAGCCACTTCGGCCGCGGCGTTACCGGCGTGAGTCGACTGTTCGAAAACAACAATGCCCGTCGACCGAATGTCATTGCGCGCGGCGCAGTTACGCGACATGGGAACGAAGGGTGACGGGGAAGGTGGTGGGGGGAGGGTTGCGGGTCGCTCGATTTTCGATCGATCGGAAAAAAATAGAAAAACCCGACCGGGCGGGGGAAAAATAAAAAAAAAAAAAAAAACGTCGGTGAAATTTCCGTTAATAACGATGTCGTTATATTGTTGCGTGCGGAAAGTCGGCCGCGCGCGGTTCGGATGTTTAACACAATGTCGCGGCGCGGGTATAATGGCCTACACGCACGGTCGCCCGCGCGCGTGTTAATTATTGAACTTTAATTTGAATTTATATCGCGGGGCCGCGGGTCCGGGGCGCGCCGCGCCGCGCCGCGCGTCGAGCCGCCACGTTTGTTTATCGTATTCCGTTGATTAATTTATCGGGAACTAACGAGAAAACGTTAATTGAACGCCGGTATTTTATCGCGTTGCCGGGCGGCGAACGTTCGCAGCGGTTTCCGATATTGATTTATACGCGTGAGCATTGCGCGAACGGACAACACCGCCGGCGCGACATTACCGGCCGGGCGGTGTTTTTTTTTTTCATTCCTTAGCTCGGGGGACGAAAAATTTCGAAAAATTTCGCCGGGCCGCTCGCCGCCTCACCCCCCCCCCCCTCCGACCCGCCCGCCCGCGTAGCGTTTTATTTTCGCCCGCGCGAACGTCCGCGGATTCCGCGAAAGTCCGTCGTCACCGCCGTCACCGCGACGTTTGCCCACGACCGTTTTGCAAACACCGCGGCGCCTCCGCCGGTATTTCGCGATGACGATCGCTGTTGTTTTATCAACGGGCGTTTTGCGCGGCCGAAGATTATAATATTATAGGGTCTTATGCACATGATATACATGTACACTATCGTATGCGCGTACGTATTGTTCGACGTCATTTTCATATACACAAACTTTAGCGATGCTCGTTTAAAGCTGTTTCGAGTTTAACTCCTCGCGCGTATGTACAGAGTGAAAGCGAGACAGTGAGAGAGGGGGGGGAGGAGGAAGAGAATATGTTTCGCGATGATTCGGAGGGGAGAGCGCAGAGGAGCGGGAATACGGAAATATTATTATCGTTAATAACACTCGTGTCTGCTTATATAGCTGACGGTAGTATAACGAGTAGGTACGTACACCGCCGGTCGTGGAGTACCTTTTAGTCGGCAAATAATAATAAAGGGTTTGACGGTTTCGACGGAGAGAGAGATACGGATAGATAGACGGATATATATATATGTATATTTATAGAGAGAGAGAGAGAGAGAGAGAGAGAGAGAGACAGTGGGATAGAGCGGGAGAGAAGTATTGTAACCCGCTCTAATACTTTACTAAAATATTACTGCGCAGTAATAGCGCAATAGCGATTTGTTATTTTTATATTTTCTTCCCTCTCTCTCTCTCTCTCTCTCTCTCTCTCCGTCGCCGTCTCTCTCTCGTAAATAATAATTACGAGTAAAATAATAACAACGCGAGTTTTATTATTACAAGTACACACCTGAACAATATAGGTACATAACTATAATAATAATAATAATAATATAAAATCGGATTTGCCGATTTTGTACATTTTTCTTTCCCACCCCCCTTCCCCCCGAGATATTTATTACGACGTTATGTACTTACAAGACACTGCTGGGGACCCTGTCTGTTGGGAGACATAGCCTTCGCTACCGGTTTTGACCGCCTCGACATGGTTAACTTGTTTAAATCCGCTGACTTAACGTCTTCCGAGCTGCCGACTAGAAAAACAAAAAAAAAACAAAAAAATGAATATTGTTAGCAAATCGCGTTATTTTCGTTCTCGTGTTATATACCGCAGGTTTCGATATTATCAACTGTCATATTAGTATAATACACTGACAACGAGTAAAATGGCATTTGCAATTCATAGTATGTGTAATTGTAATTGTGATTGCACGTGAAACGCGTAACGGTTATTCCGTATCAGACTGGAAAATTCAGATTCGTGAAATACTGCAATAATAATATAATATTTCACATTGTATAAAAAACGAAAAATTCTATTATAGTATAATACTGTCTTGCTGCACAGCAGTAAGCGTTTGACACTTATTCGCGTGCGTTTTTATATTATTTTAATTTATCGTATACAACAGCAATATAAGAAGTCCCGCCATAAATCAGTAGAAGAAAAACTGCAAACGATAGCGTAAAACTTAAAAAAAAAAAAAAAAACATTTCTACGGTGTCGCGGATACGAGAACTTAAGCCACGACGATCTCTCGTGCCCAAGATTTAGAGCTCAGCGGAATTATTTCGTGTAGTGTAACGTTATGATTTAGGGGGCTTTGTGCCGGTTTTCGATATTTTCTTCGATTTGTTTTAATGATCGCTATAAAATCAAGACCTTTCCGCTAACACGATGCCCGATACCCTTGTCTAGGGGTACGGGATACGGCCGTTTTTTCGGACGAAAATGACTTCGCGGCGAATCGAGATGGTTCGTCGAAAACATAATATTATATTCCTTCCATTTTTAATATTATTATTTTTTTAATCGATAAACAACAACGTTCGAAAAGGTATACCCGAGAATTAGTTACACCCGAAAAAAACTGCCTAACGTCAATGTTATCGCAGAAGAAAATTACGGAAATCCAATAAGTTGAGACCTACGGATCACCCGACTAGACCAGCTCCCCCCTATCTGCACCTATACTAACGTTTTTTGTTTTGTTTTTTATTTTGTTGAACGCGTAACGTAATAATATCGTGAACAGGGACGTAGCCCGCAGTAGGTAGGCCCGGAAGTCCCGGGCCTACCCCGATTTTCTATTAAAAATGAAAAAAAAAAACAATAATGAATAAAATAATACACCGGTTGATTGTTGTACTCGTATTTACAACAGTATTAGATGTTTAAATAACCGGAGAGAAAAGCATTTTTAGACTGTGAATAATTATGCAATTTCGCAAAAAAATTTCATTTCGTTTCGTTCCAGTGAATTTTTTGTCGAATTAAAATATCAATGCGCATCGGGTTGAACGTTATTGTCATCTCGTCTTTCTGAATTGTTTTACCAAGAACAAAGTTATCGCGTTGGATTTTAAGAACTAAAAGAAGTAATTGAACTAGTCATTGCAATTCCCGTACCTAGTTCTTCAGTGGAAAGTTTTAGACCAAATTATTTGACGTTATATTCCATGGAAATAAGTGAGCAATTCATGGACAATCCATTGGCTGTTGTTGACGGGTTTGCTGTCGTAAAAAATATGCGATTGGAATATTTACTTTGAAAATATTTTATAAACGGACAATACGTATATTGTGAGTTACGAGTATCGTAATTATAATTTCGTTCTGTCGAACTCTGTCGCATTCGGACTGATGCGAATTGCGCCATTTGAAATTACCCGCTCGTTCGTCGGTCCGATTTGTTTTACGTTATCAATCGTTAACGAGAACAACCGTTGACGAAACGTCGAAACAGACGGGAGGCCAACGCGAGAACTCGTGATGAGAGTGTCCGTTCACGCGCAGGGAGTTCGGTCGGCCGGGCCTTACCCGGTACCAGGAGATTCCTCGCTGCGCCGGGCTAACCGCGGCCCGGGGGGGGGGGAGAGGGGGGCGCGTTCGTACACGGTTTTCGGGCGTAGCGGTATTTTCCCGGCGCGGCAGATTCGTTTTGTTTGTTTCGCGGCCGCGTGGCATTAACGAGAGAGACCGTTAATGGATGCGTAACAAACGGTTTTGGACGGCCGTCGCGGGGCCGCCGCGGAGTGCGTACGCCCGCCGTGTTAGTCGTCGTTCTTAGCGCGCCGCCGCCGCCGCCGGCCGTACGCACGTCACACGCTCATTAACCCCGCGGAGACCGTAATCCCGGGCACTCGACGGCGACGACGACAACGGCAACGGCCCGGGCGACAAAAGCAAACAACAACGACAACGGTAACGACGCCGGAGACGTCGTCGGTGCGGCGCGTTGTCATGCATTCGGCCGGGCGCGGCGTTCGCGGGACCGCATGGCGGAAAATCGGCGGTTTTCGGCCGGCGGACGGAAAATGCGACGCCCACTCGACCGCGAGAAAATAGGCTGCTGGGGGGGGGGAGGAGGAAACCGACGGGCGAGGAGCGGAGCTCCGTCGAATTTCGTTCCTGCTCTTCCACCAGACTATTTTTTTTTTTTTTTTTTTTAATGGCTATTTTCGCCGCGAACCGCTACCGAATAACCGGACAGACATACTATAATAACGCACCACCGCCGGCGGATCCGTAGGAGGGGGGCCCGAGGCCTCGGTCTTCCCATCCGTCCGGACTTTGGACCGCGTACAAGTTTTTACTCCCGCGAATAATTAACCGTTCGACGCGCACGCGATGCGAGAAGAGATTCACGGAAGAAAAGCGGAGCGGAGCGATTATTGTACTGTGACGTATCTATTGCGTTTTTCGATTTTTGTCCGCGAACGGATTTTCTATCGGAAATCCCGTTCCGATGAGTTCACGGTGGTTTATATCGGCGCTTACAGACATAAATGAAATGCCCTTTGGCGTCCTATACCTTCTCAACTTCCCACGCACGAGAGTGGCTGCACCCAGTCCCGGTGTATAATCCCAAAGTACAACTCTGGATCCGCCACTGCCACCGGCGGTACGCAGAAGGCCGGCGTGACGGCAATACGGAAATATTCCCACAAATGTTTTGAATCTACCGGTGTTTTACGTTTCGGTTGAAACATCACAATTATACTTTTTACATAATTCTATTGTCATATAATTTTACTGTTTTATGTTTTTATGATTTTGAAATGAATCCGTAGGCGTTTTGAATAGTACAATCTGTTTTGCTTTTTTTCGTCCCAAGCGGCACCGTGACACTATTTATACGCGAGTGAAAAAACAAAAAATAAAGTGCATCGTTTCGTTGAAATCCGAGCCCTAAAATTGTAATAACCTCTTCCATTTGTGTGCATTATTATAAACGGGATTTTCTATTATTTTCTCCGGGAGACCGAGAGTGCATTCTACCGGGCCGTTTTAGAGTTTTCCGGCCGTGAGGTATTCGAGTAATTGCGTACGTCCGTCGGATGGGAATTTCGTTCTTCGACGACAGCTGGCGTTTTCCGCTGCAGGTATACAACGACCGCGAGTAATAACAAAATCGACAAACACCGCAATCTTCCCGACAGTAAGTATAAATAGCAGTATAATAATAGTGGCCGCGCGTAACTGATCCACCCCGACAGGTCGTTGACCGGTGTCAAAATACAGACGAGTAAAAATGTACAACTGTTGCTCGTCCGTTTCTTGGATAGGTAAACGCCGTTGTATTACACGGGCGCTTTTAGAAATCGACCGATCTAAACAACTCGGCCCGAAAAATTGTGTCGTTCCGTTTCGAACCAAACGTTTTAATTCGGCGGTCGTCCTATTGTGTACCGTAATAAAATATCGCAATATGATTGCGGTGTCAAAAGCCTTACATATTAGATTCTCAGTGTAGCGACGAATGTATTGGTTTTACTGTGATAATCGTGTGGTTTTTTTTTTTTTCTGTTTCGCTGCCCGAGTAGGTAGGTACCTGTTACATGTTACATATTTTTTACCAGCGATCTCGGTCCATAATTTTAAAGAAGATTTTCCGTAGTTAATTTGTCTTTCCGTGCATTGGTGAAGTCGTTTTTTTTTATTTCCCTCGCGCCTTTTCTAATTACGAAGGGAACACGAATTTTAGTTGAAAAAACGAGAATGTCTATTCAATAAAAAAGGACTTCTATTTTTTTTTTTTTTTTTTTTTTTTATTGTTTTTATTCTGTGAATAATAAAAGTAAAGACCTGCATAAATGAAATTGAATTACCCATATATCCTAATTACTCCACTACCCCATGCATCTACAACAGAGACCTACGGTACGAAATATGTGTGGCATATTTTTATTGGTTATTTTTTTTTTTTTGTAATAGTAACTCGTAAATATATTGCGCTGTTTTATACGGAGATGCGGAATACACAATTTCAAATATTATTGCAAATAAATAAGACAAACTAATGAATTTTCGAAAACGACCGCACAAAATCTAAATCCGACGGGTCTCCGTTTCGTTTTCGGGGTCGGTTTGAATCGCACAAAATCCAACACTATAAATGATACTCGGCAATTTATTTTATATCTCCGTTTTATTCGCGTGAATTGAAACTCGATAATCTCAAACGAGGGCAAACAACAAGGGGTCGTGCGTGTATTTTCGCTTATATGATATGCTTACATTTCACATTTGCACTATACGCGAACGACGATGTAAAGTTTAACTCGCAGCAAGAGATTAAACATAATATTTTGAAAATTTAAATTACATTTTATAACCTAAGCCTTTTTACATTGAAAAGGCGTGCGCAGAAATCCGAATACGAGTTGTATACATGCAGTAAGTAATTCTCTAATTCGTAAATTCGCAGCGATTAAAATATATCCAAGGGACATCCGAAATACTTGAAATATATAGAATTACGATAAATAATTAATTAAAAATTATTATACTAGAAACGAGGTAAATACATTGGTGTTATAAATTGTGAATTATGTCTATATTTAGTAATTTCCATAAAAATTTCGTAAAATTAAAATGTATTATTTATTGTTTTCTTTTAGTTTCAGAAAAAAAAATAATGAGACAACGATTAATCGTACACCTAGTATATTGTTACGTCCAAGCGAAAAGAAAATCTGAAGTTACACAAGAGAAAAAGGTTCTTAGATACAATTGAAAAATGTCAAGAGATACACTCGTATGCAAGACTACATAATGAATCGTTCGATACGGCGTACTATCATATGTTATTATTAGGGATGTGAATTTAGTGCAGTGAAAAACCTTAAAAATGCAATAAAGTTTGCATTTAAAATCTCAACAAAAGCAATATTAAATAGTTTTCAATTTAATCTTTATATTTATTTTTACATCACTGATATAATAATATTGTATAAATAAAAATGTAGTTATTTAATAATACAAATTTTTTTAAAAAATAAATTATAATAAAATATAAATTCGACGTTTATACAGCCTGTGTAAAACAAAAAATATGCGCGTGAAGATGTTAATTGATGGAATTTAATTAAAAATAACGGGTAATTGAACTTGAAATGATTATATAACTCAAAAAGTCCAAAAAAACGACCTTAAAAATTAAAAACGACAAAAAATACAAAAAAAAAAAAAAAAAAAAAAANCTATATTTGTACAAAACACTCGTCATTTTCTCCGTCCGAGTTCTTCTCGATTTCTCGTTTAACCCCGGAAAAGATCCCGAAAAGTTATTGTACACGCCTACTGTAAGCATATAATATACGAGCGTAATATAGGCAATAGCTAATTTTTTTTCAGCCGATCGTGAAACGTAGCAGCTTTCTAAGTGTGTTATTTGAATTGTTTAACAACAAATTCATTTATGAAACTTTTATTTCGCATTGTTTTTTTTTTTTTTTTTTTTTTTTTTTTTTTAATTTCACACAAACACAATAACGCCGCACCTGCCTTTCAATTATTTTAAACGGGCACTTCACTCCGCAGCTGCGGAGAGTCCACTTGCGAGAAAAACGGGGAGTTAAAAATAAGTATAATAATATACAGATATACGAGACGCCGCCGCCACGTCGTCGTTACCGGGTCGGTACTTAGCGCGCGCGGAAAAACGTCTGTCGAGAACCGCATCGCGAACTTTAACTGCATACACTCCGTTTACTTTTCCCTTCCCCGGGCTCGGGTTGTTTTTTTCCCCCCTCTTTTTTTTTTTTTATTATTATTATTATTCATTTTATTTTTATACAGCACTTCTTCCGAATCTCATCAACCTTTTTACGGCGAATTCATTACACGCCGCGGCGTCGGCGAACTTCCCGGGCAATATACTTTTTACGTTCGCCCGCCGTCGTTTGCGCCGCCTCCGCTGCCGGTATAACAATAATAGCGATAGTATAACAGCAGAGTAGAAACACGATCCCGTGCCGGTTACGTGGAGACCGAGAAGACCGGAGTACAATAACACGACGCGTCAAAATACCGTACGCGCGGAAACGAGAGGACCGTTACGCGGGTTGTTGACGAAAATGTCCGGGGGTAAAAATGTCCCATGGAAAAAAACGGGCCGATGAAAATAAAAAAAATGTCCGAAGGTGAAAATGTCCGGCTTGTGCGCTGTAGGAAATAGCACAGGCTAAAATATGATAGACTTTTTCGTACGGCACGCTTAATATCGAACCATACTATATCGTAGATATCATTACCCCCTTGCTCCATAGTGGAGTTCTCGTAGTGGAGCAATATTTGATCGGCCCATCAACGGGATAATGACCGCTCGCAAATCAATTCCAATTTAAATTTCCCTCTGTGTATTTTCATATGAGGACAAATAGTCCACTTTTTTTTTTTTTTTTTTTAAAACTGGATTTTGAATTAATATAGTACCTTCTTTAAGGCCACTGATTGTTGTAAACCAATCGTGAGATCAGTTGAATCTGAGCCATGCTCTAGAAAACGTCTCTACAGGTCTTGGTTACGGAATGTGACCATGATTACGACGACCGATCGGAATACGACAAAAGTCATACGGTTCAAATAATGTTTTTTTTTTCTTTTTTCCTAATCGGTTTGTTTGCCCGCGATGAAAAAGTTTGGACGATATCGTTATTATTATGATACACATCACGCCGACCGTCGGCCCGTGATTCCGTCTCGGCTCCCGTATACCTATAGCGAAACGCCTAGGGCGCAATACCTTTGAAAACGTACGCCATACGCGTTCAATTTATTATATGCGTATAAAAAAAAAAAAACTGGCTAGGTCGTGACTTTGATGTTCAATTGCCGCGATAACGACGTGTACACGAACAATATGATAATAATCCTGTAATACATATTTTGTGTATATATATGTGCATATAATAATTTCTGGTACAACGATTATCCCTTGTTATGGGACGGTAAAAACGTGTACGGTGTTTTTGTCCACGTTATTAATAAACTTAAGAAAAACAAGAAAAAAAAAAACAATATGCAAAAATTGCGTTGTTTTTTTGTTACGGATATTAATTATTATAGTGTTAAACATTAACGTATTTCAGAAAACAATATCAATTTTATCCGCGAGAGTATGGGACAGACGTTTTACAGATAAAATTATCAATATAGATATTTGTAAAATCGTTAAATTCGCGTTGTTTGGTTTTCATATCCGTCACGATTTCTAGTTTATATTTTTGACGATTTGTTTTGGACGCCCCCGTATTGTATCGGGACTGTGTAACCTAGAACGGCATGTACGCTTTTGAACGTACAATACAATCAATTTAATTATAACAAAGTGTTGAAAACCATCAATTGGAACAGATACTCCGCGGAATGATACGGTTTTGACTGCAGGACCGGATTGATCCCAATCATATCCGTGTAGGCACATATTTGTTAATATGCCCATATTTCCCACTGTTAAATCATCTAAATGATATACCCATATCATAACAAACACTTTAGCTGTGAAATTATTTTATAACTTGTAAGTGATCAAGCGTGTGTGTCCCTGTCAATGGACTACAGTCATTATTTATATTAATTCAAAATATAATTTTATAATTAATTTATGTGCCTTCCTTTAATCAATTTTTGGATCCGCCGCTGCTTTTAAGTATTGGAATCCCTCGGAATTGTCCGTTCCGTCTAATATGATTTCCGCTAAATAAAAATCCACCGACAAAGCTAACTAAATCTAAAGGTACAAAATAAAATGTGCCTACGTATTATAATTATGGGTGACCGAAAGGGGGAGGGGCGAGACGGGGCATCCGCTCCACTCCCCTGGACTTCAAAGTTTCAAACTTAATTTCAATAACTAGTTAATTTATACAATTTCGCTATAATTTTTTTTGGTGTTTGATTTTATTATGTCCTCTCTCCCTGTCGGTCTGGTCATCACACGGCTCAATTAGGTTCCTATTTTAGAATTATGTGAAAAAAAAAAAAAGTCATTCGAAACTTTACTAAGATACTGTCCCTCCCTGATAAATTTCTTGCGGTCGTCATTGGTTATAATGCCATACGTATGAATGCGTATTTACACGAATACAGGATCAATTTCATATTAGTATATACGTACCGCAATAACGTTGAATTGTGTAAAATTATCCGTGTGATTTCGAATACGTATTGTTTTAAATATCGCTACGTCGGAATTTTTCAAATTCGATTATGTAAATGCGCATCATGCCCGTCGTCCGCACTATGGGTATACGCGGGTATTGTAAATGACATTGACGCCCGAGCGTTTGAAACGAATTTTTTTTTTTTCACTAAATAAAAATTCGACTCTCCGCGGGTTTCCGGGCTATTGTTGATTGTATTTTTCAAAGTGTTCGAATCGTTCAAATATTAAATATTTGTATACGCCATAATATACAACGTATAGGTGCGCAGTTCAAAGTTATATATTTTATATTATGTGACGTATTGGATTTACACATCAAAGGTCGCGTAATTTTTTTTTTTTTTTTTATTTCGTATTAAATTTCGCAAAACGCGTGTAACGCGCACGCACGCAGAAGTTTACGACGACGGACGAGAAGGAGGGTGGGCGGGGGCGTGCGACGGGATTGTGCGGAAAGCGTGGACGAGAATTTTTTTTTTTTTTTGTTTTTTCTTCTCTCTCTCTCACTCTCTCTCGTTCCCCCGTCGCCGGAGGACGAAATAATGTCGTATTGTTATAAAATGTTTTTTTTTTTTTTTTCATTTTCCGTAAAAAAATCGCGCGCGGTATATTTTTAAAATATTATACTCGCCCAAATGCGACGCGCGGTCACACCACCGCGGCAGTGTTCTTTTACGCGGTACGCCTTCATTTACGGGGCTCGTAAAACTTTTCCGCCCCTCTCTCCACATATACATGTATATACACCCATGTAGACAATAATACGATCCTAACCTAACCCGTAATATAAATACGTATATAAGGGCGCGGGCGGAACAGGAGTCGCGGGGAAGTTGTTTTCCACCGTTTGTGTTACAGTGCGTGCGTGTACACGTAATACGTATACGTAACACATAATGGTAGGTGTTCTGTGTGCGTGTGCAAACGGACAAATGGCGGCCAGCGTTCCAGATAAGGTTTTTCGGGCAACATTGTTGATGTTTTTTTTTTTTCCCCTCCCCTTTGCCCCGACGACTACGACGGCGACGACGACTACGCCGAGAAGGAGAGTAGGGTGTATAGCGTACGTGCTCTCCCGCGAGCGCGCGCGCGCGCGTGTAAAACAATAGGGTTTTCATTGCGTCGGACTTTGCTGAAAAAGCTTCGGGGTCTCGAGAAAGAAATATACAATAACGCGTGTGCGTATAAAAACGCGCGGCGGAAAACGCGGCGACCGGGGGAAAAAATAACACTCCTAAATATAATATACGCGTATATATATTGTATTATACTTACGCGGGGGGAGGGGACGGATGAAAAGGGGTGGGCGGGTAAAGGATAGGGGGGGAGGATTGTAGATTATATACGCGGTGCTGTATGTGTAATCGCGTGTTGTTAGCCGGAAGATTAACGAGCCAGGTGCAGACTGGAAGCGCGTGCAGGCATAACGGATATATTATTTTTCGTGATATGACCCGAATACGGGACGGTGGAGGGGGATCGATGGGGACGAGGGTAGGGGCGGGCGGGTTAGCGAGGGACGAGAGAAAACATAAAAATAAGACGCGAGAAACCGTAGGCAGAGAAAAAAAAAATATATCGATACGACGCGAAAAATAATAATATGTAGTAGGAAAATAATAATATAAAATCGAGACGAAAATATATTACTACGTTATGCGTTTAAATGCGGCTAAGCGATTTTTTTTTTTTTTTTTACTTAGAGGTGCGGCTTATTATTTTCGCAGACGCAACGACAATAAATATTATTTTTAATTTCGAGTGCACCGCGTAGCGACCAACCCGCGTGTTGCAATTACTTGCATAACCGTATGCCTTAAAAGACGCGGCTTTTTCGCCCGGCAGTATTTGTTATTTGAAGAAAAGACGGACATACTTCGGTGAGAAGTTGGGAAGTTAGTAAAGAGGGGAAATGTAATGTTTACCGCTCGTACGCAACGATTGACCATTGCTGACAAAAAAACGATTCTAAACGGAGTTCGGTGGTTAACAATGTAATGTTATACCATTGCCATTATTACCATAATATAACATACATAGTGTTAAAATGATTATATACGCATTAAAAATTTTCATTAATAAAATTTGTTTAGTATTGTACTTATTTTACCGTTTCCCCCCGATTTTTCAATTTAATGAAAAAATCAAAAATAATTACCTTCCTTAAAGTACCACCCCAGTCAGATTTCCTTTCGGAGAAAGTGCTATACTTGTAAATCGCAGCTAGATCTCTAGTAGAAAAGCTGTGCACAGATAAAAAAAAAATGATAAACGGCATTGTAAAACGATAATACATTCCTCGCTCCACCCAGAATCTAAAATCGACCAGATTCCCATCGGTTTATTTAAACAAACGAAAAAACCGACAACAAACGACCATACTTTTTATTGGTCTTATTTTCGTTGTAAAAAAAATATAACGCGACTAATACCTACGGCTATAATCTTATTGTTACTAGTTCGTCGAGCTCCGCTCAGAATCGTGATTTTCGTACGTCGTATACCCGCACAACACTGAACTACTCACGATGCACGGGTTTAATTAAAAAAAAAAAAAACCAATATATTCCACGGACGATTATTATACAATATTATACGTATACGGTATAAAATCTTCAAAATGCGTTTATCGTCGCGCGTACACGGGACAAACGCGTGAACGAAATATGTTTACCGAATAAATGTCCGCGTATAAAATGATTAGTATACGTTTTTCAGTAGGTATAATTGATTACAGAAGTTTTCGGTGGTAGTTTACGTTTACTAAAGTTTTAATTAAACACTTAAGTCGCGCAGGTAAATACGTTATTAAAATATTATATTATATAATACGTAGGCGTACGTTTAAAAAAAAAAAAAAAAAAATGATTTAAAAATTTCTCGTTGGCGCTATTATTGGGTACGTAACCACCTAGGTATTTTATATTATATGTATTTGTCTCGTTGACTTTTCTACCGTATTATCACTACAAAGCTATCGATCGGGGCCGCACGTTAATGAATCGTCGTCATTTGGGCACGGCGGCGTGGCGGCAAAAGAGGTCTTCCGAGTTATCGTGTGGTTCAAAGGGCATTCATCAAGGGCACGTCTTTTTCGACACCGTAAACGGTTATCTTGGCTTCTCTATACAGATGGTCTTTTGTAAAACTCTATATCCCGGTCTCTCCCGGCGCGGCGGCACATTCCCCCAATCGTCGTCATCCCCGCAGCCTGCAGCCGGTATATCTTATACGAGATCTGCTGACTGAGCCGTACAACACAGTGCAGTCCATTAGTGTAATTTGTTTTAGGCGGGGCCCTCTCCGGTCGGCCGGAGAAATAAAAGAACTTTTCGAATGAAAAAAATAAAATAAAAATCAGGGGATGACGCGAGCGCGGTATATAAGAAACTATATTACTGGACTTTGGAACTTTTATCTCATTCAACCGATCGGAATTGATTCGGACCTTCAAAGAAGAAGAAAAATGCCGGCCTTTAATACTACTCTCTCGTTCGATTTGAATGACCGTTTTTTTTTTGCGGGCCGATTCGCTGAACGACGTTTTTACCCGCTTATATACGGCGGCAGAGGCCGAGACGTTCTTTTGACCGAAAGGGAACATTACTATATATAATATATACGGAACATAAATGTGCTGCACAGAGAGATTTTTATATTATTTTCGTCGAGGAAAAAAAAATTACAATTCTACAAACTGCAAATAGCAATCTATAAAAATTTAGTGCGTTTTTATACCGAACAATTGCCTATAGTATATTTATTTTTATTTCGGCAGTTTTTGTTTATCTGCAGTTTCCGGATATTTGGATGAAATATTATTAATAGCGATTTTTATTTTTATTTCGTCCCGTGTATACAAAACATAACTATATCTCTATTAGACGTGAATTCTCGGAGGTTTTATTTGCTCGTGTTTATTTGTTTTGTAATTATATTTGTTGTTACTCGTCGGTGCACCGCGCGATCTCTATATAGAAACGTCATTCACGGCGTCGCTGCAGTTTCGGGGAAGGGGGAGGGAGAGGGGGGAGGGGAGGGAGTTAGAAATACCGTTTAAAAAGATTTATCGAGACTTGGTAAATTTCCATTCACCGGAAAAGGTCTTGTTTGCGCGGTGTGTATACATATAAACACATATATACTATATACATAGCGGTTCTTGTGTATATACAGTCCGGGCTTTCAGCGGTGACGACGGCGAAAGATTTTAGCGTAGCTTTTAAGTATCTTTCAAAAACCACATAAATCCTGCAGCTGCGGTATAGAGCGAAATGGAAACTTTAAGGTTCGTTGCCTCTGGAACTCCCGTTTAGAGTTCTCAGACATAAATCGCCTCAAGACCGTTGTAATAATAATGCGCGTCTCTCTCTCTATCTCTCTCACTCTGTCTCTCTCTCTCCGTGTGCGTATATATACACGTACGAGTACATACGACGACGCGATGGCATCTCCGGGTATCAAAACACAAAGGCGTTTTATTTACACGTTACCGTGTTTACGTGTTCGCGTGTGGGTGTCAACACGACTGTTTCGAATGTTTATACACGTATATAATACGCGGTGTTGTGGTGTAGTACGGTTTATCGATTCGATTTCAGATCGAATTGTTAACTCTTGTTTTTAACAGCGGCCCGCCGGCGGCGGCGGCGTAACGGGGACCTTTCTTCGATATGTATATTTTTATTGAAAACCTCAAGAAACAATGATCGTATGACTAACAATTAAATACCGCGTCACGCGGTTCGATTAACATTTTAACGTTGACAGTAACAAACGAACGAATGTCGAGAACGCGGCGCGCGTTACGGACTCGATATGTGTATTGCGCGTAACGTAAGTTATTGCAAAAAGAAAAAAAAAATAATAATCTACCTGAATTCTAGAACGCTCGTATCGTCAACATCACCGCCTTTGAGAACGCCACTGCGCAGACAGTTGAATAATCGGTAGGATATATTGTCTGTTGGATGTATCGGGTTTACGATAAATTTATACCTACGGTGACCGAATAACGCACCTAGACGGCCTCAATTCTATCATTACGTCCTCGTGCTGACGTGTCATGTCTAATTTTTTTTTTTTTTTTTATCGTCCACGGACCAACAATCGTTCCATAACGATAACATAAATATAACTACGTATATAGTTCGTTATGCTATTGTAATTGTTTATTGTTCGCTTGTAATTGCGAAGTTCCGTACAGTAACCAAGTTCTTGGTTTTTCTGATTTTTGATCCTCCCCTTCTTGTTTTTAACAATTCAAAAGCAAATTTTGTAGAAAATCCTTTCGAAACTGATAGGTACCAATTAAAACAAATTCAATTTAACGTGCCTCCCGGTGTTCCCATTATTTTCATCCGTGTCACCCAGAAAAAAAAAAAAAACACAAAATTCTATCACAATACCGAAAATCGTGTGTGAGCTATCCTATAACGGTCACATTTCGACACACGCATACGAATCGGCTACTGTATGGAAGCTGTAAGACTTATGCACGCGATAGATTTGGCTGTGGATCGTACACTGCGACGCGGACACGCAAACACTGTTCCTTTTGTTATTCATTTTTGTAAATATTTTATGACATATAGAGACATTTTTTTTTTCCAAACATTTACTTCGTGTGTTATATTTTTGTATAGTGCATGACGCAGTGTATACATTGGCTCGCGTAACTTTGTCAGAAAATGAATAACACTTTGTCGTTTATTTTTCCGCGATGCGCATCACGATGGGAAAATGTCAGTTATTTCAGTGGATGTTAAAACTTTTAAAGTCGACCCCGGCTGCAAGTTTTAGTCTCTCTCTCTCTCTCTCTCTCCCTCTATATATATATACTGTTTTCAGGGCGTAAGAGAAAACATTTGTTCGCCCGCCGTCTTTACAATACGACCTCTTCTTCGATAGTCGTCTAAAAATACAATTGTTAAAAGTATAATATTCATACCATGTACAGTAGACGTATATCAAAAACGAGATTTCAACTTAATAACATTAGTAAATTTATTATTTTTTGACGTACGTACATCATAAATATCTAAATATTTTGACCGAATTTCAGTTATTGAGTGCGCCATAAAAACTGACAATAAATGGTGGAACTATAGACGAGGGAGGGAAGGGGCTGAGGGATGTATAGATTAAAACCCTCCGAAATTTGATACATTTTTTTTTATTTATGGATTTTAAGTAATACGCAGTTGAATAATTTCTATTACAATTTTCAGACATTTCCTCGTAATTTCGAATGCGTGCACACTGTGCTCTTTCTCATTTAGAAATTTATCACCCAAAAAATGTATCTAGAAATTTGTTTGTTTGATTGGTATTCATAACCCCCCAACAGAAAATGAATTTTGGTTGTACTACTATACTGTACGACTATAGCCGTGCATTTGTTTACCCTATGCATGTGTCTTGTGAGTATTTTGAATCCACGTATGGAATGTAATAATAATACAATTAAGACCCTCTAGCACTCCCCTAGTTGCCCTTATGGACTCACACTGTAAATCACAAAAACGATAACGGATATAACGTATCTTAGCCAATATCGCAAGCCAATAGTTTGATTTTTGTTTACAAAAACGAACAAATTAGTTGTGCAAAATATTATAGCAATTAAACTGCATTGTCAGTGTTCAACTCATCTAGCGTTATTCAATCGTTTGACAAGTTTTCGGTTATATCGTGTAAAACTACATAACCAGCGACACGCACTGTTGCAGTACAAGCTACGATTCATATTGTACAGGGTGAAAACGTCGGAAAACCATATCGAATAATCCATTATATCGTAATTTCAATTTCGGAATATAATAATACAAGTGGTCGACGTGTCCGTTATACGATAATACGCAACAATATTATTTTCATCCGCTATAGACGGGTCTACATCTACCTATAGCTCGTAAAAACGTTGTTTTTTTTTTCGTTTTCGTTTATTTGTTTGTTTGTTTGTTGTATATTTTATAATTCCGGTACAATATTGATGTACCGCCGAACCCTATTTTGTACTATACACAGTCATAGGTGTACTGCTTGAGTATAAAACCCGCGGAACGGCGGCGGGATATTTAAAACGTTTGTACAATATATTTTATACACATTGTGTGTGTGTGTGTGTGTTTTTTACGGGCCCTTGCAAGTGCGCGAGAGTGTACACAACGTGGGCGGAGTCTGTGCGGGACGGACGTGTACGCGTTCGGTATTTCCCATAGGGGAATCACTACGCCGGTTTCGCTTAATTAAATATATTCGAACGAGCATTAATTCCGGATCCGGACTTAAGCGAATGCTATACGTACTATACGTACCATAGGTAACGCAAACAGCGTACACGTACGTATGTATATAGCGTCTCGACCGGTGTGCAGGGTATCACCCGAAGGCGCGTACACACGGAGACGGGTAGCAATATATGGTTTAGGTAGACGTCCGCATTTATTATAAAAAAAAAAAAAAGTCCGACGGAAATACAACAATTGCGTATGATTATTGCAGCCGACGATGAATATCATAATTTAAAATAATTTAATATGATATAATTTTTTTTATTCGGTATTTATATTGTTTTTTTGTGCGCACAACAAACGGCTGCACCCCGCAGTACATGTTTTCAGGCCCCGTTTTCGTAATATGAAATATTCACGAGTATAGCGAATTTGTCGAAGTGTTTTTTTTTTTTTCCGTGGGAAACCTTAAATAACGTAGTGTATAACCGGTTACGCGTTTCGGGGTAATGACAGTTTTCGTCAAATTTCCCCCCTAAAATCCATACAATTCTGCGGAACAAACGAACCCGGGAATCACGGTTGTTTTATAGGCTGGTTGAAACGATAGAGATCGAATCAATTTCAAAACGGATTTCAGCGTGTCGTTGCGGGAGAGGGGCATTTATTTAGACTTCATCCTTACAGCTCCACATCCCCACAGCCCCCGAGAAGAAACTAGGAGGATGCAACTGTTTTATACGCGTTGTCTTGCTCGGTGTTGAGAATGTGACTTTTAGCGGTATGTGCTGCGCGACTCCAGCCCTTACGGTTTTTATGTTCAAAGCACGAAATAAATGTGGACAATCCGAGTTCTGTTGCTCGTGGGTACTTTCGGATATATAGTATCGATTGACTTATTTTCGGGACATTTCCGATGCGGGTAAAGCCCCTACCAAAATGAACCTACTGAAATGGAAATGCGAACGCGTAGATATTTTAATAAAATCCATAAAAAAAAAAAAAAACCGTATTAACATTCTCGTAAGAAAAACAATAGTTTATTTTTGATACAGATATCTATTTGAATATTATAGCTCGAAACCGTATGAGAAAATACCATTGGAAAATATAGCTAAATTACTCTGTATAAAATACGTATTTTGTAAAACGACAACCGAATAATATGTAAAATTTCTCTCGGGTACTTCGCGCATACCCGCACAAAATATACCTATGTTACGTCGTAATATTATTATTATTATTGTTGTTGTCGTTGTCCCTGTTTTCGGTACATATTTATGATCGCATTACGATGCTGCAATATAATGCACATGTTTTCCATTGTCTCTTTTCTATACGCACGCGTTATTATAATAATATATTATTATTTTATAGGTAGGTATACGGCGAACCTAACCTGTATAACCTATACCTATTAAGGCGAACGACTATTATTTATACAGGTACGGCATTTTCCAATAGGTCTATAATGCGATAATAATATAACGTAATAAATATATCGCCATTATATTGATAAAATAACGACAAAAAAAAAAAAAATTAAATAAATAATAATAATAGTAAAAAAAATAAAAAGTTCCGAAAAAATAAAACGTTTTGGATTAAGCTATTATAATATGGGTGGGTAGACAGCAAACTATAAGCGGTACGTTAATATTTCATAATAATAGCATAACGTTTAATATTTTATAGAAAGTACGATTTCGCGGATAAATCTGAATAAACGGTTTTTTTTTTTTATAATATACGCATTAAAAAAAAATAATAATAAATTATTCTATAGGTACCTAACGTTTTAACCGTAGTGGTAATATTTGCGAAGTTCCTACACAGAGGTATATTAATTTAACCTATATAGTAAAACTCAAACTCAAACACTCAATACACCCCGAGAGCGCGGCACAAGTCTTAATTATAATATTATATCTAAAGGAAACGCAAAGAGCCGATATTTTGTAACATTTTCGACCAATATGGAACTTGTGGAACTTAAATCTCTCTTCTCCGTCTCTATTTTTGCTTATCTAACGATAATCAGGCCGCAGTTATTTGCATAACTTATACAAGGCGATCAATCTATCGTAGGACCGTTGTTATCTCGGAAAGCATTTACTTTGTCCGGAATTCGTTTTCTAGAACATTTAAAAAACAAGCTGCTCTATAATTGTGTATTTAGATTATTTATTGTCACCCTTATTTTCGAGAGTGAAATCACCACCTACTTTTGATTTTCAAATGACACACTATATTAAAATTTCCTTTATTGTGGAGTGAAATATATTTTCACCCATTCTTAAAATAGAATATTTTTTCAAAAATTAACGTCACAACTACAACAATTTTATAAATAAACATGGGAATTGGGCTCTTTTATATTTGTAAAATATAACATTTGCATCATACAAAATAAGACATTTTTGTTTACTTAAATATAATATTAAAGTGTATGTTTTAAATGTGTAAGTAATACAAATTCTGACCACCGGTCATTCATGGAAGAGAATCTTTCAATGATATCATCCACCGGTAAACTTATTCCCTGGTAAATATACAACCGTGCCAAGCTCGCATAAGTCATCCCGGCACATTTATTTCGTAAATTGAAATCATTGATAAGGAACAACGGTCGAACCGCCAAAACGATATAATAACACCAGAAACCTTGACCCGGTTCGACTGTAGATAACGATAATTTTTTACTAGGTAACTATAGATTTATCTTTGTTATAATATTATCATTATTTATTAACTACTTCATTTAAATGATAATTGTATGAACACCAAAAACATATAACAATAGTTTTTTTTATTATTTAAGGAACAAAACATGTTCCTTTGTTACCTATGAACGATATTCAAATCTGAAACTAGCGTGAAACTAGTTCCGTTTTAGCAAGCGACGAACGCGAATGAAATAACTTTTTATAGAGAACTCTCCGAGCTCGGATACAGTATAGAACGTGGAAAATAATTTCAATTACTTTTTTTTTTTATCTAAAACACCTCGTAATAATATCGATTAAACCCCCTCCTAGAAAAAAAAAAAAAAAAAGAAAAAACGCCTCGCCTAAGTTCGATAAACACGATTTTAATATACAGAATCGGCAATACAAATAGACAATATAAATGCAAAAGCGATTGCATGTGTATAAAGATATACATATATATATATTGTGGAATAATTATTTATAACCGAATAATATACGCGTTCTACACACATATACGCTCCATATATTAAATTAATTAATTTTCCGGTTTTGTATCGTTTTAATATGAAATCTGCAGTATTATTAATGCTCATGCGATTATCTATAAATATTACCGAAACGAACGTTCGCATTTCATACGCGTGTGTGTGTATTATACATATACATATAACGTAGGAGGGGCTATTGAATTAAAATGGGAAACACTTGCATTGGGTTTTTTTTTTTTTTTTTTTTTTTGTTTTTTTTTTTTTTTTCTGTTGCCGAGGGTACAACACATTAATTACAATGTCCAGTTGGAAAGTGGCTTCGAACCGGCGCGGCGGCTGGGACCCGGAAAAAAGGATTTTTTTTTTTTTTCTGTTCCGTCGCTTTTTTTTTTTCTGAATTAAACACATTCATTTTACATACATATATAGCCGTGGCCACCGTACTGACGTTTATTATTTGATATTTGTATTAAAAAAATAAAAAAAATCGTAATTTAATTGTATACATAATATTATTATACGATCGTACAAAATACACATAAATGACGTCGGTGCGATTTAGCGCCTGCAGTTTTCGCGACGTCCTACATAAAAACATGAGCGTTTTCAGAGACCGCAAGCTCGCTGAACCGATAATGTTAGGTATATAGTTAGGTATAGCCGGTATTAATCGTGGTCATTCCCCGAGGAAACTCGGTAATCAATACAAATTAAAATCGATGTTATGTACGCGTCAATCGTCATTAATATTGTCGTCAGTTTTGTTCGATTTTTAGGAATCTAAAGCAATTATTGTTCAGGAGAATTTTACTAGCCAAAAATGTGTTCAATATCCAACTTTGTATTTTCTACCGTCGATTTTTGGCGCGATTGATTGGTACATAAAATAGTGCAAAGAAATAAAGACAGATACGTCGAAACGTTCGGTAAACAGTATTGTGCAGTGTTATCAATTCGAGCGACGCTATCATTATCTCAGAAAGCATCCGTTTACTTTTTTCGGAATATTCGTTTTTCGACAATACAAGAATCGGGTTAATTTTAAACTGTTATATTACCGTTTTTTTTGTTTTTTTTTGTGTCATCCTTATTTGTCCGTATTACCCGCTCGAGAGCGGAACATCCTGTGTATGTATCGACGCAAAAATCACTTTCAAGTAAAACGTTAAAATGTACGGAATTTTTCAATTGGGTTGGGTTATTCGAAAATCGAAATCGACCGGCGCGGATCGACAAAAAATTACGGCAATTCTAAAGCTATGTATTTATTTCGTAACAGTTTTGCGAAAAAAAAAAAAACAAACAAACAAACAAACAAACCGACTCGGAAAAAAGTTTATCATTTATAGAGATAATGATTGTCTTTTATCGAGGATTGATCGCCGCCGTGTATATACGGGCCGTGTTTATAGTAAAGAGAGTTACAGCGGGCGGGTATATACGCATGACGCGTTATAAAAGAGATAGATTCGCGCAAATTGATTACAGTAGGCGGATACGGGCAGGTATATTTTCGGTACTCTCGGTCCTTTTTGGCGCGGACGGCGGGGGGGGGGAGGAGAGGTGAAAAAAATAAATATATATATTGCATGTATACGCATAGCCGTCGCGATATAATCGTATTCGGGCTTAACGGCCGCGATCGGATTACACCTGGCGCGTTTTTATCCATCTATCATAATTAGTCCGATTCGGTATCATAATAATAATAATAATATACGACCGATTAAATATGCAATATCGCGAGCGGGCGACCGAAAACCGAGTAAACCCGCCCGCGAAATCTCTGCGCCTCGAGACTCCGGGCGCTCGCCCCCCCCCCTCCATCCGCTCCGCTACACCAGGCGTAGGTCCGCGGGGATCCGACGAACGCCGACAATTACGGTTTCGCTCGATGTTTCCGTGGTCCGCATCAATCGCGATTGAACCGCCAGAGCACATTTACGCGGGCTATAATTATTATGACGACCAAAGACAGCCGCGTTTTACAAATGTGTATTTCGAAACGGAATTTCGGCGTTCGGTAAAGACACGAGCAGTAAATTTTCCGCGATCGCAGTCGCTCCGCTCGGCAATTAAAACAACGTTTAAGCGTCGAACATAACGGGATTTGTTGCGTTTGCCAGATATCCGTGGCGCGCCTTGTACATATTCGCACGCGAGGCGCGCTTACTAATATATTTTATGCGTGCACAAGACAGAAAACTCGGTCACGATCGCCGTGACGTGGCCGCCGGGCTAATTTTTAATTTACGATGTCTCCCCCCCCCTCCATATACCTCCCCTCCAGAACGCGTTTAATATCGTTCGCGAAACCGCGCCCGTGACGACAAAATCGGGATTAAATCCGAAGTCCCGAACGTTTTGCCGATGACCCGCCGCATCCGTGTAAAATAATTATTATTATCACGTATTATTTCGTGTAGGTGTTTACGGATCCCCGAGCGCGAGTATTTTACTATACTAATCGTTGTTATGTTAATCTAACGTTATTATAGTAATTAATTCGGGGGCTCGGATTTCGTAGCACCGAAAATAATTGAAATAAGCGCTGTGATATGACCAAAACGGTGTTAAAATAAGTTTTAATACGCCGTAAAAACATGAAAAATGGCGAAAAAGAAAATGTATTTCTATTTTTTAAGTTTTTCAAATACATGAATACAACTCATAAGGAGCCATAAATGTAGACTGTTCGATTGGTCGATGCGCCGCCGGTCTATTTACAAAACAGATGATAATATGAAACGAAAACGTAAGTATTTTTCTTATAGATTCACATCAACGACAGATTTTTTTTCTACTATTCATGAAAAATATATACGAAAAAATCTAATCGAACCGCGATCTCCTATCTCTATAGTGATTCGTCCGTTGATGGGTGGCGCATTCGAGTGGTCGATACGGCGATGTTTTCCGAGGATAAACTCTTGACGATTGCTGACGATTGCAATGATTTCGGAGACGAACAAAAGAAAGAAAAAGTAGCGGAAACTTATGCGGCAACGAAAACAAGACCAACAGTAGGACAACAATTTTTCACTCTGTACAAAGGATTGATGGAAGACGCGACGGAATTTGAAGTTTTATGAATATTTTATAGAATGTCAGAAAAAGTAGCGAAAAACTGAATGGTGTGGAAAAAGAGACCGACAGTTCAATCTGACACCGGTGACTGACACTCTGCATAAAGAATTGATGGACGACGGAATTTGAAGTTTAGTGAATATTTTATAGTATATCAGAAAATCCGTTCAGCGTTTACATCCAGTTCAACTCTAGACACACACGCCTGCGCGTGATTTTGGATTAAAATATATATAATAGTTGCTGTTGTCATAAATTATTTCACAGTATTGACGTCGACGCCGCACGCCGACCTGTACATTTTTTTCGGATCCACGTGAATCTTTCGAGCGTCGATTTCTCATTGTTCTATCATCGCCATCGTGAAAAAAAAAATCACTGCTGTGATATGTGAAAAATGTCGTCCAAAAGTAATCGCAATATAGACAAAATACAAATGGATTGCGACCGAGGTGTTAACCGTGGAGTCATACGCCTTTATTTTGTTTGATTAGTGCAATGTTTTAGATTACGAGCGTTTCAAATTTCCAATCGTTTACTTTAAAATATGTATTTTTTCGCCCGGTGGTAGTGTATTACATTATTTTTTTTTTCAAATTACTAAAAAACTGTTGATAAAAAATCTGTAATTACTATACATCTTCGATTTTATATTTTTCGACTTCTGAGCTACGTGTGGAAAAAACACGTTTAGTATTGTAACTTTACTAGATTGCCGTGGCCCTCTCCCACGACTCTTTATTTCAGTGGTTCTTAACCTGTGTTCCGCGAAACCCTAGGGTTTCAAAACACTGCTACTTATCTATATTCGGTATGTGGACTGGGACGAAAAAGAAATTAAAGTTCCCGAACTCCTTGGAACTGAAGATACATACAACTAGCGTTGAAATTGTTTTTTACATAGTCTGATTATTTCTTAAGTACAGATTTCATGTCAGACTGTATCTCAATTTGTGCTGATGGCGCGGCTAAATACGACTGATAAATAATCAACCTAACCTAACCTAACCTATCTATTACTATTTTTTATAACGTTTAAAGTACGTATAAGACCGATTTATTAATGTGCACGTATTTGTTAAAGTTATTGTAGCCTTTATGGGATATAGAAATTGCGCTTTCTTATTTCTGTATTATTGTTTATTTCTCGGCTTCCGATAACTCGATTCGTGAAATATTGCTCCCTTAATACATAGATAGAAACCGTATAATACTTAATCCAATATGTGATCTCGAAATATATTTCTACGCAGTAGTGTTTTTGAGACGCTATAAATTTGAATTATTATGCGATCAGCGGTTGCGTGGGTATCCGAATAATATAGGTCTTTTATTATATTGACTGTGAATATTTTTTTTCTTCTTCTTCTTTTCTCTACCTATCGCAAACGCTAAAAGGACGCAAGAGCGGGACGAAAGTCGAGCGTCGAGGACTTTTGGTAGGATGTTTCTTAGGTTTCTCCAACCATTTTTTTTTAAATTCTGATCTAAAGAATTAATGTATTTGGTTAACTATAAAATGTGTTGTTTGTTTTTTTTTGCCTTCGAACAACTTTACTACTAGACATCTTGCTCTGATCATTAACTTTAACGTTGGTTTCTGGTAAAATTTTGGTCTAGTTGAGAAAAACGGGGAAAATTAACGCATTAACGATTTCTGTTATTATCTGAACGTCCACGTAAGAGCCTCAGAAAAATTTTAAGATCAAATATAATTCCATTGGGTTTAGCTGCGAATAAAAGTAAATGCTATTATTTTAATTTTTTTTTTTTTAAAAGCACACCACATAATTGTATTGAATATTTTGAAATGTATAAAATATACTCAACGATTATAACGTAATACTATGGTACTGCTTTACATAATATAATATTATAATAGGGTAAATAATTGGTACCAAACAGAAATTGTTTAGATTTTGATCAAAGGTCCATAGTAGAATGATGTATTAAACACGTTATAGTACTATGATGATAATACGGTCATTGACAATTATTGAAAATTTAGTTTAATCGTACATGAAATTGCATTATAATACTCGGCTATCTCGAACATTGTTGCTGCAGGTTATAATAATAATAATAATATGATCACTAAGCGTTTATGTTGCCCTGAATAATTATTTCCAACTAGAGTATTTATAATTCCATGAAGTCTGTCTTTTTGTTGCTGTGATAGACGTTCAAATATCGACTGATAAAATTCGTTAAAAATATATACCTACATTTTTTCCCCGGAGATGTTTTATGACTACAGCCAGTGATAATAACATAATATTAAGAATCGGTCGAATAATAATGTCCATAATGTATCGTACTATCTACTAACAGTAGTATTGATCCTAACAATTTTCGTTTTTCAGAACCAATTATTGAGCTTTTATCGGATGGAATGAATAGTTTTATTGATCTCAAGGGTCTGAGTGTTTAAATAGCTTACATCTACTCGTATTTAATTAAGTAAGGGGGTAAGTGTGTATGTGCGGGTGAGGTGGGTTTAATTTAAAAATACTGCAGTATGGCACCTCGGAATTGCGGACTTTTTTTAAGGAATTTCACACTCCAAACTAAACTTCCTCTTAATAGCAGCTAATACTATAGTGCGATGGCTAGAACTTCAGAAGGTATTGGGGGCCTATGTCTCCCACAATATTTTTAGTTGAATTGGTTATTTCGGTTTTTAATGATTCTAAAATTTAGTAAATTATGAATGGCGACGATGGGTGGTGACGGGGTATACCAACATAGATAAGTTTAAATTTCACTAATGTATAACTATTCACTGTTTAGTTCACTATAGATTATTAAATAGTTTACCATTTAAATTCTACTAATTGTAATAGTATACTATATGTTATTTTATAGTTCACTACTAAAAAACTAATTACAATTGTTAAATATTACATACTAATAGTTTTTTTTACTAAGGGAAACATAGTGACTATTTGATTTTCTGGTCGTAAATTATAGGCATAGACGATGGTAAATTTTAAAAACTACAGGTACATTTTTGATTTCGTAGGTAACGGTAATGTAGCTTTTAAGACTTGGACGTTTCTCGAATTTTTTTAAAAAAAAAAAAACAATTTCCGAAAAAAATCAATACTTTTCGAGGTAATGAGTTTCTTACGTTACGTGTATCACTATGCAATGCGCGTATTTTATGTTCCGAATCACCATCCAAAACAGTGGCGCGCCCAGCAGAAGTATTAGCTCTTTTTATATTAATTATACACATTTATAAAATGTATCGAAATGGTTTTGGAAATATGAAAATAATCGATTTAATTAATTGAATATTTGTAACACGCCTAAAAAGTTAGACTGTATGCCCGATATTTAATATTTCTTCGAGAAATTCTAAAAATCAAAATAGACGGAAAATCGTATTAGATCCGGAAAACGAGATAAATAGGGTCGTAACTGCAAAAATGGTCGGTTTAAAACGTTCAATAGACGATCACGTGCGCTGCAGCCGGGAGTCTAAAGGGCCTATTTACTTCCGGTCGAAGACATGGATCTGTCTGTGAATTCAATAGGTACGATGATGGGAAACTAAAGGACTTAATTATATTGCCTCCGGGGCTAGGTTTCCTTTGGCGTAGAGTATATAATGCACGAATAACTTGGCTATCAAGCTCTCTTATACATAAAGTTCACAAAAGGACCGCCGCGCTCTATAGGAGGGCCAAACCTTTGAAACGTTTTCTGGACAAATTCAATATAATTTCGTGTTCGCGGAAAATCAAGTCGATTCGTTAAAAATCATAATTGTTCCCTTTGCGGTGTATTCCGTTCGGTCGCTATACGAAAGCGGAATAATAATATTCAGACTAAATTCAAATATCGTCGTGGGTATAAAATCCATTATTTTAATGGAAGGGGCGCATGTGGAATAATTGTATTGCCCGGTTAAATTGCTTCTCGAAGTTTGTTTAATCGCGTTACTCTCGTTACCATTGAGTATAATGCGTTTATTTGTTATTTAAGGTATCTCGGTTTATTTCATTCCCATTACAAATGTTATTTTTTGAGAATTATTTTTAAATCCGAATGAACGGAATAATAACTTTATATGATATGTTTGTTAAAATGTCACCGAGGAGTTGTTTAAATTATTTTTAAAATCCAATAATAATTCGATTCGAGCTAAATTTCTTTCTTATTTTTTTTTTCCGATTTTCGACAAAACTTTCTACTTAATATTTTAGCAAAAGAAAACACTTGACAACAAAAGTCGGTTTATTATATTTAATCAAACTTCAAATCAAATTATATAGATATCATTATTTATAGTATTGACAGTAATGCAATAATATTATAAATCTTTAATGCGTCGCCGGTATTCAAGACAAAAATATTATAAATTTAATTTTTAACAATACATTCGCGATTGTATTCGGATTCTACATTGACACATACCTTACGAAAAAGACGTTTTTTACATCTTAAACCAAATTGGTAGTTTATCGCTATAATACTGGTATTATTATTGTGAGATATTTTCGGTTTCGACTTTTGGCGATAACGTTTTCAAGATTATATTATGTTATATTGCCGACGAAAATGGTGACTATAAATTATATATTTTATATTTTTTTATACGAAATGGTGATACTGTTCAGGACCACTGTTGTAGTTGGGAAGGTATAGATATACATTATAGATTTATAGCCTATAGAGAGCTTCTTGGTTACATATTATATAATATCTAGGTATTTTAATTTTTTTTTTTTTTAAATTGAAGTCAATCAAATATGGTCTAATATTATTTATACGAATTATGTTGTATACAATTCGTTTTATACTGACTGGTTGAATCTCACCTATGTCCCAAAGCCCTCAAAATTCAAAACCATATTTTTTATTGAAATAATTACATTTAATTTAATTTTTCATTTAATATCTCAACGATCTATTACCTTTAATAATAAATACTGGATAGCTTTTAGATATAATATTTTCAACAAAATATCTTAAATTTGCCATGCCATTATAATACAAATATAAGATGAGGAGCGGTTTTTATGAAAAATTCTGTGTAACTTTTCTAGTCCAATTATAAAAATTCAGTATTGACCACTTAAGTGTGAGACGATAAATTATTGCAAACAGAAAAACCAAGCTGCTAGGGTAACTCGAAAATCAATAAAAATTAAACGAACATTTTCCCTTTACCCGACGTTTTCCCCAATTAATAAGAAAACTACAAAGGAAATCAAAAAAGACCAATTAGACCAAATGTTCTTTTAGATAAAATTCTCGTTTGATGGTCGGGGCAAGATTTCTGGTAGAAACGTTGTTACAGACAGAAAATAAACGCGCATCATAGAAAAAACAATACTCGTTTTCAAAATATATTTTCGTTACAGCCGATTTTGTCTTTGTAATCCGGCAGAAAATAATCGTAGACATTTGAAATTCTCACGGAGTACAATTTTCAAAATATTCTGTCACTTTTTTAGCTATTTGAAAATGTTATTTTTTTCGGGGGGTGGAGGGAGGATTATGCGGCAAAACAATTCAGAATTTTTGAAAATCGTAAATATCGTCAACATTTTTAAACATAGATGGTCGATTTTTTTTTTTTAAAATTAATTATACCGTATATTATATAATATAATAATTCACGTAGCCGTCAGTTTATTATTATTACGTCGGTAGCTATATAGGTATTGTTTAGAGGTGTGTTTATCATATTGTTAGTAATGCTAAATTGAACATATCGGATTTAATGGGGCAAAATAACAGGTACTAATCGTTTATGAGTTAGTTTCGAACTCGTATAAAATACCTATAGGCAATATTGAAGCCGGGAACTCGTGCTCATTAAGTATGCATTTTTCCGGCCGGCTTTTTTTCTTTTATGCAATGTTCCATTTCTGCTCGATTGAATTAACTATATATATTTGATTGGTCTGAATTAACAATTTAGGGAAAATTTAAAATTACAATAATACGATTGCAGGCACCGTTAAATCGCTATGATAACAATCAACCGGTTGATTATCTAGGATAGGAAACAGTTTATTCATCACGAATCCACGCGACGTTTCTACGCGTTTTTGTGATCGGTATGTTCTGTCGATAGCCCATTCATTGTTCCAGATTTGAACGTACCGCGTTAACGATTCGACTCTTGTTCGGATTCCGTCCGATTCGTTCCGTGCACGGTATAACGTAAATTGTTGTATTTGCGGTCGACGCAATTTTCGACGCTCCGAAAAAGTTCATCAGCACCGCCGCGGCGTTCCCTCCGGCCTGTCGATAACACACGCGGACGATTGTCGACGGCACGGGGACAACGCGAACGTTTCGCGAAACCGTTTGTCGCGCCTCGGCGCCTGTACGCGTAATATGATTCGCGTTTATTGGAAAACGCACTGATTCCTCCCTGGCGGCCCGCAGACGCGCGATTCGATTAGGTGTGCGCGATCGCCCCGCCGAGAGAAGCGCACTTGCGCCGGCACGCGTCCGAGCCGTCCGTCCGGAAATAGATAACAACGCAAATCGTCGAATGCCGTTCGACACGGATTATTATTTTTTTTTTCTTCACCTTTACCGCGATCATTAATAATAAATCGAATCATTTCGCCGTCGCCCTCCCCGTGGCCGATGTCCGGAGACGCGCCTCCCTCCCCGCCGCCGCCGTTCTGTAACCGGACAACCGCGGCGCGGTCGTTGCGCGGCCCCGTTCGAAACCGTTTCTGACGTCCAAACGCGCAACAACGGAAGCCCCACAGAAATTCCCTATAGGCGGGCGCGGTACCGTCGCGCACGGGCTTCCGAGCCGGCGGCAAACCCGCCGGTAACCATTGTTTATACCGTTTCGCCGTCGAAAGCTCGCGTGCGCGCGCGCGTATATAACCTAAATAAATCCGAACGATCCGACAACGGACTCGAGTACGCGTCCGCCGCGGCGCGCCCCTCCCGTCGCCCCGCCGCGTTATCGCCACTGTTACCGCCCGCCCACGGTTGTCGTTTAATTAAACTAAGACGCGTTACGCGCGCACAAAAGGCACCTGCCCTCGCCGTATTATGCACACGTCCGCCTTACGTACGCGCGTCCCCCGTTCCGTTGGACGCACGGCCCGTTTTCGCGCGTCCTTTACGGGCCCGCCCCGCCCTCGCGCCCGTACGTACCGTCGCCCCGCGGCCGATAACGTTAAAACGCGATTCGCGTCCCTTACATTTTCCCTCGCAATGACAACAACGGTACGATGCGTTTCCTTCCGTCGCCGGGCGTAGCGCGGTATTATTTACATTCATTTTTTTTTACCGCCGCGTTCCCCGCGACAAATTAACACGCCGCGTAATTTCGTCACCGTACGACGGATGTCCATCGCGCGCGGTTACCCCTCGGCCGGCGGAGAAATCGGATTTAAAACACAACACTGCGGTGCGGTTCTGCACGAAATACCGTCACGCCGCTCGTCCGGTCCGCATTAACCACCTGACCGTTATGCACATTCAAAATATACACAAGGAAAAAGAGATCGAAAGCAGTTTCGGACAACGTATGCGTGTGACACCTTACCTGGTGTGGCCGTATCGGTATAAAAATAAAATAAAATATTTATTTTTTTTTTTTTTTATCTCTATTATACCCGCGTTCGCGTTACGAAAAATAGTAATTTAACCCTTTTCGAATCATTATTATTTGAATACTTAACAGAATTTAATAGAAAAACCGTTGAGTATAATATAAATCGTATTAAATTTCTCGAAAACCGTTCAAATGTTCTGTAAAAGAAAAAATTTAAAAAAAAAAAAGTAAAAAAAGAAAAAACTGTTAGCTAGATGAAATTTAAAAAATGTATATTATTATAATAATAGGATATTATTTCTTTGATGTTTCGCTATAATGCAAAATACGTTATTTTGTTGGTCCGTGTATATTTTCTCTTTCTCCCACACCCTAGCGATCTATTCTATATTCTATATTTTAAAATAATATAATTAAAATTCTTAATGGGGTCGTAAGATGTGTTCCGAAATTCGGCGGTATTTATTCAAAACGATTATGTATTTACATTCAAAAACTCAACGGCGGAAATCTGGGGGAGGGGGACACTCCCGTGGGATTTTCGTCAATTCATATTTGAACTTACAACCAAATACATGTGTAATTATGTATGCCATGTTGATAATTTAGGTCCATTATTGCATGTTGTTAATTTTTAATAAGTATTTATTGAAATATTTCGGTATCATAATGTTTTGAATAGTATGAAATACCTGTACACAAAATATGTTAAAATAGGAGAGAATTTGCACAGGAGCTCAGAACTTTTCAATGTGAGGGGTGGAATCCCGTGGCACTGAGGGAACTTAAAATTCATTATCTCTCAAAACTGTGATAAAACCGCCAATGTCAAAACTCATCGATGTAAAAATTATTTTGTTAATAAATCTTGATCCAAAGTTCAGCATTATCAATTAAATGTCCATCGGTCAGGTTAATTGGTTAGGTCCAACGTTTATTTTACTGTTTTTTTAGATTGATAGTCTTTTATCAGTTCTTTATTATTTTATCTATATCTTCTATTATTATTCGTCTTCTATTTGCATTGATTATTTTTTATCAGTGATAATAACTAATAAAGTACCTTTCGCATATTTGATAATATTGAAAAAAATGTTGCAATTACAACGACCATGTTCTATTAATCGAAATGATCTGAATATTCAACAAACCTTTCAATAGATCCACCGTTTAGTAGAATTTTAGAGAGCTGCAAGTTTACACAAGTTGTTTAACACTTGAACTACAGTGTAGATTTGTGCATTTTATAATTAAAAATCATCGCCAACCAAAGGTAATGTTAATGAATAATGATGTTTACAAGAAAAAATGCATAAGCAATAAAAAAAAAATACGAATTTTTAATTTTATGTGTACATTGTTTGTCCGGTTAAAAAACTGCAACGCAATTAATAGTGGGTCGTTTTTGCAAACAAAAAAAAAAAAAAATAATAATAATAATAATAATAATATTAAGTATTAAATATTAATTATTTATTTTACAGCATAAACGTCAACGTTCTTTTAAATAATTCACCTTCCGGCCGAAAGTTCGCGGGATTATAAAATTGTTTTTGAACGTTTTAAAATTTAAAAAAAATATAAGTTAGATTGCGTCGAATAATAAATAGGAAATTAAAATTAGGTATTTAAATTCGTAATTAATTTTATATCGTTCGAGTGAATTATGAATTATGCATTGCTTTTTCGAAAACGATAATACAAATATGTCATATGAATAAATATTTATCAAATGATAACCTGCTGGAAAAAAACGTTTTCGAGAGAGATTTAGCTCATTCATATTTGTTCGAATCAAAAATAAAAAAAATCTCGGACTTAACTTTGTATTTGTTCCTATCGGATTAGAAAACCGGTAAAATCCAATATGATCCTCGGGTTTTAAATTTCAGGCGTTTTTGTCGTTTAGTTTTGAAATGCGACAACAAAACGAAACGAAACAAATGGAGATGGTTAACATTACATAAATAGATACACACTATCGTTAGTGACCCCATACTATCACCGATACTTGTAACCGTAATGCTTGTTTAACGAATACTCGCGGATTTAAGTTCGTATTTTTGCGTGTTCGGTTGTCAATAAGGTAAGCTGTGATACAGTCATGCGATAGTGGGTAATTGATTATACGCATTTGTGATAAACTGTTTTGTCGGTGGTGTGTGGGTGAAATGTCAATACGGAAAATCGATTGGCATTCAAATACGAAATTCCACACCTTGTTAAATGTACCGATTTATTTAACCGCTCGAAATCGTTGTTTTTTTTTTTTCAATTCGATATCCGTTCGGTCCGTTATCGTATTAAAAAAATAAAATCCAGTACACGACAGGGAAAATTTACTATATTTCTTTTTTTCGCGAGTAAACATGGCGGAGATCACTCACGGTTTTCCGCGCAGACACGGAATTCGCACGTGCTGTACACATAATTGTTCTAAATAAACCAAACGTAATTTATTAGGCATCCCCTTCAACAACAACTTTTGTAGTGAACGGAACCTACTACGGACCGCATCCGAAAAATCTCTATGCTGCGGTTTTAGAATATAACGTCATGTATTATTATCACGATTATGGTTACTCAATGATCTAGGAAATAGTGTCCATTAAAGTGACTCATGTGGATCAACTCGTACGAAACGACGCCGAGTTAAGAATCGCCGCACATTCGGTACCATAGCAGTAAAATATGAATTCGCGTGTAGTAGCCGTGTAAAGTCGCTTGCTAAGTCGTCTCGAAATATACGAGATTTCTTAACTCGACGTTTATTCACACAGTCACGCGAGCGCGTCAGTACGCAGTCGAGTATCCGGCCGATTCACGGGAGTCGCACGGGCGGACAATCCCATCGCAGATCGCTAGACAACCGTACAGTATCTGTAACGGGTTGTTATCAGTAATCCGTTTTCCGGGACGGTTTTAGATCAGATATCGTTCACCGCGTGTTATACCCGTTCGGGACAACGACTTTGGCCGGTTTTAAGGCGGGTTTTCGGTAACGAACACACAGTCCTGTAAATAAGCGTTACCTTCGGGACGCGAAACGATAACACCGGAAGGTATTACCGTACCCCGGAATCGGTAACTTTTATAACGCGAAATCGGTGTAGCCGTACGCGTTCGAATTATCGATCGTAATCGTATTTTTAATCCTATAGTGTGTGCCATAACCGCGATTTCAACGTCTGCGGAGTAGTTAAATCGTCAATTTGTAAATTATCATCCCGCGAAATAAACGGCGAACAGTATTGCGAAAAACGACGGGTAGAAGCGGGACAACCGGGAACTCGGAACGGCCCACAAGTGAGCGTTTAGTAATGAAAGCTGCGAACGTTTTGCCGGGCTATCGCGTGCGATTATCGAAATTCCGGAAAAGGAACATGAAAACTGTCGACACTGGCCCCGGGGTAAAATCACTGCCCGTTAAATGCCGTCGACAGTCCGGTACTCTCGCGTACGGTATTCGACGACGAAATCCGGCCCGAACCGAACGGACACCGAGAGATCCTCGTCGCGCCGCGTCTCGGACCGAAAACTCCGCGAGCACGCGCGCCGGCCCACCGGCTGCGGTCGGCGACGCGTTTCCCCCGCGGCCAGTGTCGCCGCGTCGAAAACGGTAATCGCGTTCCGTTTATTTTTCGTGTTCGAACGCCGAGCGCGGGTCGGGACGAGCCGTTCTCACCGGCGCGTTTACGGAACGGCGGCGGCGGCGGCGGCGCGCGGACAAACAAACGGCAGAATTCCGCGAAACAGGTAATTAATTTTGTTGCGCAAAACGATAATAATAATTTACGTAATACAACGGAGAGCGTCGACGGCGATCGCGAAATTCGCAGAAATCTATTTTCACGACGACCCCGGCGACTCTGCCGCGGGGCGGACGCACAGCGGCGCCCGGTAAAATGTAAAAACAACCGGAGAAATCTCCGGTACGGAATTATTTAAAACGTCCCGGTCTCACCGCGTTTGCCGCGAAATGACGGAAAATCGGGCCGGCGTTTCTCTCTCCGTGCACAAACGAGGCGCGGGTGAACCGGTGTCGCGGTATTTTAATGCGCGCTACGTCTATCACCTTGGTCGGCGTAAATCGCCAGTTAACTGGTGAACGATTCGCATCCCTGTGGACGGGTACACGTAACTCCGTGACACTGAACATTAACATTGCCCGCCGCGGACGAATATCATCGCCCCCGTCGACCGACAAGTATCGGTCACGTGTTTAATCGCACAGGTATTTCAAAACAAAAATATAAGTTAAGTAAAGCGAGCAATGTGAGTTACACGAATTCGTCGATCTGCGATGCTCGTGTCGCATATTTGATTTGACTTTGGGCGTTTCGTACCCACCGAGATAATAATACACGCGCGGTACAAATCGCCTGTTATACCGGCAAACAAATATTACCGCGATCCGATTTCGTGTTCAAAACTCCGGGTCGAGGACACTTCGAACTGTCGAACAATATCTGCAAACGATTCGAATTCATATACACTGCTGCCGCGGCGAATTCGCGATAAAAGTATCTGGAATAATTCTAAGTGTACCGTCACAATTCCGAATGTGAGCATTAACCTGTTAAAAAGTTCGTTTGTTTTTTTTTTTTCAAATTACGATATTGCGTAACACGTGCGACCGAATTTCGTTCGGAATCGTGTTTGGTCGGCGTACGGACGTGAATTCAATAACTTTACGTACCCTATACCTTTCCGATTTCCCAAGTTGGCGTAAACGGGTGTAGACCCGTTTGCGACATCGGCTCCATTTCTTTTATTTATTGTATCAACAAAATGTATAAGTGAGCTTTCCGCCACCGAACGCAACGTTCTATTTTAGTTTTGGGTATTTTAATTATTCCGGTAAATACGGCGTTACCCGTGTATATAAAATCCGGGTTTTCGGCATTTCAAACCGTTTCTTTCGACCGAGTTCGCACACGCATTTCGCCGATAACGCATTTTATTTTCTTAAAATAAACTTTCCGACGACGTCACGGGTCACCTACTTTCGCGTATATATCGGAGCGCGTGTGCGTTTCGGGAGGTACGAGAGCGTACGGCACGTGCGCACACAAACAACTCACGTACATACACACGTGCGCAAACACGCACGCACACGCGCACACACACACACACACACACACACTCATATATTCGGCAATGTCGTGAATTATGAGTTTTTGTCCCGCGGTCCCGCGTATATAGCGCAGGGGCTAAATCACCGCCGCCGCCGCCACCGTCCACCGCGGGGTGGGATCAAAACTATTAAATTACGCATGGGCTAAGGATCCGTGCGCGGGACGGGCAAGTAGGGGGGGGGAGGGGCTGGGAGGAGGCAAGGTTGTTGGGCGCCAAAACCAAAACTTTCCCCAAATTTATTTATCGTTCCCCCGGCAGTTGTTTTCGAGCTGTGCGCGCGTATTTATTGTGCGCGTGAGTGTGTCTGCAGCGTTACGAGTGAGAGAGAAAACGCGGAAAAGTGGTGCGAAATTTACTCGTAATCAAACGCACCGGGTGCACCGGAGAGGTATACGGTGGTACACGCCATTACAATACAGTTCGAAATAAATAAAACATTTATCAAAAAATATCTCTACGAGAGTCGTATATATAAAAAAAAAATAAAAAACCAACCTCGTAATTTTCAAATATACTGATAATGTCACGAGATTTTACAATTCCCTTATCCTGTTGAAGATCGTGTGTACGTAGGGCGCGAATTACGTATCATGTACCGAATTATAGTTCGTACTATAGTTACCGAATTGTTGAAAAATATAACGAAATTTTATTGTAAATCGATTCCCCGTGATCTGTATAACGTGAACAATAATTAATCCGATTTATTGGCGTGACCGGTTAATCCCCCCCCCCTCCCATCAGAAATTTGAGATATTTTTTTTACGAATTTTACGTAAAAATACTATGATGTTTTTAAAAATCGACGGTAATGCGTGCGGGGCTTGCATCCCTCTCGTCTCAACGAAATATATGGTTTTTTATTTAGTACGCAATCATTCTGTTGTTAGTATCTACAGTGTGTAGTTATCACCGAAATACCAAAATATTATATATCTTGCAACGACAAAGAACGATGGTTCAACGTGATTTGTTACGTTGCATAATAATGGATATAAAACTGAATTGAAAAAATCTGACAGTATAAATCCGGACTGTAAAAATATTAACATCACAAACCCCGAATTTAAAATTACAAATCTGGGCTTTTTGAGGATTTTTTTTTTTTTTTACGAAAATATCCCTCAAATTGTCGTGCAAAAATGGATATACTTCCAAATTTGTAATTTTGAATTATAGGTTTGTATCATCCAGATACATACCGTTCAGATTTCTACAGTCCAGGTGTTGAAATTCCGGGTTTATACGAGTTCCCTGCATAATTTGTGCTGCGTTTACGGATATTTCTTTGTAACTTTGAACACTTTCGTGTCGTGCATTTCACCTATATGAAGTGCCGTGTCGTAACTACCCTCCGTGGCGCCTTTGGCGAATTTTATTTTGGCGCTTATTTTTGTTTCATTGTACAGGTATAATTTTTATAATAATATCATATTACATTTTTTCGTATTAATCAAATTACTGTTTTTTTTTTTTTTAAATTATTGAGTCATTATAGTTAATGAGTTATAATAATTTAATTCAAATGCGCCCCGTCACTTTGCTGCGCCCTTGACAACCGCTTATTTCGCAAATCTCTAGTTACGACACTGATATTATGATTGTTTACTATCTTGAAAAACCTGGCCAGGAATTTGTTTGAAATTCGTTACTATGCCTTCCCCACCCCTACTCCTCAGAAAATGAATCCTGGTTGGTTTAACGTTGCCGTCGATGTGCGATTGATTCGGTGAAATACAGAAAAAATAAATGTTCCGATGTTATTGTCAATAACACAAATGCAATAATATTCACCACGACCAAGTATTATATTCGTTTTCATAACAATATAGCGAAGTATGAATTGAGTATCCCCCCCCCACCAGTCAGCTTAAACTTCATATAATATTTCGTAAGAAAACATTCTAGTAAGTATAATATTTATTTATTAATTTATTTTTTTATTATAAACATCTTAAGGTCTGAACAAGTATACGAGTACTTAATAAGTACTTAATATTATTATAATATAATAATAATGTACAATATTTTTAGAAAATAAATAAAATCACGAGTTAAACATTATACCGTACTGTAGATTTTTCTCAAATGCAACAATAGATTCTTTGTCAACAATTTTTTGCATGTTCAATTTAACGTAAAAAATAAAAATAAAATAGCGATGTAATTTTTTTATTATTGTACTTTTTCGCATTCGTTGAGTTTCGTATTTAAAAAAAAAAAATCATATTATTATTATTTTTATTTATAACCTGTAATGTCAGCTATTATATGAGTAAACCGTATAGCCGCGAGACTAAATTATTATTTCTTTTAATATCGGAGTACGTCAACATAATTTCGAAAGCAAATATATATTAAGTCAAAATAGTATTGTATTGTACCGATGTCAGTTGCGTGATTGGGGGTTGTAAGGGGTCGCACTTATGATTCCAAATGTAATACTGGGGTGAAAAAAGTATTAATTCACGACTTCTTAATTGTTTGACTATGAAAAAAAATGTATGTTTGAAAATTATAAAACTGAAATTATGTATATACATATATATATATCAACTCCGTAAATGTAAACATAATTAATTTTATTACGATTCATTATTTTAAATTAAATAAAATTGAATCTAATTTTAGATTGAAACTTTTCTTTCGTCGTATTTTTACTTATAATATATTTTTTACTATTATTATATTTGTTGATACAAGTTTTGGAAAGTTTTAGTTTTAAGTATTAAAAAAAGAGCTGATGCTGGGTACGGGAGCAGCCACTGTTGTAGGTGGGAAATTAAGAAGATATGATACATAGGGTTATTTCATTTATATCTGTAAGTAACGATAAACCATTGCTTGACGAAAGACGATTCCGGGGTTAGTTTGGTAATATATAATTTGAAGTGCCGTAATTTTTTTTGCGATTTCCATTTACATTTGATTTCAAAACGCATATTAAAAAATAAAAGTCGTCCGATCATTTTGTAAATTTTACTCTGTCTAGGTAAATCCAATAAAAGTATTATTATCAAGTTTCAAGTCTCTACGTGTATTTACAACCAAAATATAGCAAAAAAAACTCCCAAAAATTAAAATTTCTTAAAAGCTCAAAAGTTTTGACGATGATATCGTGATAAAATCAAAAAGGCAATAAAAAAGGTATCTTGTGATTTTTCGATTAAATCGTTTTTCTGGTAGAAAACGTCGACCGGGTTTAATATAAAATAATGAAATTGTGAAATTGTACGTTTTCTTAAGTTTTTTCGCACTTAAGTGCTTTCATTTTTAAAATGGCATCAAAAATCAAAAAAATTACTCCTTTAAAGTACTATCTAGACAACTTGAGTTTTCAGAAAAATTGGTACACGTAAAAATTTGAGCAAGTAGGAAAAAACGCGTCCCCGACTAGAAGAAAAAATAAAGAAAGAAATAAACAGCATTGTAAAACCAATAGCTCCCTCACTACGCTCGGAATCTAAAAGTAGTAGAAAATACTTAAAAAAAATCAAAATAACCAATAAAAGCATAGGCTAAAACAGTGAATAACACAGTGAGACAGTTACAATTTTAAATTTGTGAATTTTGCATATACTAATTATACAATATTATGCGATAAGAAGCATTATATAGACTTATAATGTATTTTATTCGTATTTTTATGATTCGTTTTCATAATACTGGGACTGTAGGGACAAATCCCCCTATGAGTTTGTACATCCTGATATATTTATACTAGGGACGAACGCAGGGAAAATTAAAAAATATTCACTTTACCTGTATCAGACTCATTGATGGGCATGCCTATGCTGTTCGAGTTGTCGTTGATCAGAAACGAATCGGCCGTGGTATTGGCCGTAAACGTCTGTGGCGATAGTGTGAGATCGTGACCGTTATCGGAATCGAAAATATCGAAACCAGGAGAATCTGTGCTTTGTCCATCGCCTGTAAAAAAACCAAAAAGAAAAAAAAACCGAGGTCATTATATTTGTTGAAATTTCAATATTTTTTTTTTTTAGCGTTTTTAAATTTATCAACAAATTAACCCTAGCGTAATGTATATTGATACATAAGTAGATTTCGTTGTCGCAAAAATTGTTAAGTCTATACTCTAATACGGGCTGTAATTCAAATTCCTTTGATTACGTTTCGTTCGGTTATTTTTTGTTGGGTTTTAATATGTTCAACAGCGCAAATCGTATAATATCTACTTTAAAGAGAAAATGTTTCGAATTTATTTGCTAGACGAAAATTTCGAATTCCTGCAGAATGACAGAAGAGAATTAAAATCAGCGTCGAATTGTATACTTAAAATTTTTAATTTGTTTTAATTAAAAATACTGTCGTTTGATGCCTTAAAGTAAATCGTTTTGATAAAATGTATCGACTAAATAATTATTAGTCGTCATTAGGCAGAGCCTAGAGAATGGCGAAATCATAATTTGTTGGAAAAGAAAGGGCATTAAAAACCGTATGCGCCGCATGGCGAATGCTGCTTTTGTTGCACCTGACAATTCATTTTGGATTTAGTGGGCTGGTAGATATTTGGTTGATGGGTATACATGGAATGCGTAATTTTAAATTTTAAAACATATTGAATTTATAATTAAATTAAAATATAAATATTCAATGTTATTCAAATGAGAAATGATCATACATTAATACTATTTCATCAATACAAGTCTAAAAATAGATTGGTTTTATATTAATGGAGAAATTCGACGTACACACTAGATTACAGATACGGACACAACCACAATAGCGTAGCGCTACGAAAATGAAATAGATATAACAGAATAATAATATTAGTCATAATCAGTAATCACAAAACCTAATCGACTACTGTATTTTTAATCTAATAACGATATTTCACTGATACTGCAGTTTGCATTAAGTATTCAAATCGGACCTCGTCCAGTGTTCTGTTGGTCATGTCGAGTAAACACCCGGTGGTCAGGAAAAAGTCCGTACAAAAAAAAGACTTATACTGTTAAAGACTAGTGAAAATTGCCACAAGATAAAAGATTTTTTTTCAACTCAAAAAAAAAAATCTGAAATAAAATAAAAAAATAGCAGGTAAGTGATTATTATTAGCATTATGGCAGTAATGCAATTTTATTAAGTTGTGTCTACCTATATGTAATTTGTGGGCGATGATTGGGGAGTCCTATGTCCTGTGTAGATTATAAAATCAAATGCTGAGGGCATTCTTACATAATAAATAATAACCGTAATAAGCATAGACGTAGAGTGATTAGTTTATACGGGATAGGGGGCTATACCCCATAATAATTCGGGTACACAAGTGATTATATGAACGTATAAAATATTACATTTTTACACAGTGGTGTTAAACAGAATACAGGGGGGGGGGCTATAGCCTTTTTAGCCCCTTCCTATTCTACGCATATAGAAATAAACGAAATAATTGTGCTGCTTATTGTTCTATAGAGCCGGTTAAATTGTATGTTGCACCCACCCAACACAAAATCCTGCGCGCCGTACTTTATTGAGTGTACGAGAAATAATATAAAAAAAAAAAAAAAAAAACAGTGAAAAACCTAATTATATATTTATAGATAAAATGTTTATTTTAACCTGAATTTCTTTTAAATGTTTTATTTAAACGTAAATAAAGCAAAAATATACACATATATATTAAGTAAATAAATATACACATATACATTAAGTAAATAAATATATACGGTTTTATTAAGCGTCGCCGTTTTAATTTATTTTTTAGTGTTTTTTTTTTCTTTTTCTTTTTAAATTACAAAACTATAACTAATGTAAAAACGATTAAAGCGTTTTTAGAATTCGAAAAAACAAATCTTTTTCGATTTTAATTTTTAAAAGACGGAATAAAAATACAAATGCCCAGGTCTAATATCATTAGGTGCAATGAAAATGCAAAGAACGTCAACACCGGAGCGACTTCCCGACAGTAACCTCGTCGTTCATTTGGACACGGGTAAATAACTGTGTAGATCTCTGTAAGATCGTTGAAGCCGGGAATTTAAAATTCTTGTGAGACCAGCTGTGAATTTTTCGAAAATCAATATCGAGAAATTTAGTATTTAATGCAATATTAATTCGTGATTTCCAATAGTGTGTATAAATTATTACCTACCCGGATAGGTGTAAGGAGCAGCGGTTATGGTGACCAGTATTTATCACCACTTATTTTTTTTTTTTTATATTCATAATATAATTATCGAATGATAGTAATATTACAAATTAAATGATATTCGTGACGGTTTCTTGTATTGAATAATTTCTAATGATTTTGTCCGTATCAATGTTGCCAAAAATGGCAACCATAGAAAACCAAAATCCATAATTGAAACTATCCAATATTATCGCGTACATATCATTGTCTACCCGGATGGGTGCTAGGAGGAATGTGTTTGCAGCGACCCATTCTTATCAATAACGTTTGGCTATAGTAGTTACTAGTAACTGTTATTCATTGTTGACAATGGATAATTTTACATGTACACGGTAAAATGTAATTATGGTCAATGTCCCAGTCGATATCGGTGTGTTGGTGTAAATCTGTAAAAGAATATCAGAAAAATGATAATGTTATCGGTTGATCCGACGATTGAACGTCACGGCCAGCTGAGTTTTTCTCCCATGAGATACGTATTACGTCATAATGCAATCGTACACAGTCATTTAACCGGGGGCCGAGCTATTTCGAGGATATAACGCGTACGTCGTATTACCCGGGGTACCTCAAATTCGTTCGCGTTACCGACACGCCGGCGTGTCATCACTTATTTCGTTTAAATCGATTTCGTTCGAATGTCGAGATCGGTACGTTTGGTTTTGCGCGTAATGATATTTAGCGATACTCTCCTGCGGCGGTCAGGCGAACAGGCAAACACCCGACGAACGCTATAGCGAAGTCCGGATTAAGGGAGGGGGTCGGGGTCCAGGGAGGGCCACCAGACCCGTCGGGGTCTCGGTTTTCGACACAGCATCATCTACGTGGTAACGTACGCGTTTAACCGTGAACACTGTACTCTCGTCGCCCGATGGCGACTCCGCGTCGTGATTCGTATAGTATGACACGTTAATTGAGCGGTAACTGCTAGTGACTCTGTTAAAAACAATCGATTTACTGGAATAACACTCGCGGCTTTCGAATTGACATGTACATGAGACGGTCTGCACCGTTGGTTATTGTTTTCCCGTCGGAACGCGCTGTTTAATAAACGGTTTTACATAAACCGTTATTAATCATTCGACGGGCGCCTCGTTGAAACGTCCGGCCCCCGGGCCGTCCGAACGCGTCTCAATCCGGGCCCGGCCGTACAGCCGCCGCGGTAGCGACGACGGCGGGGCGGGCACGGAGCTATTACAATAATTTAATTTGTATTATTTTAACACGCCGCCGCCGCCGCGAAACGGCAATAACGCGATAACGCCCGGCGTTATTTCCGCGGTGTACGGGGGGGAGGGGGGGGCGGTAGGGTCGGCGCGATAATAAACGCTTTTTTTTTTTTCTCATCGCGGAATTCCGCGCGTCATTGTGCCGGGAGATATTCGCACGCCGTAACGACGAAACGCTCGTGAATTCCGCGCACCCGCCGGGGAAGGTATTGTAGGCGCGGCGCGACGCAAAAACACCGCGTACGACGCGCGCGCATAAATAACCCGATCGCGGCGCGCGGCAGTGTCGCGCGACGGCGGCGGCGGAAACGCGGACGCGGCTCCGTTCGCCGTACCCGTGCGCCCGCCAACACTTGCGCCCGTTTTTCGCGCGGCGCCCCGGGCCCGCGGACAACGCGTACCGCAACCGCGTGATAATGCGCTGAACGATGTCGCGCGCCCGCGCCTATAATGTACGACGCGCGCCGCGAAATCGCAATCGAAAACGTTCCACGCGGGCGTACCCGTGGAAAACCGGCGCGCGCGATGATCCGGCCGGACGCAAGGAGATTACGTGCGTGCGTGCGTCACGCATGCAGACGAGACGGGACGCGACCGTCTCCTACCCGTCCCACGATTGTCTTGAAACGTTTTCGCGTGAAAAACTCAACGTGCGAACGCGGAAATTAAACCGCGACGGGAAATAATTCATTCGCGAAAAAAACGATCCCAAAGGCGGCCGCCGTTTTGTCGGTCGCGTCGCCGCGGTCCGTGGCCGAAGTCGCCCGTCGCGGTCGCGCGCGTGTAGATCAGCGTTGGCGTATACGATTTTCTCCCTGTGTGTCAATTGTACGCGATCCGGGAATATTGATTTCGAATGACTTTTGTTTCGAACACCCTTTTATGAAAAAAAGGCGCAACTGGGGAAAGGTCGGGTAATCGGAAGATGAACATGGAACGTCTCCGCTTCCGTTTTAATGAGACGTTTTCGAAAAACACACGTCACTGCAGTAATGATGTTTTCAAGAGTGCAGCTTGATATTGTATTATCACCTTTATTTTTTTTTATTTTTTTCCATTATCTCCCAAGCCACTGCCGCCTGCTCGTCATCTGGAAGTTCGGCTTAGTATTTACGAAAACCAATTATTTTCGTATGTATTGTTACAAACCGATCCGAAGATTGAAAAACTACCAAATCGGACGTTACAATTGTTCTACACGGTGTACAGTGCAATAGCGTAGTGATTACATTAGATCGTATAGTTTATGTTTATTAAATTATGTTTGGCCGCGAGACTTTGCAACTCGGTTTTTCCCGAAACATATATAGGCGAGGGTTTGACGAAATTGCACTTTGCGTGAATAATATGAAAAAAAAAAAACCCAGGACTTTCCGCCGCTACCGCCGGCACCCTCTACGGGGTTTACACGCGCAATAATAACACGGAGTCGCGGAGGGAACGAGAAAGCTCGCGCCCGGTGCCAAAACGGTACACGGATATTGTATATAGTTTTCGGTGAAGGGCGCACAGGGCAAAGGAAATCCGGCAACGCGAGATTTCTCGCGATATATTATTAGAAAATATAAAGGCGAAAAAAAAAAAAAAAGGAATAACACACGGAAAATGCGGGACGAAATAAATGGATATTCGTGAAATAATAAAAAAATAATAATAATAATAATTCCTATACCTGCAGACTGCGTTGCGCCGCGTTTACAAGAATATATAATATATTTTATACGGCCGAAAACGTAAAAAATATTATAAAGCGGCTGCGTTTTTGTACGAGTGAACTATACCTTTCTGGATTTCAGTAGGTTATTGGTAGGCTAAGGTCGTAGAACGGTTGGTTTGAATACGATTTTAGCCGACTATTGACTCTTTATGTTAACGCCGCGTGTTATGTCCTTTGTGAAATAATAGCCCTGCAGTGGCTGCATGAATCGGTGTCCCACGAAGGAGCCGTTTCGTGATCAAATTAGAGGTTCGGTGTGGCAGTTTACGTTAACGAAAAAGTCGATGTACAGAAACGTCTTTGTAGAAGCCTTAGTTGCATCTATGGCTGCCACTTCTTCGGTTTCGCAGTTTTGCGCACAAATGTACGGGTTACGAGTTTAGTAAATAATTTTCAGGGTCGTTAAAATTAGTATTCTTTATAAAATTATCTACAGTTTGTCGATAAGCCAAAAGATAAGATAAAATACGATATAAGCAAAGTCTATTTTGCTGATAACCATTTTTTTTTTTTTGCTTGTTGACCTGTCCCCCCGGGTCTACCGTCTTTTTAAGGTGGCAATTCTCGTTGCAGCTCTTGATTCTTTTGGACTTGGGATCTATGAGGTTTTTTAGGCTTTTAAACGGGAACTGCTTCATTGAAGACAAAAAAAACTTCACGTCACCACTGATTATACTATAATTTAACATAAGTTTAAGTTTACGGTATAATATAATATGATATTATGCTGATGACTTCATTCAAGTCCGGCGGTTTCAAAATTTATTTTTATTAACGGTGTTCGGTAAACCGGCAATAGGTTATTAAAGGAACTATTATAATAATCGTGGTTTTTTTTCTTTATTGTAGACTACAACGTAACCCTTAAATCAATGCAAACAAAATCGTTTTTTTTTTTGGGGCTGGTTTTTTTTCATCAAAAAATTAATTGTCGAAAAACGTTCAGGAATCCGGTAAAGAATTGTCAAAATAAAGTACCACCGGACGAATAACCTGTATATTTTATGCAATAAGATGTGAACAACATTTGGAGGATTTTTACATACCGGAAAATTTTTTACCGAAATAATCGTACGCACATCTGAGTAAAACTAAACCATATTCAGAATCTTACGAAAATTTCTATTATAGAAAAAAAAAATATATCGGTATTTTGATCGTTTAAACATTAAAATATTATAAGTTGTTGTTAAATACATCAGGTTTTATGATGTTTGTCGCATACACATTGAAAATCACAGTGCGTATTACCTGTACAGAGTGATCAACTTGATAAATCTATCACCCTGTATAAATTATCAAAGCGAAAACGTTAGTAGTCACAGCTATCGATTTTTTTATTTATTTATTTTTTTATTTTATTAGTATTATATTTTTTTTTCAACGATATTTTTATTTAGCAATCGGTCATATAAAGTTTATACCCATAATATGTATTATGTAATATAATAACGAAACATAAAATTATACGACATAATTTGCACAAAAAAAAAAAAAAAAATTGCAATTTTTATATTGAAGTACTTATACTACCTGTGTATATAATAGTGTAGATAAAGTTTTTTTTTTAAACACTTGACATGTTTATATTTGTATGTTTTATTTTTTTTTATCAATGCAAAATATATATATATATATACAATTTATTTACTTACAAGTACGCGTAATAACTATTGAATAGATGTGAAAAAAAAAAAATGTATGAAATTGTTATATACGCATTTGCTGTAGCCATTGTCTGAAAATTATATATATATATATATATATTTTTATATTAATTTAACGCGAAATTTAAAATAAATGTTATTTTGACGTTAAACGAAAATAGAAAATATTATATTATACAGATTATATAGGAAAAAAAAATAATAATAATAATAAACGCTTTAAATACGTAATATTATTAATTTTTAATAGTAAATTATTATTATAATTATTATTGTTAATTTAACGCGTGATTTAAATGATATTTCGACGAGGATAATTAAAATATAATACGAAAAAATGAAAAAAAAAAAAGCGTAAAATACTATACATATATATAAAATATAATATTCTTAAATTCCTTTGATAATAACGTTTTATAGGCTCGCGAGTTTGTTTTTTTATTATAATATCGTGTTTAATTATTATTGTACGCGTTGTTATTTTGAATTTTAATTATAAAAACTCCCGAGACGTAACGCGAGTGTATAATATTATTTGATACCACTTTATAAAAAAAAAAAAAAACAAAACAAAACTAATAAAGTCATATTATATTTTTTTCGCTTTACAAAATAAAATTATACTTCGTTTTATCGCAGTTTCCATAAAGGCTGTCAAAGATCTGTATAGTATACATCGTTCGTGAATGAAAATAATTATTTTCGACCTGCAGCTGTTTTCGAAAAGTGCATTCGGTTATCAAACGATATTGCGCTGCAGTAAACAACATCGCCGAAACGGTTTGTTCGCTACACCGGGTTACTCGAAACTGTGTATTCAAAACACGGCTAAAATAATCAATTATAATACGTTACTTACACTAATATTTATATTACGCGACCAATTTTCTACTGCCGACTTTTACGTTACAGTACCGCTTCACCGCAGAAAAAAAAAAAAAACAGGTTTGGGGAAAAAAATTTGACTCTTCAGTGACGAGGGCTAGCAGAGCCCGCGGATAGGTTTTTTTGCCTCTAAACGCGAATTTTCTACCGGGAATTTTAGTCCAGTCGTCGAATTCGGAGGTGAAGTTTCCGGTAGTCTAGTCGATACATTTTAATATTATAGAAGGTGGTTTTCGGGATTTTCCTTATATTTTTTTTTTTTTTGTTGGAACAATGAGGAAAACCAGGGCAAATAAAACGAGAATATTTAAAACGCGATCTCATTTTTTTGTTTTTTTGAAGACCGAAAATAATATTCAGACATCATTATAGACGGACTTTGTCACGCCTACCTCTAGAGCGGAACGGCCTAGTTTTTGGCACATTAACATGCTCTTATAACCTGGTTTATACACATATACCGGGTTACATAAACGGCCGATAACACAGTCTAATTGGTTTGATAAAGTAATTGGTTGACCACTTTTATCATTATCGTTTATCGATTCGACAAACAATTTCATATCGGATCGATAATAATTGAAAGGCCCGAATCCGGTCCGATAATTATTAAAAACGTATTCGTGCGTTTATTGAACCGCGATTTTACAATTTTGGTAGACTGTTGTGCGTTAATTATTGTTTTGTTTTAACATTATTAACTAATAATTAGTTATAAAATATGTTTTTTTTATAATATAAATAAATTCAAATTGTTTTATTACCGTTAATAGTGTATATGATAATGATTATGGTCAAAGTTGAAAGAACATGCTACGTGCCGTCCAAATAGTATTTGATAGAAACAATATAATATTTATTTTATTTTTGCTCGATACTGTAAAATGTAAGAATTGCTACTTAGCACGTTGTTCCCGCCGATCTTTCAATTTTATATCGCGAGAGGAAATTTACTTGAATAATATTGGCGCGAGACATGTGCATCAGCGGCGCAATAGGTAGGTATCCCCTAGTTAGGCGGTGGTGGTCGGTATCGCGATTTGTTTTGTTTAATTGAAAATAAACAATAATAATTGTTACACCGTTTTTCATACGTCCGTATACGTTTTTCGGTCGGTTCGCATACGCCTGTGATATGTTTAAAATTTGACTTCGGCGCCACTGATCGCCGTATCGTGTACAAACGTCATGACGGCTGAACAATCGTTGTTAATTGCAATTGTGGTAAAATTCCATTGAAACCTTTACGAAACGGCGAACGGATATCACGACCACGGTAAAGTAAGTTCGCCGGTATGATATCGTGGGTTATCGAACCATTCGAACCCGGCATTGTACATCGGTTTTTATATTTTCAGCACGACACGTTATTGAATAAAATCCCTCTCACCTTTTGCCGACGCGCGCATCGTTTTCGAAATTTGCTGTATTTGCGAGTTTATTTGGAACCTAGATAAATATTTCCGGACGAAAAAATGTCTCGAGAAGTAAAAATGTCTGACGGAAAATATCCGGAGGAAATTGTGTCAGAAGATCCCGAAAAACAGAATATTCGAAATACTTTACAAAGACTTTTGATGCGTGAAAATCATATCAAAGCACAAATCAATATGCAAAATAACTTTACAAAGTAAATACAAAATATATTTGTCATGTATATATCATTAATTGATAATAGAATCGAATTGTTAATTTTCATAACAATAAAATATCTGTAGAATACATCGATTTTTTTTGCTAGAAAATAAGACTAAAAACACATTTGAGCAAAATTATTAACATAATTTTTAATGAAAAATGTTTAATAAAGTTATTGAAAAACATTTCAGAAAGTTTGCAATTATCTTTTCCTAATTTTGTTTTTTCATCAAATTTTACTATTCCAATTAAAACCGAACGCACAAATACATTTTTTATGAGAACATTTTTTTGTTCTCGAAGACGTTTTATCCTTAGACATATTTGCTTCCGGGCATTTGTTTTGCTCGGACATTTTCGGTGGAATACCGTTTATTTGTTTGTTGTTTTATAGGTGTTTTTTTTTTCATGTGAGAAAAAACCCGTCCTTATAAATCATCTGTTTTATTGTCCCGAACAACAACAACAACTATTTGGTCCGAGACGCATTCCCCGCCCCCTCTCTGTGGCCGTTTAAAATATTGTTCGCCGTTTCCGCTCTGGACAAACAAAACAGAACATTGCTGGGCGCTACGTGTATAGTGCACACGGACAGAAAACATCGAATCTTATCGCCAAAATTACCCAATGGCGGTATTTTGGCCAAGAAAAAAAAAACCATTCAAGTACCTATCCATACAGGATGTGTATGTATAGGAGCAATATCGGTTTGTCGGTATAGCCACGCGCTCTCGCCAAGATAGTATTTCGCGTTTTGCCGGAACTGTTATCGCGCCCGGGGGCGGATTTAGGATTTGGATAAGGCGGTCTAAACGAAATTCACGTTTCGTATGGGCTAAAAATGTAAATTCAAGTTGTAATTTATATAATTATTCACAAGTTAAGTGAGGGGGGGGGGCTTCAGTCCTCACAGTCTCCCCGCCCTCCGGATTCGCAAGTGATTGTACCTATCGACATTACCTTTGTCGATTTTAGATTAATTTCGTGATAATATTATGAGATGAAGAACGTACTCGTAAATTAAACAGTTATTAAAGTTGTTTTTTAAAACATTTTTTTTCTTTTTTAATTAAACCTCCTTACTACAGCAGCAGCTTTCGTTGTATAATAATAATAATTATAATAATAATAAATGATTGGTTTTCAACGTTCCCTGCAATTAGGCAATATTTTTGGCGTCGTTAAAAACTTAAACTTAATACTTTATAGATTTTTTTTTTTTTTAAATAATGATATATTTTAAAAAAAATATACCTATATAATTATACGAGCAACTTACCATCTATAATGATACACCATTTACCTACATCACGCGTGTATCTATATAATAATTTACGGTAAATAATTAAAAGAGAAATATCACTTTGATCGAAACGATTATCTGCAAAGAAAATCTATTTTATTAAATCATTATAAATAACTTGCATAGTTGCATTTGTTTTTTTTTTTTTTAATTCTAAGTGGAGTGAGGAATGCATTGGTTTTAAAATAATGTTTATTTTTTTTTTTTTTGTTTTATTGAAATATTTTTTCTATCAGAAAGCATACTCCGATTATCAAGTATTGCACTTTTTCTGAAAGGAAATTTTCTCTGGATGGTACTTTAAAAAGGTCATTTTTTGAAATTCTCATTAATATTTGAAATAACGAGGAAAACGTGGTTTTAGATTGAAATAGATTGAAAGATTAAAAAGAAGGTTGTCATTGACAATCGTTTTTTATTTATTTGTTGTTATTATTGAGTTTTCATTATTTTAAAATCCTTTTTAAACAATCATTGGGTCATGGAAACGCGTATTGTTGTACCCATTTTATTATGATATGACATATATAAACTAAGATAACTCCTGGGCCTTCCACTTGAGTTTTTCTCAGTGAGGTCCACTAATCTATTGATTTTAAATAAAAATAAAATAAATAAATATATTTTTGACAAAGTAACACTATCAACTGAACACTGCTCAGTATCGTTTTTTTCGTTAGCAATGATTTACCCTTGCTCACTGATATACATTAAGTTCCCGTATGTGTCCTACCTTCTTAACTTCCCGCCTACAAAAGTGGCTGCACCCACGTGCGAAGTATGTCTGTCGTTTTTTTTTTTTTACATATATATATTATCTTCTATATGTATTTATTTTAGTTCAGACAATTCAGTAATTGTAGTACGATGAAAAAAAAAATTAGGTTGAAAGAAGTCCGAATGTTTTGAAAGTGCTAAATGGTAAGGTTAGTATGGTGAGTATTTGGAAAAAAAAAATGTCCCTTCTCAATGCATCATTTTCATTTAGACTTAAATTTTATATCAGAAACCATTCTTGAAGTTAACGATTAAAGCAAGATGTTTAGTCAAATAAGTTGTTTACATAAAATAAATAAATAACAATAACAAAAACCTTACTCGCCGTTTCGTTGAAAGTTTAATAACAATCAATATTAATAGTGTATATTTTGTTTTCGGCTTAAATAATAGTGATTCGATCATACCTTTCATCTGCCCGGCTAGCTCAGTCGGTAGAGCACGAGACTCTTAATCTCGGGGTCGTGGGTTCGAGCCCCACGTTGGGCGACCATATTTTTTGCACTTTTTTTTTATTTATTTTTTTTCACCATTATTTTGCCCTACTCTCCGTTTGGAAAAACGATCGACACATTCATTCTCCCCACTCCGTCGGAGATCGATAAAACGGATTTATACGGATAAAACAGGATTCGCTTTTGTGTACGCGAAGAAAAACACGGCTATAGAAAATAATAATTGCGTCGTCGTAGTCGGACGAAATCACATTTACGCTCTGGTATACTCGAGAAATAAGACCGAGTGTACCCGCGCGTAAAGGAGGGCCAGCAGTATTATTGTGTGCGGAGGCCGAGGGTGAAAAGAGAACGGGGAGAAGACTATGTTTTTATGTATTTTTTTTTTTTTTTTTTACCATTCGGCATAAAATAATACGGAAAATGAAAATACCCGTGTTTTTGATCAGTGTTGGCCGTTGTCGGGTATTAGTTTTTTTTTTCCCCCGCAGTAATGCAATATTCTACCTATTATAATAATATTATTATAACCGTGTCGTATACACGCGCGATTGGGTCGCACTCGCTGACGGGCGGTGGGAGGCCGGTAAGTCTAAGGCTTAAAATATATAATGTATAAGATTGTTATAGAAATATTATCGAGGAGGGGTCGCCGTCGTCGTGTAAAATAATAATAATAACGGTGCAATAATAATGGAAAAACGCGCGTGCGGCGACGAAGACGACAACGTGGAAGAAAAAGAGAGAGAAAAAAAAAAGGACCACATTTTATACAACGACAACGGCTTTCGGCGGTGTATTAATATAATCCTATATATACCAGAAAGGGGTCGCCGACGCCTAGCCGTCTGTAATACGATGTAATGTATAATATATAATGGTATACATTTGAGGGGAAATAGGTTTGATGACGTCACTGTAGTACAATAATAATATTGTGGGAGGACGTTGTCCGACGGCATATGCATAATATAATATCCCGGCGTAAAATTCAAGTTGAAATACAAATTACCGAGTCACCGAGGACAGCACTAATGCGGTATTATACTGCTAAGTTCTAGTCGGATTAGTGGCTCTTTGTGCATAACGGTATGGCACTATCCGAATTTGAACAAAGGAAACTGAAAAGCTATAAAAGCGTTTAAGTATATAGGCGGAACCTTAAATACCATGCCGAATAAGTTGCAGGACGGGGCATGGTGCGGAGATCAGAAGAACTGTAATTGTACAGACAATGGTGGAGGCCGAACGCCAACCATAAGAGACCCGGACGACGGCCAAGATAAAGGATGATGTGGACAGAATACGAGAAGACTTAAGGTTGCTGATGGAAGTAGCCGATGAAGCTGCAAATGACGGAGACGAGAGCTGAGACAGTGGGTTGTTGTGATATTGAGAATTAAGGGCCTGTGACCAAGCTAATAGCATACGGAAAATACGTCGGTGTGAAAAAAAAACTGCGTAACCCGGTATATTACGTGTGAACGGGTGGTCCTAAAAGGCGTTAACGTATATACTGCGGTTTCTGTACATAGGTATATCGAAACTGACCTTTTTATCGACCTTACGCATGTCTAGGACGATTTGTACAAGAGTAGATTGTACTAACATTAGCATGCCACGAAGGTTTTTTTTCTTAAGGCGCCAAAGATGACCTTTTCTCTAATATTTTTACTCATATACAGGGTGTCTCACGAAGATATAATTTACATACAATATTGTTATAAAATGGACAAACTAGCTTCGTGGGACACCCTGTATACAGCAATGAAAACGATACAAATTTTATTTTACGCGGTGTATTTTAACAAACGTATATTATAAAAATGGTCAAAATTATATTTCTTTGACAATGGCTGTTAGAAATACCGCAGAATAAGAACCGCGAATAAAATTGTAAAATCGTCTTATCTACTCGACTTGACTGTGGGAATCGATATAATTTAAAAGCCGGGTCCTAAAAGCCTGTAATTTTCAATCAACATAGCGAGCCTTTTCTTGTAACTATTAGCCGAATAATACGCAGTTCAATATCGGTTTTGTCATACTTTGGATTCGGAGCGGAGCGAGGAAGAAATCGGGCAATGGGAGAAATCGCGAAAAAACGTAGAAAAAAATGAGAAAATGTGCGAAATGTATTATCGTAAAATCGTAAATATTACAGCCATTCAAAACGCGTGTAACCGAACTCCGTTCAGAAAAACTCCGTTTTTCGTTCGCAAAGATTAATCGTTGCGTACAAATACGCATTAAATTCCTCTCTGTATCCTACCTTCCCAACTTCTCACCTATACCTGCAGTGGTCCACCCATAATCGTGCGAACTCTACCGTATTCGTTTGTTTTTATATTTTTAAGTGACGGGGTAGAGGGGTACGGGGATACAGCCCCTAACCTGCCCATCTCCCTGCTTACCTCACCTGCTTTGCACGCGTTATAATGTACGCTTACGCGGTCGCGGCGTGTTATCCAAGAGCGACCATTACCGTTACTGTAGTGGTCGCTCGGTATTGCTGTGGTATAATCGAGGGGGGGGGAGGTGGGTCGTCAATTTAACGCGCCGCATTTACAGCGCGTGTCGACGTCGTCTGTTGCATTTGTTATTATTATTATTAATTTATTACGGAATAAATTTCCAATTGCATTTGAAAACATACGATAGTTACAAACGAAAAAAACAGAAAAAAAAAAAATTATAAATATAAATATAAATCAAGTTGCATGTACACAAAACGTATAATATAATGAAAAACAAAAAAAAAAAAAACATTAAAGATAATCAATTTCAAATAATTAATGAATCGGTGATAATTTCAAATTAATATCCCAGAGTTCGTCAAATATCTCTATTTCTTCTATGTCGATTGAATAAACCGGGTTCGGGGGTGCTTGTGGGATACTCGATGTTTGGTAAATCCACCGTATTTAGATTATATGTATTTGAAGAAAATGATTTAAACAGTTTAACAATATTATTCCCGTTATCAGATTCTTTTTCTAGATAAGAAATTGAGCTAGGTAAATAAGACGTCGATCTTGCGATATTTCCGTAAGTGTTCCGGGTTATTTTTCACTGAAATTGTTTACATTATTATTGTAAGTATTACAATTTCGATATCGTAATTGTTTACATTTGGCGCGGAGCGGGGAAAGTTCAACGTACGAGTTTAAATTGTTTGTTGTCTTGTATAAATCGCGAGCGTATTTCTTTTGTTGTACCGTGTAAATTAATTCCCCTACCGAACCAAATAGGGCGTTCGATGGTAAATCTAGGGATTAAATTTAGGGACGAATGAATCGATTGCGAAATTAATTTAAGAACGGAAGAAATTCGGATGATCGTTGATGTCGTTGTCTTGGAAATGTTTATTTGCGTAACGTAATAATGATAATACAATCGCGGTACGTGTTAAGTGCTGTTACGCGTCGTACGACCTCAGACCTCAGACCCGTACGCGGGCGCAGGACTTTGTACAATGACGTCGACCGGGATCGTTGCGGTGCGCGGGGCAGTGCTATATTCTTAATGGGATTCCGCGGACGAGTCGCTCTGTACACGCGATATAATGCACGTGTGTAGGTACGCGAGAAAATCGCTCGAAAGCGAACGCGGCGTGTGTAAAGATGCAAAAAAAAAAATGCGTTTTCGTTGAAATTCGGTGCATATTGCACCAAAAAAATGTTAGTCGCACAGAAATAAAATCTTGAAAAACCCAAACGTTTCAAATATGGCTATAAATAACTGAAAATTGTCCAGAATGTTTTGAAAACTGTGCCATGTCTGAAAATAAGCGTATAAAAGAACTTATACATACCTATAATGCATCATAAGTATTCAACGAAATTTTCCGCCTTTACAAATTACTCTTCACAGAATTACAAAAAAAAAAAAAAATAAAAACGATTATAACAGATACCGCGTCATTACGTAAACATTACTTTTTGCCCGACGTTGTTTTCTAGAGTTTTTCCCATAAATAAGTATATCGCAAGAAAAATTAAGAAAATTGTGTTATCACTGCAACTATAGAAACTATTACCTATGCCATACCGGAAAAAACGAAACAAATATAATGAAATATATTAAGTAAGCAAAAGGTTGGCCTACAGTGGTGTTATTGACAGTGGTTTTCTTTTCCGGACATTATTAATCACTGAATATTATGTTTACAAAAATTGAGCGTAACGTTGAAATTTTGTCTATAAGAGAATATTAATACCGAATTTTTACCTGGCTATCCAATTATTTTTACCTTTAACTAATTAACTATTATGTTTTCGTTGTAAAAAAATCAAGTTTTTAATTTGCATCCCGACACTCAGACAAGTTGTACCGAGTTGAATAAGAATGATATTTTCGAAATTCAATTTTAATTTGCTGCTATTGGGTACTATTAAAGTATCGAAATGTAATGTTATAGTACATGCAATAATATTCATGTTACGGCTAATGTTGAAAATTGGAAAACGTTAACTTTTCTTCCAAAAAAACCGATTTTGTGCTGTTAGTTTCAATAATAGAGTAAATTGGTCTATTGTACCGAACTCGAAAATAAAAACGATTTCCGTGTTTGTATACGTTGTTTTTATCACCGATATTTAAATTTTTCAGTAAGTCACGGACGGGTGAAGTGTTACAGTTTAAAAAAAACAAAAAAAACTTTGTGTTTCGCTTAAAAATTAAAATACCTAAAAGAAACCAACGGACACACACATAAATTATTCTGTTATCTTTATGTTCGATAATTAATTTTAGTAGTATGAAAACTAACAGCCGCGAAATCGGTTCCACCGAACGAAAAGAGGACGTTATCCGATCCTCAGCACGTTATAATAATTGTATGACTCGCCCATACCAATACCAAATGCGTTAAATCGACTTCATTTTCGTTTTCCGAGATCGAATTACGTTAACGCGTTTTCGAATCCATTGTCTTTTATAACCGAACGTTTTTTTTTTGTCGTAAATTTTCGTCGACCCGACTCGATCGAGTCGTTTGTTTTCAACCATCCGCTCACTTTTCGACACGGGCCCGGTGTACTATCAGCGGACGTCCGGGAAACGGGCCACATTGAACCTTTGTCCAGAAAGGTATACGGTAATTGGGCCACTGAAATCGTACATTTCTAACAGGCAGACCCGGCGGTTGGGCCACTATTTTAAACGGTTTTTTTTTTTAATAATGAACCCGGTAATTGGTTCACCGCGTTACAATACATTTTGAAAACCGCTATTTAACACGGCTATTTCAAACTGTGTTCAATCGTTTTTTTCCACCGGATTCGGTTTATTTGTGTTTTGCGTAGGTGTTCCGAATTCGCGCTTGTCCGTGCGGCGTTTTGCTGCGTGACTGGAGCAACCGCGTTAACACTGCTCGCGTACAACGGAGCGTGACGCACCGGCGGCACGAAACGGTCGTTTCGGGTTTTCCGGGCGTTTTACTTTTTTCGCGGCAATATTATTACCGAAAACGAAAACGGTTTACTGGCGCAATACGAACAGAGCTATCCAGTAATAAAACGAAGAACTAAATAAATACAATAAACACGAGTTTTTAGTTGTTTTTGTGTTATCGAGTTTACATAAACAACATTATAACACATTACGCGTTTTCGTTTAATTTCAATTGTTTTTCTCGTAACACACCTCGGCGGATTAAATTTTTGTTCAGATTTACGCGGCCGTTTACGGCACCCGCCGTGAGTGTCGCGTTCTGCCGAGCGATTCACATTTCGCGATCGCGTGCGTCGTACGTTAGTCACTCGTACGTTTTCGGTCGCGCCTGTGCGATCGGTGACTTCCACGTCCGGCGCATCGTAACGGGTACGCGGCATCGTGTGGACACGAAAGTAAAAACCGTAACGAAACGTTTTTACAGGCGGGCTCGTCTGGTTCGAACCGTCGGACACTCGCTTCCAAACCATCAGCCGGCCGTACGCGAACGCGTGCCGTTCGCGAAACGAAAACCGAGTCCCGTCGACGCGTACGATTCAAGGGAGAGAGAGAGAGAGAGAGAGAGAGAGAGAGAGAGAGAGTGGGGAGGGGGGCGGAATTTCTTCGCGCCGGGCGGGGCTGAACCCCGGGCGCGGTCGGTACTCGCGTGTGCGAGTTACGCCGTTGTTGCGTCGCGCGACGGCATCCGTTTTACAATTATTTTTCGATTACGCGAACGCGGCGGCGGTGTCGTGCGCGCGGTCATTAATTACGTATGAAATTACGTCTTGCGCCGCGGTCGGCCGCGTGTTGAAACCGGGCCCTCTCCACCACCACCCCCCCCNCCCCCCCCCCCCCCACCCTCAGCACCGCCGAGATCGCGAATTAGCCGAAACGGTATCCCCGCACGCTCGCCGGTTCGCTCAACGCGCGATCGATTTACGATTACGGATTGCCGAACGGTTTCGCGGCGGCGGTCTCCGTTTCTACGTGTGTTCCACGGGAGCCGGAGAAAAGCTCGCAACACGGCGGCGCAACACGGGAAAACACGAACACGGAAAAAAAATCAACGAGTCGCGCCCGCCGCATTGTTCACGGAGTCCGTACGTCCGCCGCGCCGCCGGAGTACCGCCGCGGACGGAATCGGACGGCACCGCGGCAACGGGACAGTTTTGGCTCGCGCGCCGCGGAAACCGCGGTCGGAAAACGATTCTGATCGGAGCCGATGTACGTGAGTAAACCGGCAGTGGCGCGCGGGTCACGCGCCAAAGCGCTCCGGGGCGGAAACAATAGAAATCATATTCTCTCTTCGTGCCACTGAAACGGCGCCGTGACTTAATTTTTTTTTTTACAGAGTAATTATATTTGTTTTTCGGAAGACGTGGATACCACGGCGTAAACGTGTAAACTCACGTTTGCAAGTGAATCGCGATCCGAGTTCAAGATCGGGCGAGTCAATGGTTTTTTTTTTTTTGTTCCGACTCGGTCAAGTTAAATGTCCATTTATTGTTTGCTTTTCAAACGGGCTTCATTATTTAAACGACCTGAAGGTATTCAGGTATAAATATGTTTCGAGATATATCTATACACCTTACACGCCGCACGTTAACACACACGAGTACCACTATAAGTTGACGTGTGTGTACAACTGAGTGAGAGGTCAACCGATTGTGATGATCAAAAGACAAAAAAAAAAAAACGCCCGATCTACCACCTATGCGACCCTCGACCGGCGATAACTGTAAAAAGTAACACGCGTCCATAGTGATTCGTGTTTTAAAACGTTCACTACATGCCGATAATAATATAATATTTATTTACACGAGAACCAACGTCGAAATCCACTTGATTTTGTTCAAATGTCAATTAAAAGCCAATCCCGTCGCGCCCGTCGAGTTGAATCAATCGGGCGAAAACGGGCGAAAAATATTAAGAAAAAAAAAAAAAAAACAATCAATTTATTAAGTCGGAAAGATGAATCGACCGATCAACACGTCGACGCTGCCCAAGTCTTGAATCTCGACGGCGTATTCGGCTACCGTTCCGCGTCCCGTTCGTTCGGCGCGTAGACAACGAACGTGAAGCGGCAATGCTGTCCGCCGTTATTCCGCGACTGACCGATCGCGCGCGTACCCGCGAAACGGACGAACGTGTCGTTTTTCGGGCGCTTAATCGGAAAACGAAAAGAGAAATAAAAACAAGGAGAAAAAAAAATATATGAGAAACAGTACGGCGGATTGCGGTTGCGCCGGTTACGACCGCACCGCACAATGGGAAAGCCCCGCGCCGAAATATTATTACGGGCACGATAAATTATGATTTTCGCGCGCCGGGAAAGCCGTTACGGTTTTTTCGCGGCGGCCCGGGCCGTGCAGGTACGTGTATACAAACGCACGCACGCGCGCAAACAGGGGCGACGACGACACGTCTTATTGATAAATGCGCCCGGCGCGTGTTTGCGTTTATAATATTGTTATATTATCATACCGGGCCGGGCCGGAGGGTGGCGGTTGGGAGAGAAACTAAAGCTACGGGCGAGTCGGACGAGCGGGGGGGGGGCGAGACGTTCGCGGCCGCGAGTTTTTAAAACGCGAATCGGCGGCGGCGGCGGCGGCGGCGCGGGGGTAAACCTCCGGGGACGCGTCGCGGGTCGTTGTTTCCCCCTCCCCGAACGGTATAAACCTTGAGGATTTAACAAAACGGGGATTCTCCGAGATTATTTCGCTATTTACGCGCACGCGCACAGACTCGTATTATCGTAATAATACATTTACATACGTATGTACGCCCGCGCGCAATAATACGTACGCGACGCGTGTCGCGCAGACGACGACGGGTCGGGTTAGGCCGGGCGAGCGGGTTCGCGCGCTGACGGGGCGCCCCGACGGGTTATCGTCGGCGGCGTACCGTTATGCGGGACGCGTCGCTGTCGCGCGCTGCGTTCGTCTTGGGGAGCGGGGCGGGCTGGTGAGCGCGCGGACGACTCGGATCACCTCGCCGCCGCCCGCGGGCATCGGGCGGAACGCCGCGTACGCGGAGCGGCTGCGATTCCCGGGCGGGTCTCGACGTCGCGCGTCACGCGTCACGCGTATTGCCGTTCCGCGGGATCGCCGCAACGACAACGCCACGGCCCTAGACGAGACTCGCTTGTATTGCCCACAAGCCGATGGCGGATACGGCGGTCGGGGAGATTGTCGGGGGGGGCGCGGGAGGTTAGGGAGGATGTGACCCGCGGATTCCGTTCTCGCGCGCCGTCGCCCCCGCGTAACCGAGCGCGTCTGTTCGAATCGATTCGGACGTGCGCCTAAACGTTTTTACGGACGCGACTGCTACTGGCCGACCGCGGCGAAACCCGACGCGACTCCCGTCCCGTTCGTTTTACCGCCAACCGGACCGCGGCGTCCGTACAACAATTGCCGTCGCCGTTGTTTTATTGTCGCTACGCGAATTGTCCGCGCCGGCGCGATCGGCGCGGCGAACTGTACAGCCGCCGGCACGCAGCGACGGACGCGAACCGAAACGGCCGGGACGGGCCCGGCGCGGACGTCGTCCCAGTGCGAGTCACGCAGCCGGCGACCCCGGGTATCGTTTACGTGAACGTCCTAAAAATACGCGCGTGAAGACGTCGATTTTGACGCGGAATTTTCCGTCGAAAATACCCGGAAAACGGACTAAAAAATGAAAACGTACGGTGTGAAAAGTCCAGCGCGCCGAAAACGTAAGCGAACGCGAACAACAAAAGTTTCGTAAATGAACGGGTTTTCGTCGCGTGACCTCGAACCTCGCGCTCAGAAAAGTCGACGGTCGGCTGAAAAAAACGAAAAAAAAAAAAAAAAAAATTGCGCTCATTTACAGCACTGATCACGTTAACCACCGTTGCGTGTTTCGCGCAGAAATTTCGCGTTTACCGCGTCGACCGTCCGAACCCGACGGCTGTGCGACGGCCCTTCTTTATGGACGGGCCGCGCGCGACTCCGCGTAACGACCCCGCGGCCGTCATTACGACATCGTCGTGGACCGTCGTGGATCAAGAAGAGTCGACGTCACTTTTTTAAATTCAATATTTTAATCAAAAATACAATACGAGTATAATTTAATCGTACGGTATAATTTAATGTGTGTTGTTTTAATACAAGAAAGGGGAGATTAGCCTCTCACGGCCCCTGCCACCCAATAAAAAATTCCGAGAACATCTCTATTGAATATTTAGCTCGTGCGTTATCACCGGGGGACTATATGGGAGAATAATCAGGACCCTGAAAACGAACGAAAAGACTTTCGAAACCTTTCGTCCGTTTTATTCCGAATAGAAATCCTAATTTTCGTGGACTATAAATGGATACAAGGAAAATCGCGTGCCGAAATTCGTATTGAATTGGTGGCGTATTGCACCGAATCGTCGCTGGTATGTCATCGGTGTAACAGAACATCGCCGGATTGGAATCGTTGGAACGTAATTTCGTTTATTCAGGAGCGGTGAACAAATAAAATTTTCTAATAAATTGGTCGATAAAAAATTAAAACGAATTGTTTTAAACCGTTTGTTATCGATACGTCCTTTTTTGATTCTAAGCCGACGACACGAAGTAACAAAACATTTATTATATGATACAAAATCTCACGCTACAATCAACAATAATTCGTAGTAATAATATACATATACGAGCAATAGGCATAAGTAAAGCGTGTTTTACGCAACGAAGTCAACATCGTATTTTTTTCTTTCTCAAAAATGAAACCGCTGTGCGTTAATAATTCTTTTGCTTTTGTAGTTTTTGTAAAATATGTTAATACCATTGAAAAAAAAAAAACAACCAAATCGATATTTAGACAGTTTAAGTGAATGTACAGTGTAAAAACGCGAAACAGTATGCACAGAGTGTAACCCGACTATTTGACATTTTTACGTGCAACTACTTATGTAAAAATGTCAAATAGTCTTGTTACTCTCTGTATAGGTACAAACGATTTTAAACGGAAAATCAAAAAAATCAACGCAATATGCGGATAAGGTAAGATAAGCAATTTACTTAAAAAAACACTCTATTGATGAACACTCTATTCGTGTTTGGCTTTTTATGTTCAGCGCAATTTCAGTGTGTTGTCCGTTTGTCCGTTGACTGAAACAGTAAACGATGGAGGGACGTCCAATTAAGTTTTATATTTTTATAATTAGGTACTCACATCGATATTGGTTTTATCGCTAAAATCTCGTTTGAGTGATTGCTATCAAACAGTCAAATCTTAGTTTTGTGAGTAATTAACGATCCAACTATCATTTTTGACGAAAACCGATAAGAAATATGACGTGAACCCTGATGGCGAATATTCATTATGTATACACAGAAATCGACGATAATATGCGATCGCAATCGAAAAACGATTTTGAGCGGACAGTAAATTGGAGTTATTAAGTATTTTGTCTATACTTTATAGTCATGGTAATTTGCAGAAATCGACAAAAATAAATCCTATGTGTATCGTCATTTGCTTTTTTTTTTTTTTTTGTTTTTTGTTTTTTTATTGATTTTTAAAAAAACAGTATTGAGATAATCTAGAAAGATTGTTCAAATAAAGTGCCACCGTGCGAAAAATCCCCATTTAAAAGTGCCGCGTAAAAAAATCGGAAATTCTGAGTGTAATAAGCTGTATTAGTTTTACTGAGGTGTGTTTCTTTTTTTACTTTTAAAAAAAGACTCTTTCGAATATAGTAAAAACAATCTGATTTTTTCACGCCATTACCTTTTCACGTTTGCTGAGCGATTTTTACGTGATGGAATTTTATTAAAAAAAATTTCTGAATTATACAGTTCTCCTGAAAATGGTTTTTAAAAATGTACAGTAAATATGGCACACGTGGTTTTAATATTGTTGGGTTACAGTGGCCACGTGGGAAAAATAACACTACTAATATTGTCTAGAAAAATCGGTAATTTATCTGAATCCATAAGAAAAACACCGACATTTTCGTATCGTATTATAGTGCATTTTTATGTATCCATTAAACAGTCTAAATTTATGAATTATTATCGATTGTATTCATGTATTTAAAAAAAAGTTAAAAATGAATACATACATTTTCTCTTTTGCCGTTTTTCATATGGCAGGCCGCACGTTATAGTTTATTTCAATTGTTTTCAGTGCTATGAAATCCGAGCGCCGATTATGACTATAATAACTATTTTTTTTCATTTGTCAACAAATGTCTTCGCGTATCACTCACGAGCTTTCCACGCACCACAGGTTGAGAATCGCTGGTCTAGATGTCATCGGAGATCGGTTTCAAATCGTTTTATGATTTATCGTCGCTTTTATTATAGCGTAGGGCCTAAATATTAGCCCTGTCGTTTTCCGATACCTTTCGGCGGTGTTCTTAACTACAACAGCTTTGTCAGGGGCGGCCCAACCCCACGAGGCCATGGCGAGAAGTATGTCCGGGGATTTTTTTTTTTCTTTGAGATTATATAAACCGTACAGATCGAATTGCCTAACAATACTGTTGAATATTTTCTCTGAAAAAATTGCCACGATCTATAATTTGTAATCGTACGGTAAAATCATATATTGCAGGATGTATCTGTACGTACTGCCATAATATAGTCGACAAAAGGAAACGAGTGAACTACTACTATTATTTATTTTTTTGTCAACAACACTACGATATATTAAAAGATAAAATCGTTGTTATTAATTTAATATAATGGAAAATTGGACGAATATATTATTATGACGATGGTATTAAAATAGTTTACCGGGGATGCAGCTGCACGGCGGCGTTTTATACACGCGTAGACGCGAATAATGGAAACAACCGTGTATACATAATGGGGAGAATTCGTATAAATGCCTTTACAATGTATTCCGACCGTTTTTAATTAAAATATTAATAACGAAATAATAATAATAATATTAAAAAAAAAAGCTTCCGGTGAAACAAACAATATACGTTTACTATAATGTACAAATATACGCGCGCGTACCTGCAGCATTGCGCCGGTGTAAAAAGTGTAAAACTATATAATATACGAAATTGATTTATAACAATGTTTGTTATATTCGTTATATTTGTCCAACGCGCGATTTTCAAAGTTAATGATTTAATAACGCGCGCATCGGCCGCCCGTGTCATCCTGCGTACGCCTCTCCCCCGTTCTGTTTAACAATAATAATAATAATAATAATTTCCCCCACCAACCCCCCTCCCCCTCTCGACATTAAGTGACGTTTTCTAAACGCCGTTCGAAACGTCGCCATTACGTCGTCGTTGGGTACGTCGTCGTCACTGTGCTGTTGTGACGGTGTCGTACACCTGTACTACGAGTGTAACGTTACTTCATTTGCTTCGGAAACGGTACGCAAAGTTTCAAAATTTACCGTGACTGCGACATTGCGATTTCGATTCTTAAACGAACAGTGTATCAGAGGTATTATATTATTACTATTATTTTTGATAACTACAAATCGATTTTTGTTTTTATTGGAAATTTCCTTTGTGTACCTTTGCGTGCGTAAAAACTCGAACGAACGGCGAATATTTATGAGAATAAATGGCTGCTACGAGAAACGGCGATGAGTTTAGTAAACAAAACGTGTAATCGATCAAATTTTCGGACTTGAATTACAGTGTGTAATAAGAAATTTCGTTTACACGTAGAGATACGGTTAGGGAACCCGTAAAAAAAAAAAGAAGACGGACATATTTCGCACGTGGATGGGCCACTGTTGTAGGTGAGAATGCCGACGAAAAACGATTTTCTGAGCGGAGTATTTTATAAATAGTATTAATATTGTTGTTATCAAACACTATTGTTTATTACGCTAGTTGTCGTTAGATCGTCATTAATTTTTAGGTAAAATGTTGTGATTGTAATACAAAGTGTATGACCGTATAAGTGAAAAATACAATTGTGCATCTAAAAGAAAAGGCGGCGCAGAAAGAGAGAAAATAAAAATTGACCACGTGTTAAGGGAATGCGATACCAGCGACACCACTGTTCTAGAATTTAAAGTTATCCGGAAAATGACAAGTTTCTGCGAAATTCACCTAACACAGTGTGTATACAGACTAGAAAGTATCAAAACAAAAGTCGTTTGGACAGAATGTCCGTTAAAAAACGAGGGGTAACTTGGCTTTAAGAAGGGCGAAAAGAAAAAAAAATCGGACGCGGTAAAAAAATATCGGTAATTTTATTGTTATTACGTCGCCTTCGGAACGCATAAATACGCACAATAACCATCGAGTGAATACCATTTTATTTTCATACCGGGCATCGCCTTTAATTTTCCATATACATTTCAATATAATATGCAGTATTTATAATTGTTTATTCGGGATTCGGGCGTTTTACCGAAGGACGGCGCACAACGATTGCGGGTAAATTAATAATTAATACAAAAGCCGTTATAATCTATTTTGTACACTGCATTATTTAACTTAAAACGAATACAATAATTACGATTGGCCAATCACCGGTCTTTGTCGCGTCTTATTGATATTCGTTGAATATTACGATTTTAAGCGTCGAAACGCATAGTATTTGAAATTGTGTTACGATTACCTAGCGCGGTAAATTTCGGTTACAATCTATTAAATTATTTTCTGTACGATCGTCATTATTTTGGTAATAACAGTTAATAAATTCATCGACTGAAAGAACAAAAATATACAAACACGATATGTATAAATAGAATTTAGAGATTTCTAAACCTTATATATTATGCCTATACAGGCAACCGGATAATTCGTGTACAGATAAAACATAATACTGGTCTGTAACCTAAAAATACACAAAGGTCGTTGGTAAAAAACAAAAACAAAAACCAAAAATAACAATATTAACATCAATACACGAGCAAAGGTTCGTATTATACGACGGCGTGTTATACGTTTGTTTTTATTATTATTATTATTATTTTTGGCCAGAACAGCAGAATTTCGGGTTCCGAATCACAATAATAATATTACGACCCGAGTCCGGGCAAACACTACACTGGCCTCGGGTGTGCGCGCGGTACCTACCCCGTTTTTGCCGGTCACATGTCAATTTGAATGTAAATTCTACCTTTGAAAATGCTGAACAAATATCGTTCTCTCCATCGCTGCAGTATCCGCCAATTCCATTCTGCCCTTTCCCCTCCCCTGAAGCATTTGTTCTTTGCCGGTAGATATAACCACCGCCGCCGACGACGTACATAAACAACCGGCGGACGCGAATAAACAACGGAAAGCGAGATTTTAGATTTTTCCTACCAGACCTATGACGGGGATCCGAATGAGTATGTTCTTCTCGTCGGCCATCTTTCTCTCTCTCTCTCTCTCTCTCTCTCTCTCCACATACACGATGTTTTAAGGCATATTATATTATTATTAGAAGTTATTGCCTCGGGATCTCGGGTGGTGGTGCCGGTGTAGACTGAGCGTACGGAAATTTTCCGAACTGTGGAACACGAGCTGTAGGACGATTGAGATTCGGTGATGGCACAGTACTGCGGAAGCAGGAGGTATATGTGTTCGTATTGAAAGAAAACATCCCTTGTTGACCCTTTCGACTAACGAGATCCTCGCCCGGAGGCTGCTTTATTCCAACCCCCCCCCTCCTCTCACCCGCGAGTTTTTTTCCACTCACTCCCTTCTCGGTATAAGTACCCGCTCGCCCGTCCCGGCCACTTTGCTCGTCGGTCACAACAACGCGATAGCCGATTCGTCGGTTATTTTTATTATATTTTATTTCATTGAAACGTAAGCCGCGTGCCAACATTGCACAGACGCCGGTGTTTGATTTAATTTCGAGGCGCGCGCGGAAACAGCGTCGGCGGGAATAAAAATGAGGGAGACAATAGGGAACGCGACGAGGATAGAGAACCGTGTGGAAAGAGACGGATATATGGAATAATAACGAGGGAAAAGGAGACGAAGGGAGTTTGGTGTGCGGGCCGTGTGAGAGAGAGAACGATAAATAGAAAACCGTCCAAATAACGCGTAGGTTATATATATAAATCTACTACCTACTAGATATATGAACGTTGCACTCGTCGGATTTCCCCCCCCCTCTTATGTTTTTTTTTTTTTTTTTTTTGGAACTTTATTATTTTTTCTCCTCTCCGTCAATCTTGTAAAACTTGTACGAAAAGTTATAGATTAACGTGGGTACCGCGAGCATTCAATCAATATCACCTATTCTACAGTTACGTGCAATATACATATATATATATATGTACACAGTACTTTGTAATTTTCGTCTAAAACGTACTTTAAATTCAATCGAAATAACTAAACATTGCTTTTTCGCGCTGTTTGTACGCGATTTCGTCTCGGCGTGCACGGAAAACATAATTTCCGTAAAACACCGTAAAACAAATGCCGTCTCGATATAATCGGCCCGGGCGCGCTACAACGCACAGAGCAGTAGGTATGCGGGAAATAAATTGACAAATAAACATTTCCTATTTATAAACACAAATGAGTTTTCATTTTCGTGTATCTACAACAGGTGCCGTTCGAAAACGTAGACGTATAATATTATAATATTGCATTACGTGTATATTCGTATTTTATCGGACGGACTTTTGTTTAACGCCTTAACGGTTCCAGAACCATACGTATAACCGCCGACGGTAAATTATTACCGCGTTGTTATTGTTTTTTTATAACCCAAAAATAATGCCGTAAAGCTACCGTAAATAAAAAAAATAACAAAAAAAAAAAACAAAAAACCGTATACGTTATTATATTTGTCGTCGTCGTCGGTCGATTTCGAATCCGAAGAACGATTTTACGAATTGTTGCGGTGGCATATATGTGCCGCGAAAAAAGTATTCATGGGAATAAGTTCCAGATGTTAATCAAAATATACATTTTTTCCCCCCCCTTCTTCTTTTTTTTTCGTCTACGGCAGTCGCTAGCAGTGCGTATAGCGGGGGAGAGTCTCTGCGGGGTTGTTATAACGTGCGCGCCGCGCAAAAAGGGCAGAGAAATATTATTTTTGTCTCGCGCGTATATTTTATAGTTACTTCAAAAAAACACACACGCACACGCGTGTATTATTATAACATGATAATAACGAGAACAAAACTAAAAACGCGTAAAAACTACTACGCGACGCATACTATTACACACAGGTAGGCAATGCACACGCGAAAAGTTTGCGGGTTCATAATCCGCATAGACACCGTGTCCGTATAATAACGGTTTTTTTTTTTTTATTATTTTTTTTTTTTAAAAAAAAATATATTATCGCCGTGGGGGACGAAAAACGCGCTCGTATGTGCACGATACGAGTATAATGCGAATTCTTGCGTTTAATTCCCGAGTTTTCGTTCGGTGGCGATCCGAAATAGTTTCGGGTGCGCGCAGACAATAATTCGGGTTTATACGTTCGACGGGACCGTCTCACCGCGCTTTTCGACTTCTACGGCGCAGACAAAATGTCGGACGGATATTATATCGGGAATAACTGCAACGCGTTCCTTCGCTAATTTACATCGTTCGGATAGTTCGAGTTCATATTATTATTATTATTATTACTACTACTACGGCGTGGTGTATTTGTTGTTTCTAGCGCCGCCGCACGCGTATTACGTCGCCTGAACAAACTTCAACGAGGGGGAAAAGAGGTTTACCCGTTGAATGAAATTGTGCGATCTACAGGAGTAAAAAAAATTATGGTCCGACCGGAGATACAATACGACACTCGAGTTATGGCGTTGTCGTGTACCTGCGTACGGACGGACACATTCAGAGGCACCGGGTTTTGAAAATGTCACGGGAGGCTTATTGTTTTATATGTACAGAGTTTTACCGCGCACCGTCAATGTGCAGTACATTGATATCAACCCGTCATCATAACGTCCATATACCGACAAACCGTTAAATCAGACACCAGTCGACCTAGAATCTGGTTGACTATCAAAATCTAAACTTTTTCTCCGTCATCAATATAAAAAAAATAAAAAAACCGTTAATCTTTCTCGAATAATTTGTCATAAATAAAATTTGTATTTTGAAGATTTAAATGACAAATGACAAAATGAGATTTTTTTTACAAGAACCACGGGAGCTGAGCTCATGGGGGACTGCAGTCCCAGAGCCCCCGTGTACACGGCGCTTCTGGACACATTATTATGATTGTGCGAGTCGGAATCGAACGGTTCTTATAACCGTAAAAACGGTTTGTTCGTGTGATAATAATTTCTTGCGAATATCCGTTTTTATACGATCAAAATAAAATATTCGTTAATCAAATAATTAAAAAACGAAATAGTTACGCGGAACAAATTCGAAACCGCTTCAACAACATCATTGTCCGTGTTCGATTTTCAACGCGCAGACAGTACTGGACGCAATTTTTGCCAAGGGGATAAACGGGATGTTTACGGGGACCATGAGTGTACGAGTTACCTAGGGGAATGCCCACAACTGTATTCAATATTAATTCGGATGAAACGTCGATTATAATATTTCCGTGTATTTTTAAATTAAATGTCTGTCCCGATGGGTTCGAACAACCAATCATTGAAATATTGTATAATACGGCAAAAATCCATTTGTGTATCAATTTTTACAAACAAATTTCCCGCGAATTCGTAAAATATATGTGGGTATCAGATTCTCGGCGGTAAACGAATAGCGGAAAAAAAAACAAATAAAATAGCACGGTTTCCCCGATTTCAAAAACAATATTGTTTTATCAATTCGGTCGTAGCTATCATATTTATAAATATATATATATATATATATGCTATATACCGGGTGATTGATTTAACGGGAAACGCTCATTATAGTGTTTCCCGTTAAATCAATCACCCGGTATAAACATTTTTTTTTTTTTACGAGTGGAACAGAGATCGTAATTGAGGTATTACGTTCGGACAAAACGAAACAAAAAAAAAAAATACTGTAGAAGTACAAATGAAGTCGGGGGGGGGCAAACGTTTCTCTTCTATATATATGTAGGTAAATACACCTGGACTTTTTTTGCTTCAAAAAGTACCTATATATTATATAGGTACGGTATAACATAAACAAACGTACAGAAAAAAAGATGACAGATTGTAAGACCAAAAGATTCTTGACTCTCCGCTCAGTGTATCTAAAAGGAATAGGTATTGATTTTTTTAAAAAAAAAAAAAAAAAAAAAAAAAAAAAAA
>CABPRJ010002367.1:2724629-2836368 GCA_902439185.1 Cinara cedri
TAGTAAAAAAAAAAAAAAAAAAAAAATCAAACAGTTTTTTGAGTTACCTACAAATCATATTATGTCTTATGTTGTATATACGCATTTTATGAAAACAATTTTTTTGATGATAATAATATTATGCTTAAAGTTATATGTATATTATATGGAAATATCGTTTACATTAAGTGGATTGTCTTGTTTACAGCGCGAAATAAATACGAACCGGGTGTAATTTATTTTCGTTTTTGAAAAGTTTCCCTATATAATGCTATATAGATTGTATTGTATTATATGTATATAGTTATTTATTGTATTTCATAACAATAATATAATTTTCAAGTTTGAAACTTTTTAAATTTCTGCTTAAAACTGCTTAATATATTTGAGTAAAGTATATTTGTATTTTTAATATATCCACCCTCGTATAACTCTTAGCGAAAAAATGTACGACGACGAATTTTCCAATCGGCATATCCGTTAAAAAATCGACAATACAACGCGCGAGAGTTTTCGAATTTTTCACTTGTATCATATGTGTATATATATTTTTTGTTCTAAACGAATTATATTATTCATAAAATCAAATAGTATTTGTAATATTTTTCCACTCTCAACCAGTCGTTTAGTCACGAATTCACTGTTGTATAAATAAAACGGTTTTTTAATATTATTTCGATGAGATAATTTCTGAAATTTAATGATCTAGATAAAGATAAAATATCAGTGTCTTATTGGTCCACTACGATTTAGTTATTCTGATTTAATGATACATAATCAGACATGTTTCTGATTAGATAAACTAACAGATAGTTGTTTTCATTATCGTCACAGATATTGTGATAGGTACGCACCTACACATAGTTAAAAAAAAGTCGTGTGATTCATGTTGAAAATTTCTATTCTCTGTGATTGATACGGAAGGGGCAGTTCCTGTTTGGTAATCAAAAAGTACCTATGTACCTATTTAGGGTATCCGGAGCAGAGGTAAAAATAAAGCTTAAACGATTTCGTGATGATTGGAAAAAAAAAAAAAACAACAGAAATCATATTCACTGAAAACCGTCTGAGAAAATTGCTGATTCAAGATTAATCACGCACTCCGTTGTTTAGAGGATAATTTGGTAGCAAAGTTGCATATAGTTTAAATTACCATCTTGGTGCTATAATAATATCGAATTTATGAAAACTCCGCTGGTTTAATGGCGGGAACGATATCAATAATGAAAAAAGCATAACGGGTCATAAAAACGAATTTACTAGTCAAGTGTTATGTACAATTAAAAGTTGTGTAGAAAGTATTAAAATAAATGAAAATCGGGAAACTTTAAAATGCGAAATTACTAACACGTATTATTCTACGTCATCCTGACCTATACATAAAACAAAACTAAAAAAAAAAAAAAATAGTAAAATTTTCGGAATTTCACGTTCATTGTTGCTATTTTTTATTTTATTTATAAATATAGGTACCGAGTGAATGTTTTACAATAATTCACGTCATAATAGGTATTAAGTATATGTGTGTGTATACACACACTTACACACACATACACACACACATAATATAAATATAAATGTATGTACGCACGAAACTTGAAAAATGTTCAAAACGATTTCTAAAGACGCCACGGTTTCTATTCTGAAAGACCATTATAATGAAATAAAATATATAGCAACGAGCGAAACGGCCCGAGTCTGCAGCGATTATTATTATTGTCCGCGAATTATATAATAAAATATAAGTACCTGCCTACCCTGAACTGGTGTTGCCGCTGCAGGATGGTTTTTTTAAGCGATTAAGAGATTTCGCTATATTTCACAGGTTTTTCGGTCGGTCGGTCGGTAGGTAGGTAGGTAGGTAGGTAGGTGGTTGTTAACGATTTCCCGCTTTAACAAAAGCAACGACACAAAATACTGCGCGAGGATACATTATTTTCAGGAATTACCTCGATAAATTACAAACACAAATACAATTATTTCGAATCCTATTGGAGCCTGGATACAGTCCTCTCTTCGGCATAAAACCGCCGAACATAAATTTAAACGAACGCAACGATTACAAATACCGAAATACGCAATGGCTCCGCGCGTATACGGACAATTTGAAAAACAAAAACGAAGGACGTTTTAGAAAAAAAAAATTTTTAAAAATACGTATACTCGTATATACATAACAAATTATTAACGTATCAGACGGACGCGTGAGGACGCCGTTTATTTGGTAATTAGTAAAATATTATAAATTATAGGTATAAAGCGAAAATGATTGGTTTTTTGAAAGCACTTAAAAATGAATTTTCGTAGTAAAGAAAAAAAAAATGTATATATATATATATATATTGGACATAGCGCAGTTTTAAATCTTATCAGACCAATAATTAATATTATTATTGTGCTCCGCGATTCCGTGTTACCCAAACTCAACTCGTTCAAATAACTATGTAATCGAATTTCCTGTATAATGTTTGAAGGGTAGTCGCAATAACAAAACAAATATTGGTGTACGTAGGCTTATAGTAACATATTAAATGCATACAAATATACGAAACCATTATACACAATTATAAATACTGAACTATTAAAAATGATTTTATCTAAAATCCAAATATTATATCTTTCGTTGCTAAGAAAATGCTGCACAAAACAACCACGGAGGAATCCTCCCTCAACCACATATGTCTGTACCTGCGTGCAAATTTTATATACACGGTGTATGATTATTTTATTATGAACCGCGGCCATCGATTATCTTACTAACGTGTCGTGTATTTGTCATAGGTGGAGATTCGAGTGAATTTTAGGCTACTGTCTATTTTAGTGATGACCGAAAAAAAAAAAAGAAAAAGAAAAAATAGTATAGTTTCGGACGATATTCAAACGGAGGAAAGAAACGAAAGGGCCGCGGAAATCGAATACGGTCAAAAATAATGGTTTTGTATAACGCGAAAAAGGTTGGGAAATTTCGTTTTGAACGATGACGCGTATCAATCATTCACGGGGTCAGTCGTGATTGCAAATCACTGCAGTGATCGACTATACAAAAAAGTAATACGTGTTCAAAATTCGTCGGCCGTTAAAAAAAAAAAAAAAAACAGATTGACCCTCATTTACATATATACGCGAACGATCATATATAAACTGACAATCTCGAACGCGATCGTGGCCCCTTTAAACATACATTTTCGGGGGACAATTCAACTGGCTCTCAAAATATACAGGTTGAGTCACGATATTTTACCTTTGAAAAGTATCTTTGAACTGGTATCCGAAATTATTTACTTGTGAATCGGCTCCCTACTCCTTTTTTCTTTTTTTTTTATCAAAAATGTATTGGTTACCGAAATTTGTTTAACTATGTATATGCGTGTATTGTGTGAATGCGGTTTTCTACTCAAATTCGTCGCTGTGATTGGTTGATATCAGCGGCATAAGCTTTTGGTGTACCAGAGTGTTTTTACGTTATTATCACGCGATTAGCCGCGTCACCGTGTATTGTTGGATCCGGTTCAACCCTCGAAATTGCGTAAAAATATTACACGAATCAGCGCGCTTTAACAGCACCTCGTTTACACATAATATTATTTTACGGTTTCGGGAGGCAGTTCAATGACGTCCGATTTTTGAAGATTGAAAATTCGACGTTACAACGTTTATATCGAAGGTTAAACGTTATAATAGTTTCATGTACGTATTAATAATTTAGCGCGCGAATAACTGTCGCCCGACGAGCACGCCGAAAATCCGATCTCACGCCTATAATTATTAAATTATAAATTTATAATATCCATTTGCTCGCATAAACAGCGTACACGTTGTGCCGATATTTGAAACCAAAACAACACTTTTTTTTTCAAAACCAACTTATCGGGCATATACACCGGTTGTACACCGTCCGCGAGGTTACCCAAGTGCAACCTCCAAAAAAAAAAAAAAAAAAAATCATATTTTCAACGTAGCCCGAATGCACCGCAGTTAATTTATTGTGTCACCCGTTGTGCACCAAGATGTGGCGTAGCTCATTATTTGCAGTGATTGATGGCATCCAATTCACGGTTGGTTGCATGTTATAAAAATAGATACAGAATACATGGTCTTTAAAGTGCCTATTTTAGAGTATTTACATTTTTTCGCTCGCGAAAATATTAAAATTTTTACAATTGTTTGACAATGTTTTGAAAATTATGGCACTACACTCGTTCACTATTATGTTTCTAGCATTGGCGAGTTTTACTATCGAAGGTGAAATAAAATATTGTTTCCCCGCTTGATCGGTTTGTCAATTATTATTAAGTCTATCGGTTTTTGAATAGGTCAAAATAGGAACCTATACACCCATAATCTCAGCGATAAGACCACGGACACACTCGGGCTATGACAAAGGTAAAAATTAAGAAAAGGACGCACTCGGTATATTTACGCGCGGTCGCCGTATTTTTGACTACAGACGGACTGTAGAGTATCATAGAGGCGATGATCCTTACGACGACCATGTAAATTATTTGAAGCCCAACCGTCGGTCTTCGACCCTAAATAGGAATCTGTTAACGAAAATTTGTTCCGCTATTTGCGTCGTACGTCAACATTGATATCCAATTGATGATAAGCGATAGGCTGTACACTGCCGTTATGCTGTGCAGTGTACACGTTCGCAAACAATTTGATATTGTTACAGTATTTTAACTTTATTGAAATGGTTACACCGGAAGAGGAGTCTACAGCCACCATGATGGTTTGCGCTTCAATTTTTATTCAGATCGCCGCCTCCACAGGTACTTTCACTATGAAACGGACAGTGGGTCGCGCGGTGGCGTCCGGTAACCGCGCGACCGGTTAGTCGACGAGATCGGATTGGCCGCACGACGGGTTTGCGCGGTGACCAATCGCGGCCAGCCACCGTGCGCGTGACATTTTGACGTGATTATCATTATCATCAATATTATATATTATTATTATTATTATTGTATGGGAACGCGGTGCGGTCGCAAATCTCGTACGTGCTTCAATTCCGACCCGTTCCGGTGAGTTCGTATTATACACGTATACAATATTATTATATATATTATTACGGTGGAATCGGACGCGTCCGACGGATAACCTCTCCGCGAACCCGTGCGAAAACAGCCGTCAAGGAGAATTAACTCCCGAGGATAAAAAAATAAAATAAAAACGGAACGGACATTCCGTCGCACTGTCCCCTACCCAAGTCGCCGTCGAAGATTCGAGAAAACCGCCACCCGTCGTACAATATTAATGCGGTGGTTTTGTTTTTTTTTTTCGGTCCAATCGAGTGATGTCGACGGAGGTTTCCGCGCGGCAGATGTTTACCGACTGTGTGTGCTGCAGCGGTCTCTCTTCTACTTTTCGTTTTAAATGTTAATTTTGATATAGACCAGTGGAATTTCACGGGTAAGGGTGAGCTGAGGGGACCTGACCGTCCCTTTTTTTTCCCAATTCTCCTCTTTTCGTTCCACTTATATATCGCAGTAGTACTTATATTACTTTGATACATTTTTAAATGTTTTTTTTTTCATTTTTTTTTTTTTTTGTCACACGCCCGCAAAAACGAAGAACAGAAACGATTTTTACTTTCTCTCGCGAAATTACCATTCGATAATTACGTAGGTAGGTATATTATATCGTTTTTTTTCCCGTGACTTAAAACCAACCTTGATTGCTTTATATTTTTGTAAACGATATAATGTATACGAATACACGTCTTGTTGTAGATTTTGCACGTTTTATCGTTATTTGATTTTTTTTATTCTGACCGACGTTAACAACATTTCTTACTTCGCAATCGTAAACGTCGAGTACGGTTTTTGCATGTACGAAATTTTGTCTTGTCGAGGCATTGAGGAGATAATTTTTCGATTTTTCTGCCAAAATGCTCGAAAAATGAACAAAAGGTTGACGATAAGTTTAATTTATTATTGATAAAATTGAAAAAACGCCAAGTTGAGCGTAATGTAGTCATTTTTTTTTTTTTTTTAGAGAGGGAAGTTATATAAGCGTTTAGAGTTCAAATTTCGACGGAATTCGTAAAAAAGACGGTATTTCAAAACGTGTTTATCCTACTTCCGTTCTGCAGAAACGTATGTTTCGTTAGCAATATTATTTCCTTTCCCGAATACTAAAATTGTCAGGATACTGGAAAAACCGAATCGTTTACAACTGGTTTGCCTGAACTATGGTTAAACGGCGGTAATAATACGGTATCAAAAGCCCATATGCATATTATAGACAAATTATTTCAGCGCCACCAATTGGTCGGAAAATTTCTCGCGAAATTCACGAGCAACGTATAGAATCGTTCGGAATGTGACTTGTATTCCTTTTTTCACGAAAACCTTTCAATAGTATTTTACTGTATAATTTTGTATTTATTTTATTCTTCTGGCTTAGCCCGTCCAAGCCCTTTACCGCAAACATCCCGCCTATCTCCGCGCTATTAGTTTTGTCATTAGCTAATTCTTCTCCGTTCACTGTACAGCGTATGTTTCGTTTATTTTTTTTCCAAATTTAAATATGACTATATTATAGTCGGCTCGTATATTATAGTGTGTGTATAATAATAATATTCTATTCGGCGACGGACATCCCGCAGCAGTCGCGCGAACCGTTGTTTTTTAGGCCAATGTCAGTGTCGTCCCCGTGTTTAAAAAAAAAAAAAATTATTATTTCGAACACTGCGCGGCGGAATATTATCGCGAAAATAATATTATGATAATATTATTTTGTTTACTATCCACACAATCTGGGAATAATTTGAATTTCGAAAAAAAAAAAAAAAATACCCGAAATCATTTACATAACATTATGGTAATGAATTTTAAAAAATCATAATAATATATAGTTTTTTTTTTATTTTATTTTTTTTTTTTTTTTATGCGATGACGTAGTGCGTGGACCGCGCGTAAATATTCGAAGCGACTTTGCAGAAGGGAACCGCGCGGTTAACATGGTGAAATTAATTCGTATCCCGCTTCAAGTGCAGACGTTTGTGTGTGTGTGTTCATATACATAATATACAGGGCGATTGTTTTTATCGCGATCCAGCGATTTTCCAAGGGGGATTTAAAACGTATACATTTGATTCCTGTTATTTTTTGTTTCCCAATCATTATACGGTATATTATTTAAGCTTTATTTCAACGCTGTTACGGTATATTTTCAAATGTTCACCGCGAGCTCTTTAAACGCTTTATCCCTTGTACCGTAAATACGCGGAAACTATTTCCATCGTTTTCAAACATCAAAACTTTTTTTTTTCAACGCAAATCCGAGAAAAAGGATAATTTTTCTACGAACATTTGATATTGTATGTACATGTTATAATAACGTACGGCCGTCTACTGAGTATTATTAGCAGTTTGAAATTTAGACCGCGGTAGAGTATAGATGAGGATAATCGATTTAATATTCATATTTACACGACAACCTTTCGTCCTATTCCGCCGGTGTAGATTTCCAACGGTTTTCTCTCATAAATGACAAATCCAATTTTAGAATGTTACAATATAATTCCAATCAAAATATGAAAACGTTTGGAAAAAAATTCTCTTTTGAATCTGTGTGGGTGCGGTCGCTATTCGATAATCAAAAATCGACATTTGTTTATGGCGTAAGTGTGGCATTTTATAAATATGATGAATTACAAATCGGGTCGTTCAAGAATTTTGTAATCGTTGAGTAAAAAAAAAATCAATTTTACTCAAAATAATTGATGGATTATGGATATGGATGAAAATATTACCCTATGATATTATTTTTTTTTAAAAAGTTTTTAAGATTTACTGTGTTCAAATGAACACACAGTACCTATATAGTTTATGTGGAGCATTTAGCAGAGTAAGATTTTGCATACTGTATGTTACTGGAAAATAAACGGCAAATGATTTTGTGACAAAGTATTATATTTTACATAGGAAATATACTCTCACCGCAGGTAAGGTAAAGTGATAACCAGGAGATGTACCGAAAGGTTAAGGGGGGGGGGTGTGTTTTGTGCGCTCACGGAGTTTTTATTAAGGGGAAGGTGAGTGGATAACACAGTGGTTGTCTATTAAAAAAAAAATGCTCAGTTTTTCCCGGATACAATCCAAAAAGGAAAAGTTTTTTTTTGTCAATCTGGTTTTGTGTCAGACGTAGGTACAAATGTAGAGAAAAATACAATTTATATTTTCATCTGCTAATCGTTGAATGAAAATTCCTTTATTTTTTAACTACTTAAAATTATCAAAATTGCCAATTTGTAGCATAATAATATTATTCTAAAAATTGCAATGTATCATACGTTCAATATCCGATCGACAGTTTCTTAGTAATAGCCCTTTTAATATCCAGTGAAAAGTGTGAAAAACGAGAATACCGCGTTACGCTATGACGAATCATATAGTCGAAATATAATGGGTAATAAAACTGTCAAAAGATAACAACTTGTCGGTTATTATTAGGGAACTATCGATCGGATACGAATACTGACAGAGTTATTAGCATTCGGATAACACTGTATGGGACACAATGTGCATACGCATAGGTGCGCTATTCAATTATGTCATTTTTTTTTTTTTTTTTAAACGAAAAAATCAATATTGAAATAAAAAAAAATTATGATCGAATTTTCGGTTTTTTTTTTTTTTTTGTTAAGTCTGCGGCCTGTTTAAAATGACGAACGTATACGCGTATAACTTTTGAATTCGACGCGCTTCCGAAAGTTTTTGAATTTCCATTTGTTTTTTTTTTCCATTTTTATTTTGAGAACGATTCCTGTCAGTCGCGCGACAGCCTTAATCAGACACTTTCCATCTAAAAGTTTATTTCTTTTCTTTTTCTTTCTATTTTTGTCTTTTTTTTTTTTTTATTTTATGGAAAACTTTAGCAATCGTTTTAATAAATTGTTACATTTTTTGACAATCGCGCGGAAACCGCGCTGAATACATTTCAATAATTACTATATTATTAGACTCGATATAAAAAAAAAAAAAAAATGAATATATTTTCACAATATTAAAACGTAAGTACTATAGATACCTATCTACGTATATACTGCAGGTACCTATAGCAGAATATTATTGTAATATTCGATAAATATTTACGGAGCGATTTTTTTTTTTTTTTTTATTAAACAGCTTTATGTATAGATACTTCGTAAACTATGCACACGTATATAATAATAACAATACATTATAATAAGAAATAATAAGAAATAATAATAATAATAATGTAATCAGGCGCCGCGAATATTATACACGTTAAAACACTTAACGGAAAATATCTTGTTGTTATTATTATTATTATTTTTTTTAATGGAAGTAATTGATCGTAATTAAATATTAATTCGCGTTGGTTGGTATACACAGTGCAGTATATTACGATATAATAAATTCCAATATATAGACTTTTGAAAATATTTTATGTAATTATTTACTCTTTTATGTATTGTACGCATTTGTATGCTCCCGACATTTTATCGCTAAAACGTATTACATAATATAATACATTATATATAATATACTTACACTGCGTTATTTTACTCTTACTCGGTATAGTGTCCCGGTTTCTATTAAAAAAAAAAAAAAAATAAGAAAAAAAGTATATACAAAAAAAAATAAAGTATTTCAAAAGAAACTCAAATGCGTATACAGTATTTGCAGTGCGTATATATATATATATACGGTTTGTTACGTACATCAAGAAAAACGTTTCAATTTTACTAAGCCGACAGATGTTTGTGAAAATTGTCAAGACACATAATTTTCTCTCTCTCTCTCTCTGTCTACGAAGTACAGATAAAAAAACACACTCTGGGGATCGTAAAGGTTAACCACCACCGTACTACCACCACCACCACCACCACCACCACCACCATCACTACCACAACCACCAATATACCGCCACCAGCCACAAGACAAAACGTTTAAATATTTCATTTCGAATAACGAACGACGCGCCGTTTGACTTTTTCATATTTTTGTTTTTATACAGGGTATAGGTAGATATATTATGTGACGGGAGAACTTCACTGAATTGATGAGGCATCTAAAAATGCGGTGCTACTACGTCATACATATATATAGTTATACAGGGTTTTCTGAATGTCACGTTACAGTCGGATTTGCCATGAAGTACTTACTTTTTCAAAAAATGTATTGTGTGGAAACTTTTTTGGAATCATTCTAAAATTTCCAATTGTCCAAAATTAAATCCATTTTTGTGTTGACATTTTTAATTTCCGTCAACCCGCCAACGAGATATTTCACTTTAATGTTTAGATAGGAGCTAGGGAGAGTATTAGTGCAACAAAATGTATTTAAACTAAGGTTTCATTTCTTTATGGAGTTTTTAAAATAGATTCTTATTTGAAAATCAAAAAGAGATAGCGGTTTTGTCCCCAAAATTAAGAGCAGAAAAAATAAAAGCTATGTTATATAGCATTCCAAAATTGTTTGCACAAGTCATTTTTGAAAAATTAAGTATTTCATGGATAGTTTGACTGTAATATTAAATTTGAAAGACCCCCGTAAAGTATTTCTACGGTATACTTTTTCTTACGTACTATCTCTTCGATGTTTTTAATACAAACAAAATGATGGTTTCCTATACACATTAATTCCATAAACATAGTATTTTTTCCCCTATAAACATTTCAATTATAGAAAGTGGGGTTCAAGTTTTAAAGACAATATTAGAACGCGAGATAAACGTTTGTAAAGATTATTTTAAGCCTTTAAGAAAGTATTTTGAGTAAATATATATATTTATTTCCATGTACGAACTGAGAATTCATTAAACTCCTTTTCTTTCTCGGCGTATACGTATATTGACAGTATGATTGGTTCGCATTTCAAACGTTTCACATGACGGTGTGTTTCTTTATGTCAATCGTGTACGACTTACTGCGAGAAGGGAGGTGGACAAAAATGTCAGGCTTCCGCAATTGACAGGATCCGAAATTACACGGTTCAAAGGGTTGAAAGAAAGACAGAACTAAAGAGAGAAACAGAGAGAGAGAGAGAGAGATAAAATAAAATACTTCACTATTGGTACGTATTACACAGAGACACGTAGATAATATATTATATTTGAACGAATGCGAGTAAACTGAATATTTTTTGTCAATACCTGCGAAAAATAAAATGCAACTGAGTTTTTTTTTTTTTAGACTTATTTTTCACTCTACTAGCCGTTCAGTATAAATTCAACAAGCAATGATTATGGGGAAAAAACCCCATCGAAATCTATTCCGATTGCATCAGTCGGTTTGAAGGAATAATAATATCACTCTAAAATTGTTTATGCGTCTAATAATAAAGACAAATTTTGTGATTTTTTTTTCTAAGTCGAGAGGGAACTCAATCGTAAGCGACGGATGGACGGAAATCCAAACGGAGCTAACTGCAACAAAAACGACTGATTGATAACAGATAGCTGCTTTATGCCACGTTTGAAAATCCAACTATTCTTTGGATAAAATGCCTAATTCTACTTAGTTTTGTCAAAAATATCGATAACTCCCGGGAGAAATTTAGAAGAGAGACCTCAGAAAAAGTTTTAGAAAATATCAAAGCGCCTAAAACATTTAGTCAAATTAATTTTTTTTCTAAAATGATTGAATTCAAATTTCTATGAGTTTTAATGCCTCTCGTCGGAAATTTATTCGCTTGCCGCATCATTGATTGAAAAATACATCTACATAATATTATCTTCAAAAAAAATTCCTCCGTAAAATTTCGTTTAAACGGTCCAATTTTTGATAACAATAATGCAAACATTAAGTAAAGGTGATCGTCTACATTGAAAAACTACCGAGGTTCGACCAAGTGCGATTTTAATTCACTTTGAATCGCCCACGTTGAATATAATCAAATGTGAACCGCGTAAACGCAGTTTAAAATGTCAGTGGAACCGGACGGTTCACAGTCGCGGGCCAAGTCGAAATTCAGCCCCTGCGCGTGCCGTTTACGACGTGGAACGTGCGGGCAGAAGTCGATTCGCTATTATGTATACTGAAACGTATTCGTATTATATTCAAACTAGGCGGGTATATACGCGTTCGTTCCCGAGAAATCAAAGGGGCGGTGTTTTCCGAACATCGCGTCCGTATTGCGCAAAAACTGTACTCGACTCTAGCGGATAATACTATTCATTTTATACATAATAGTTTCCGCGGGCAGGCGAAAAACGATTTCCGCTGTTCGAGTACGGTGCCTACGTCGAGTTACACCCAATAATATTATAATAGATTCACAAATATGTATCCGCGTTATCGGTACACGGTGAAAATAAATGAAAGGTTTTTTTTTTTGTTTTTTGAGGGGGGGGGGCATAGCGCGATCGAACGTGTGCCCGTCTAAAATACTATCATTAATTAATCGAATCTGAAAAATCAATTACGTTTCTCTTCCGATTGTACAAACTACGATTAGGAATAACCGTAAACCATTATGTAAATAAAAAATGTACGCGTAAAAATAAAATAAACAAACGAATCAATGCATCGCCCGGAGTATTATGATGAGTGTATTACACGACAGGTTTCGAATTAAAAATTCATCATCAGGTACGTCACAGTAAAAATGTAAAAATGTAAAACGCGACTCCAAATTTGAGCTTTTGATTCGAAACCCGTCTTGTAATGCACTTGTCACGACAATCCGGGCGACGCGTTAATCAACTAATTAATTTTATTTTTATGTATACATTTCTGTTCGCATGTTTATTTACGAGTGTTAGCCAATTTAATAATTTTGCTTTTACTTTATTATTTTATTGTTTACTATCAGGGCTGTAAGTAACGCTAGCAACGCAATAACTGCGTACGCATGGGCCAAACGAAATCGCATATCAAACTCAGTGTCGGATCTGAGTGGGCAGAGGGTCGACCGTGGTCTCGGACTTTATTTCATATTGTTACACGAATCGCATAGGCGCCCGAGGCCGTGACCGAAGGGAGGGCCGACCGTACAAAATACGAGTCTATATACAGTACCGTATATTAAATATATACATTTCGGACCATTAAACGATCCTCGGATCGCCCGCCGATCGAACTGCAACAACCGTATTATAAATCGCGGTTTTTTGGAAAACTATCCCGGTATACTCACTCCGGCGACGAATCCATAAACACGCCGCCGTCGCGAATAAACGCCCGTGCATTAACCGGGAAACGAATTCAGTCGGTTAAAACCGAGGGTGTCGTGTCAAAGGAACGTGTCAGCCGATTCTCAAATTAAAACAACGTTAAACCGACGTAAAATACAATACGCTTGTTTAATGCTCGTTTGTTATTGTTGTTAGGTTTAATGAAAAAAAAAAATGATGCCCGTCCAATATTATTGGCGATGCGCCGTTCCGCCACTAAAAACCACTTTAAAAGTTGAATACAACGAGCTCTAATAACGAAAACGTCGTTTTTGGCCGTTGTGCGTTCCGTCGTTCAATACCGGGACCCTCGAAACGCACTCCGGCCGACACTGGCGGGACGCGTGTTCGCGCGGGTGTCTACCCGAGCCCCAGTGCCGCCGGACGTTCGGCGGAATAACAACGGCAACGCTCGGGCGCGAATCGCGAATCGCCCGTCGCGTTTAACGGAACGCCGCCGGACCACCGCGGCTGCACAAAGACGCCGGGCTCGGAAAGCGCACGGCACGTACGCGAGTGTGGTCTGGCACGTACGCAAGTGCGCCGACGGGATTACAGTACGGGCGATTCGAACGTCTAGCGCGCGAAAACGCGACAAGTCCGTTCGGATGTAGTTTTATAATATTACTGATGCGCGTTTAATATCACGCCGCGGGTGGCGCCCCGTTATTGTTATAATTGAATCGACACCGGTATATATATATATTGGCATATCGTTTAGATTTGTCGTGAAATAAACCCCGGAGTGAAATAAAAATATAATCATTTTTTAACGAATATATTAAAAATAATATTATTTCGGTATAAGGCGCGTGCGAACAATCGCGATAAAATTCGCATTGAAACGTATAGGTATACACGCGTACCTACGGTTTAATATTAAACGTAACGAATGTTATTTTTAGACACTTAAGCCACCCCGTTTCCATAATAATAATAATAATAATAATATTAATATTAATAATAACGTATTATAATACGATGCATATACGTTATTCGTATATTGTGCAAGGGGAGAGGCAGAGAGAATTACATTGGATTTATCCGACAATGTTACGTGTGTATGCGGATTTTTTTTTTTTTTTTTTTTCGTATGTATATATTTATACATTTATGAAACATTTAAATGTCAAAAGTTAATGAAAAACTCGTGCGCAAAACGTAAAATCCGAAATAACGGGTCCTACCTACGGTAAAATGAAATATTAAATTAAATTTCGACCGATATAAGTCAACTACGATATTACTTTATAATATTTAAAAAGCCACATCTGTCTGACGGTCTGTATCGCGAATTTTTTTCTTTTTTTTTTTTTTTATTAGTATTAGAACGTAAATCGCGGCGTTTGGATTGAAATTTAAGTTTAAACGCAAAACGACAAAATTGAAGTGTTACTTTTTGCATTTTTTTTTGTTTTATTCAAATAGGTTTTTATTCTTTATACTTAGTTATTTATGTCGTACAATTCCAATTCGAATCTAAACAACGCCACAACTTTTGTTCTGAGTAACATAGTTTTGTTATGTCGCGTGCTAGCAAGACGGACACGACACTCGCGGGTATGCCGTCCTCTTAAATTTATAATTTATTCTCTGTTGTTGATTACGACTGCAATGCAACTTTGTGTCTTAATGAATCCAGTATTTCCTAAAATGTAAATGCACATCAAGAGTGTTCATCGGTCGTTTCATTCGGCTTTTATCACATGACAATAAATCATTATGAATCGTATTTTAATTGAATAGTATTTGAAATTACGGTACATCTGTAAGTCAGTGCGCAGTTTTAGTATGTTATGACTGTTTTCATATACCAAAAACGAAATATAACTTCGGTTAAAACGTTCGGTTTCGTTAAAATTCGTATGTATACAAGTTTTTCACTTAAAGATTCGCAGCCTTTGGATTCAGCACTGGCCATTTTAAACATTTCAATGGTATAACCCGTCACGTATGACGGACATACAACTGTGGTAAATGCCAAAAATATTTATAAGAACTAAAACGTTCAAGTGGAATACTACGACAGTAAAAAAAAAAAAAACGATACACAATTTGAACATATAACTATATTTTTAAAACATTGGTTATAATATAATATAGTAGGGGGGGGGCGGAATTAAAATGCTTCGAGGTCTTTTTCAGTTGAGTAAACTATAATATATTCGTGTTGAACACAGAGAAAAGGGCTTGTCTTTTTTCTGCATTATATACTATAAATATACATGTATTCAAATTTATATATAGTTTAAAGTTTAAAATATACAAAAAAAAAAAAGACGCCCTAAGAAAAAAAGAAACATTTTTTTTTTTTTTTTTTTTTAAAAAAAACTTTACCAATTAAGTTTTCGTTCGGTGTAAACTAAATGGAGTGTATCCGTATCGAAGTGCATGATATAGTGCGTTCGATAAATATTCAGGGCGGCAGCGGCAGCGAGTTTTTATTTTTATTTTTTTTTTTGTTATTAAAACGAAAATTGGGCCTGCAAACGACGCGTACAATAAAACCGTGTGAACGGATTGACAAAACGATATTGGAATACTGCATGCACCTACGTTCAATGTTTTAATGTTCTATGTTACGCGATATTTATAAATAACAAAAGCACTCGCGTACAACGTAGTATGTAACATTTTCATACACGTTTTACACGGACAACGCGTTATTCGGAGATCAATGCGTATTATCAGGGTTAAGCAGGTATTTCGATTTATGATGAGCGCGGTGTCGAAGACTCAACAAAAACGGCCGAACCAATCAAATTTGACGCGATTTATTTTTATTTCAATTCATACGTGTTAACCGTCACGGATGTACATTGAAAATGCTAGGGTCTGATTTACGGGGGCAGGATCTCAATTGCGGATTTCTGAGCCCCTTTCACACGAAATTTCAGGAACGTGGTTTTTGAAATAGGTTTGAAACAGAATTTGTTGTTTCGTTGTTTTTATTGCAATTTTAGAATAACAGTTTTAATTTTTTCGTAGTTCTATGGTCGAAAAACGACTTCACTCGGCGCGTAATCGTCCTTTCTCAAAAAATTCTAAATACGCTCCCGCCGAAAACTCCGAAGTTTGCATCGATTTAGACGCTATAACACACACATTGATCGCTTCTATTTAGTTCGGGTGCAGAGTGTGTTGGACGTGCTCACCAATGCTCGCCGTTCCACATATTATGACCTCTACGTAACACGATATTGTATAGAGACGAATTATCGGAGAAGCGGGACGGCTCGTGACAACCACGGAAGTTTTCACTTGCCAGTGTGTCATACTTGCTTAAACTGTTTCTACACGGGTTACTTATCTGTGGGAAGGGGGCCGGCAGAGGGCGTGAAGGATTTCTCGGTTCGGTCCCGAAATAACCATATATATTATAGTAACTACGTAACATATTATATACATTTGGATTCGCAAGTCGGCTGGCAACAGCTGATGACGATGTGACTACGAGACCTTACCAAAAATATGACAGAAACGGGAATACGCGTCACTAACGAACCGCTCGTAATGTGAAACGGAACTTTCGACTCGGCGAACCCGAAATCGTGTACCCGTATGCGCGCGTGTTCACGGATCTACAGTTTTCTACTCTGTCAGTTGCCTGCGAAATCGGCACCACATTGAAATTATGAATTTATGAGCACTGAATAATCGGAAAGCATTGGGCATTATTTAGTTTAAATGCTCTGAACGATACGAATAGTATTATTGCAAACACAAATATCATTCGAGTGGTTCTCGTTGAACTGTGTGGAGCCTTTAGCTGATTCGTTTAGATGATTAAAGTCCGAAATTCAATTACGAGCCGCTACGTAGAAATCATAATTCAAAAATTCGAGCCGTGGTCGGACTCTCAGTATGACTCTTCTACGGTGTTTAGAATTCCAGATCGCCACACAAGCTATGGATTTTGCATGGTATATATAGTCATACTTGTATTATTAGATTATCGGTTTTTAAAGTTTGTCTAGAAAACCGTTTCAGTATTATAAATTAACACCGGAATACGTTTATTTTAAAGATAATATGGTGGGAGGGCTACATGAAGTTGCCTCCCTATTTTAAAACTTTTGTACCGGGCTGGGTAATGATATTCAAACTCTGAAAACTAATTTGTAAATATTTGCAAATTATTTGCAAAATTATGACATACATAGTTTTAAAATAATTTGATCGTGGGAGAGGGGCAACTTCATGTACGTGCCACGTGGTGTGAAAGTTTGAGGAATAATCGCAGATAATTATGTGTTATTGTTTTATTAATACGTTCGTTATCACACGCTACGTGCTTTATTAATTTATCAGCTTTTCTATATTTTGTAGAAAATTATGTACCTACCCTGCACCGATGAAAACAGTGTACATTTCCATTGACTACAATAATAATATACCATGCATCAAGTCGTCTAAACTTCAAGTTTATGTGGACTCAGTGGCGAAACGAACCTACAATATGTACTCAGTACCTACCCACTCACCAACACACGAAAATTTTCGTATATTAGCAACATCTTCGCCTATTTTTTTCTAAATAAATAGTAAACGAGTAATAATATGTTTTACTTTCGAGCACTCCTATCATTCTGAAATAAAATCGAGAAACAATAACTTCTCAAACCCCGCGTCCACTTTGCCACTGTTTTCGGTTTCTATAGTATAATGTTATTTTGTAGGTTAACCGAGTAAAAACAGTAAACTCTTGTGCGTATTATATTTGATCTTGGCGGTCAACCACTCGTACAAAGTATAATAATACAGCTGCTCGCATAATACACGCATGCTATTATTATGCAAAAGGGTTTTGAGACGTATAATTTTCTCTGTCCGCATATAACATAATAATATTACATTCGTAATCATTTTGGTCCACACACTCGTACAATCAACAAAATGTTTACGAACACATTGGTCATAATATACAATTTACAATCTTACAATAATAACGGTTTCGGTACGTATATGAAAACAAATAATTTAATAAAGTGAGTGGCATTAAAAAAAAAAATAATAATAATAACGGACACACTTTGCACGTGTGTAGGTCATTGTTATAGGTGAGGAGTTGGGAATGTAGAGGGGAAATGTAATGTATATTTGTACGTAACGATTAATCATTGCTCACGAAAAACGATTTTGAGCGGATTATGTTAATAATCTTGCTTTGGCAAGAATATATATGCCACATTATGGTAAAATAATTACATATTATGCATTATATATTTTCTTTAATAATATTTATTTAATATTGTATCTATTTTCTCGTTTCCCTACGTTTTTTCCCGGTTTTTCCCATTTATTTGAAAATTCAAAAAAATGATTTCCCTAGAATCTAAAAACATTTTACAAATAAAGTGCTACCGGGCGTAAAAAAAAAAAAAAATGTATTTTTAATAACCAAAAAAGTGTTTTTGGAGAAAAACGCGTCTTATTGAAACTATTATAGCTTTATCGCTACATTCAGAATCTAATATGCATAGAATTTTAAACAATTCGAAAAATATTAGTACAAATAAATTATAAAAATATAACATCAGCTGTCGATTTAAATTGTTCTCTAAATTGTGTCGATAAATTAAAAATATACATGTTTACGATATTTTCAAGCAATTTCAGAGGCTTTGAAATTATTATTTGTTTGTTTTCCTCTCCCCCTGCCTTAAATTATTGTTTTCACGTCCGACAAATCAGTTTGCCGGACATGAAACAACGTGGGGGGTAACGATCGAATATACGTGACCGATTTGTTGGCTGCCGCAGACCAGCGGGGAACTTGACATTTTGACTGAAATGTCTTTTCGGATACAGATGGACCTCCCCGTGGCCTTTGCGCGCTAATGAATTACTATATCGACGGCGACGATGGTTGCGAATTTATACGTAAACGTATGTGTATGACAAGCATACTATATATACACAGGGCAAAAGGTTTGTAAAGGTCAAAAGCAGCTTATAAATAGATCACTATTATTGGCTAATATATGTGGCAACACAAGTATGACGGAAATGTTTTTTCATCCCCTTGACGCGTCTCTAATTTAAATTTTTTTTTTTTTTTAATTGATGATATTTTCAAAAACATCAAAGTGCATTTTCATCTCGAGTGATGATAAATAATAAAATTATATGAGTATGAGTTTAGTAACATTATAACAATAACAATATGTATAATATAGTAATGAATTGTGCAGATAACAGGGAAAGTAAAAGAAATTAATATGGATTGTAAAGGGCCTGTATATTCAGTGAAACCACAAAAAAACCGAATAAAATTTTAAAGTTGAAGTGGTATATTTCGTTCGGTCGCCATCTCTAAGGGAAAGAAAATTAATATTTCACAAAACACCAATGTCCCGAGGACTTCCATCCCTCTCAGTTCGCCGAAGAGTGTGATTGCAGTGTTAGACGGCAGCCAAATAAAGAACTAAATAATAATAATAATAATAAAAAAAAAAAAAGTATTGATATTATTTTTTTAAACCAAATATTGTCATATTTTTCGGTATCGATGATGAAATCTACGCGAAATCCGCTGAAAACGGAGTGACGAAAAAAGTAAATATATCAACAAGCCCCTCCCCTCTACCCCATGAAATGTCAAAAGGCGGAACAGGACTGCAAAATGTGATTATGTTTATATAAGAAAGAAAAAAAAAAAATATGTATTTGCGATTTAAATAATAATTATTATTAAAATGCAAAACAGCGACGAAATGACGGAAAAAAAAAAACTGTTTTAATGCGATTTCATTTTGTCATCTTAGCCTCCATTCCTTGAAGTGAAAAAAAAAAAATAATAATAAACGGATTTTCAAGGTTTTTGGATTTAAAATAATTATATAAATTATACTCAGATAGAGAAAAAAAAAAAACGTGAGATGTGATGGACAATGTATAATAAGACAAATTTTATTTATTATTATTATTTTTTTTTTTTCGGAGCACGATTAAAATAATTATATTTTATTCTAGAATGATAAAGACGACACACTACTCTCACACGCAGATTATGGCATGACGAATTTCAATGTAATTTTAGATTTAAAAATATAACCGACTATATTATTAAAATAATATAATGACATTAATTATTGTCTGGCCTTTTGCGCGGTTTCCGAAACTAAATTTAAACGTCGTTGTTTCGTATTTAATTATTTTCAAACTAGAATATTATTTTTCCATCGCGTACAAGAATTTTTAACTCGTATAAATAGTAAACGAGTAAATTTTAATTTAAAAAAAAAATCGCATTTTTTTTCTGACTTATTCAAGGCCATTTGACCCTTTGCCGCTCCCGTCATGTCTCGCCACGCGTCTCTAACTACTGCTGACGTTTTCCCCGATTTTTCTAAAAGGAGCTTAAGGTCTTCACTGTCTCGGTCTCCACGCCGTTGTCTTGGGCGTACTCTCGGTCTGGATCCGTTTGATCTCCATACTCCCGTGACCTTGTTAATTACTCGTCCTCCAATCTCCACTATCGTGTTTCTTAGTTAATTTAAAAAATAATATATTGTTGTTTATTCGGCGGTACGTTTGGTACGTTTGGTACGCGATTATTTGTATTTATTTGTTGATTGTAAAATTATAATATAATATTACATTTCAGGTAGAAATTCTTCTGCAAGCAAATAAATTTGTTCGGGGCTATAGAACCCCCACACAAAATTTTTACATTAGTTGCGCCTACATGCGCGTGATACGGATATCGTATTTATAAAATTTAACGGAATTTCGATTATTTATAATATTTTCCGTAATAATGATCATATTTTTTACCAACACGTGCAATATGCTTATAAAAAGATAATGTGTCATTATTATTATTTTACGGAAAAATCCTCGAGGTTTGTCGACCTTATGCCGCGGGTCTTCGACCTTTCACCGCGAGAGTAAATCACAAAACAAAAATTTGGCACGTGTTATATTAAATTTGTTAGAGCTTTTGCGGTAAAGGAGTTTAACGGTTATTCTCCGTTTTGGTCCGACTGTCACCACCGGCGAAACCGCGTATTTAATCGGTAAAACATATTTACTTGATGTTATTAAGAAGATGTCGGGTTGGTTTTCAACGTAAAAACCTTGTGTCGAAAAACCCGTTTTATCTCGAAACGCGCATGATTTAGCGTCAAAAAGCTTACAATGAAAATATAAATTAGCACAACTCCATTTTAGAAATTACATAATATTAAACACGTTTTATTACATATATTAATATACGAAAACAAATGCCATGACTTTTGTAATTGTTTGAAAGACCACTTTTTATTTCTTGAACACCTGAACACTGCATCCGAACTTTGATTTAATTGAAAATCAATACGTCATACACCTTATGGATAATGTTATTGTCTTTGATTTGCATAACGAGTAAAATTAAAGTAATTAAAGCAATTATGAAGTCACTCTGATAAGTTTTACGTGGACATATTTTTGAATGAATTTCATAATTATTAATACTTGCGATAGGAACTCGGTGTGATTACGAATGTTAATTACTTTCGGTAAAATTTTATTATTAGATTTTTATGGGGGGGGGGGGCATTTTTTAGTGAAATAATAGAATATATTAGTAGGGTATTGATCTAGGTAAAATTTTACCCCTGTATGTGGAATTTCACCGAGAGTTAAATATTACAAGAAACAATTTTTGGTGGTTTCACAGTCACAATAATTAAATTTGTATGAAAGTTAATTCGAATAATTTTGTGTCGATAAATATTGATTTCATAAAAAAATTTCAATAAGTTATTACGTGTATACGCGATCCCTTAAATATTGAAAGTATCACCTTATTTGAGGATTATTAATATTATAATAATTTGAATTAAATTTATTAAAACGGTGATATCTGAGAATTTCGTCGTTCTAGATGAGCCCACATAATTTACTGTTAAAACTGTAATAATTTTCAGTAATTTTATTAATTTTTTTTTTTATTATTATTTTTTTAAGAATTCAAAGGCACTCGCGCGCGTAGTGAGTTCATTGTTCCGTTTGCTCGATATACATTCCGACTATACTGCACCAGCCGGCAAAGGATCGCGTGGCTGAGAAGAACTTTTACATACACAACTTTTCGGTTGCGAGTGCAGGGTGTACTATAATAACACCGGGTGGTGAAGAATGCAGAGGGGAGGACGAGAGGAGGTTCGGCGATAAAATAAATTACAGGCATCCATAAACAAAAAGCGTTTTCCCCGTCATTGTTAAGGGCCACTTATTTGTCATTTTATGGGTGTTGCACGTCATGAAAAAAAAAAAAAAAAACACACGGATAGAATGAGTGTTGTACTGAGGGGAGGGGGTCGAAACAAAAAAAAAAAAAAATACAAACTACCTCTCAAGCTATATAATAATATTATTATTATATATAAGGCGGCAGGAAAATCCAATTGGCCGGTCGGTTTCTGGCGGAGAAAGGAATTTTCTCGTTGCCAAAACCGCACGTTTGCGATTTATATTTATATTATTTCACCCGCCGTTGCGCGCTGGGGTTTTCGACGCAGGAAAGCCGACGGATACGGTCCGCTGCCAACCGGACACGGAACGTTTTTTAACCTTAAAATTTACGCACGCCACGCGATAACGCACAGGCTCGCCCGAACACTCGGTGGACCGATCGATAATAACGACGACACACACGCACAACAGTGTATGGTTCTGGAGACTGTGCCAAAGTTTTTTTTTCCTGTCCGATCCCGATCCGTGATAATGCCACTACGCCGTCGTGACGTTAAATACTGTATAAACAAGTGATTTTCGGGCTACGGCGAACCCGAGGTAAATTCAAGGGAGCATATCGGAGAGGGGTGGGAGAAAAACAATCGCAAGTCTGGGGTCCTAAAACCCACAGTCGTCAGTAGAATGCGTATAAGGTGGAGGGACATTGGGAGTTATATTCCCCCTCGCAATGACATATAAAAATTCAAGTATTTATTTAGCAATTTAATCTTGAAATGGCTATACATAAATAATATGTTTAACGGATAACATAAAAAAGTTCGGTCTATCGAATAAAAATTAAGTTTTAATTTTTTTTTTTTCTGGATCCCTGGTTTTGAAACTACGATTTATTCGTAATTGTTATGTTAAAATCTCATTCTATTGAATATTTTGGGCCACTATTGAGCGGTACAAATTTGAACTATCAAGAGGATTATGTATCTGTATTTTTTGTCTCAGAAGGACCGGCGTCGGGATGGAGCCAGGCGCTTGTGGAACTAAACGAAAAAATTTGCATTCATAGTAGCATGTTAGACTAAATGTAATTAAATAATTTAAAAACGAATAATTTAAACAGAAAAAAAGCCTGACCGAAATATTTTATCTCGCGTTTCCTCGCAAACCGTAACCACCGGCTCTGTAATCTCAGTCCAACTAACGGGCGATACAGCGAAATTCTATGATACAATGTTAAAATTCAAATTTCGGCGTTTAAGTCAAATTAGAGTATGAACACGAATAACAACATTTTAAGAGGATAATATTTTCGAGAGCACCGTGATTTTGTACTTTTTTTTTTTTAATCTGATAAACAAAAATATCTACACTGTAGATTCTACAGTTATTTACAAAAACGATATAAATTAACATGACCCGATTTATTCGAATTAACGTTGTCAAATTTGTAGCGAATATGCCATGTCCAAAAGGATCAACGGACTCGAAAATTCCAAATTTCTCGGTTTATTTTTTAATTCCAAATTTATAATATTATTATATTAATTCCGTGCGAACGGAATATTTTTTCGGTTATCACTTACCAGTCGAATGAAGCGGCGTGGTGGCCAGCAGTAGATCGATGGTGCCGTCGGTGAGCATTTCCGTCGAATCTTGGTAACTGATGGACAGCGTGGCCGTGTCCGCCTGCCTGGACATTTTGGACAACATGGACGCGGGCAGTTCGATGGTCTCGTCCGTATCCCGGAGTTGCAGCGTGACCGTCTGACCGTCCGGGCCCGCGGTGCTGTACATGAACACGGCCGCCTGCTGAGGTATCGCCGAAGCATAACTGCTCTTCAACGGTGCCCGGATCCCGGGCAAGCCCTGCGGAAAAAAGACGCGTGTGAGAAGGTGTTCGATCGTTACTATATATTATTATTGGTTATCGGCGACGAACCGGAAACGGCGGTCGGGCGGGGAACGGAACACCGAAAGCCGTTATTCGGCGGTTATAACCACGAATTACGCGGGATAACAATAATTACAACCTATATGTATACACAGATCGTCGTTGATATTGGTTTTGTCGGCGCCCCGGAACTTAAATCGCGTCGGAACAATGTTCACGACTCGTTGGACGGTACGCAAACCAACCGTCGTCGTCCGGGCCGATTCGAGTGAATCGAAAGCGTCCGGAACACGTTGTCACCGAGAATCGGGATTCGCTTTAGAACCGTTTTAACCGCGAAATAATCGCCAACATCTTGTTTTTCGCCATTTAATCCGGAATTTCGAAAAACAATAATATTGTTCTGTACCTACTATATATATATATATATATATGCTATACAGCGTACGGGTATATTGAAACGCGCGGACGCGTCATCACGTCACGTATAACAAAGTCCCGCAAATTGGAACCGATCGCGGATAACGTCGTCGTCTGATGCGGGAAGGGTCTCGTTTTGCCGCCCGCGCGGCAAGAAGATCTGGGCGAATTATTAAACCCCGAGAAACAATCGCTTTCCCTTCGACAGCAGCGGCCGGATAATCGAATTTCAGCCCGCTATTTTCGTCGGCCGCCGCGGCGGCGGTGCGCGGTAGATAAGAAGCTCAACGGTTACGTGCTTAATTTGGGTTTGGAAACTTAATAGTTTCCTCCGGCGGCGGCGGCGGCGGCGGCGGCGAAGTTTTCTCTCTCGGAAATTACAAGGATTTAATGCCGGCCGCTGCCGCCGTCGACCGACCGACCGACCGACCGACACAACGGACGCAGGTGAACGATGATTTATAGCGTAACCATGGTAACCGGACCGGAGAGTTACCCCGCGTTCAACGGTCTGACCGTATGGCCCCTTCTCCCCGCACCACACTGCAACAGTGCGTACCCGCGCCGTGCGCCGCGCGAAAGGGAACCGACTTTGCATGAATCACTGTCGACACGATAATAATATTTTAGGGAGGGTGGGGTATATATTATATTTTATAATAATAATCTGCGCACGGTTCGCTGTCGAGTGGGTATTGACAATAATAATAATAATAATAATAATAATAATAATAAAAACATCAAAAGCGTTTGAAAACGACATTTTTTCATTTCCAATCCCGTCCCCGGTCCCCTACTGTCCGCCGCCAATCGACGGGAGGGCGAGTTTCAATTTTTCGCCCGGGCTTTTGCGCTCCGGTCACTCGTGTTACTGTGCGCCGACACCCGCACCTGCGATACGCCGATTTCCCGAGCGTATAGGTAATAATAATAATAATAGGAAGGGAAAAAAAATAAAAAAAAAAAAATCTAAATAATAATAAACCCTCGCTGCCGTTGTGCACGCGCGTTTCTGACGTCGCCGTTAGCCTCCCTAGCAAATAAACCGGGAATTCGATTCCTGCAGTGCGTACAGTCGACAAACGGATACATATATAATACATATATATATTTTTTTTATTATTTCGCGTAACACGACGGCGTCGTAAACCGTCGTCACCGTCGTCTTCCCCGTCGAGACCGTCTCGGGGCGCGTCGTAATAACATGGCCGTTGTTCAACAAGTGTCTGTGCGCTCGTTTCGAACATAATACCCGCGGATATAAAATATTATATACATACACGTGTATATTTTTATGTACAGCGTAAAGGGGCAAATATCTCGCCAAACACGGCGATATTTAATCAATACGCGCGTTTAAAACCTCTCGAACCGTCGAACACGTTCTTGTTAGGCGCCCTGATAGGATTCCCGTGACGATATTGTTTTCGCGTACTGCGGGCAACAGTGGCGTGGACTGCGTAGATTTTTAGCGGACTGACTTATGCGTCAACAATACGAGTAACAATATGCCCGAGAATCTTTCCGAAAATAAGAATAATAACGCTTATAATAAAAAAAAAAAAAAAAGAAAGACGGACATACTTAGCACGTGGGTGCAGCCACTGTTATAAGTGAGAAGTTGGGAAGGTAAGATACAGGCGGGAATTTAATGTATATTTATAAGCGACCGTGAGCCGTTGCCGATGAGAGAAGTTCAATTGGTTGTGTTGCTTTGTCAACAATATATATTATGTCATATTATGATAAAATGATTAAAACAATGTTGCGTTTCCATGACAATAATGATTTCTTAAAAAAATAATAAAAGCGGTTGTCAATTATCATGACCTTGCTTCAATTTTTTTTAACCTAAAGAACCAGGTTTTTCTCGTTATCTCAAATATCAGTGAGAATTTCAAAAGATTACATTTTCAAAGTACCACCCAGAAAACATTTCCTTTTAGAAAAGGTGCTATACTTGTTTATCGAAGTAAGCTTTCTGGTAGAGAAAATGTTCACATAAAATAAAAACATCTTTGTAAAACCAATACATTCTTCACTAAACTCAAAATCTAAAATCTGCAAAGCGAGATGAGAAATATTTCTCATCGCTTGGGTATAAATTCATCGCGCTTCGATTTTCATAAAAAAAAACAATATTATCTCGTAATGTATCGTATTTATTCGACGAAAACGTTTTTGGAAACGCGACCTCCGTGGCTAATTTAGAAACACGGACGTCCGTGCATTTAGACACAGCGTGGGTTTGTCCGTGTTTGGCTTGTGTCTATGGTGTACAATAGTCCGTATATTACGATTCGCTTTGAAATAATTGTATATTTTGAAATACCGTTTTTACAAAACGATTTATTTGTCTACAAAACGGTCCCCGTTGATTTTCAGTCTAATCGGTGTACGAAAAAAAGTACTGGTACACTGTTTTATCATTGCTACGCTGTTCATGTATAATTCGAATGATTTGTTTTTTACGAAAAATGGATTGCGCGTGAATAAATTGTCATGACAACACACCTAATATACCTATTATTAGAACCTATTTTTATAAAAAGATAAAATAGGTCATTATTAAGAAAAATGCACAGTTATTAGTAGACCGGTTTGTATCGTTTTATTTATCTTCGTTTTTTTTTCCCGTCGATATGGAATATCTATACCCTCGGAAAACGATGGCGATGCCAGCATAACTCGTAATAATAATATATTTGTTATAACCGCACAGACATAGATAATATTGCGACGTTAAACTGATTAGATAACTGCTATATATTGTTAGCATACTCTCTTAAAGCCTTTTTTTTTTTTTTTTTTATCAGATTCTGAGCAAATTCTTCATTACAATGATTTATTTTTTTTTTATCTAATTTTTGCTTTGATTTTAAAGTATAGCTTTTGTTCCGAAAGGGGTAGTAGTACTTTGAAAATGTCGTTTTTTTTCCCCAGCTGCTCTCATGAGAAACAGGGAAAAATGGAAAAAAATACATGGGAAAAATGGGAAAACCTACAACACGTATTGGTAAATATTATTACGGCCATTAAAAACATAAGCAACCGAACTCCGTTTAGAATCGTAGGTAATTCGAATGAAAATATTAATCGTTGAGTACGGATATACATTTAATTCCCCTCTATATCCTATGCCGTTTCAACTTCTCACCTACAACAGTGGCCCACCCGTCGTGCGAAGTGTATCCGTATCTTTGCGGTATCATCGTATTATTAACCGCGGGGACCAAGACCGTGCAGATTGTTCCTACGCGGCTGCAGATAAAACGGCTACCGTAAACCTTAATAATACGGTGTATTACAGCCGATAGCGGATATCGAATTATAAACGCGGATTGAAAACTTCACGCACTACAGTCAGTCAAAAATATCTGGTTGCACATCACCGCGGTAGTAAAGGAAAACCGCCGGGTTTATTTTCGCTGTGTATAGGGTAATGGGTCAAGTTTTCGGCCGAAGTTTGTATGTTATTTACGTATACTATGTATTGTATTAGGCGATTTTAATGACGGGTGCCATACACAAGTCATTCGTCATAACTGTCACGCACCCGGGCTGTGCATAGTATACCGTACCCAAATAATATGCCAAGTGTTGTATAAAATAGAAATATTATATTTTTTAAAATTTTTTTTTTTTTTTTCGAAATAATAATAGCCCGGGTCTTCTATCACAATCGCCGTTCGTGAAATATAATAATGTAGTATAATATATGTCGGCCCGACGTCGACGTGTTTTTTTTTCCCCCTCCCCGTCTCCCCCATATAGACGGGACATTATTATTATCGTACTTAGATTTTTTTATTTTTAACCTCGTCATTCTTCAAAATTCGTCCAACCGCCGCCGCCGCACGTTAACGTTGTTTTATTAGTCACGGCCGACGGCTCTAACATTCTCTACAGAGTGATCAATCTGTCATAAAACACTCATTATCTCGGAAAGTATTAACTTTTTTGTAGAACATTATAAGAATTGCTTTGAAGCTCTGAAGCAGTTATTTATGTTATTTTTTGTTACCTTAATTTTCGGAGATGAAAATGCTATCTACTTCTGATTTTCAAACGGCAACCTTTATTAAAAATTCCATAAGTAGATGGAATAGTAGTTGGAACATCCCGTCAACGGGTCGACGGAAATTACAATTTTAAACACCGAAATTTAATTCAACTACTACTCCGTCTATTTCCGGAGTTTTGAATACGGATTGCCATTTGGAAATTGTAAAGTTGGTAGTAGTTTCATTCCTAAAAATTTGGGTGCAAAAAAAAAAAAAATGTAAATATTCAATTTTTTTTTTTAGAACCGCTTGTTTTTTGAATGATGTTCGTCGAAACAAATTTCAAACAAAAACGTTAACGCTTTCCGAGATAACGAGTGTCTTACGATAGATTGATCGCTCCGTATAATATTCTGCATAGTATTATAATATCGCGCTCGCTGTATGATAATAATTACTGTACACGCGACGAACGCCCTTCCTCACTCCCCGACGACTGTTCCCCCCGGATTACGCATAGACCACCCGATACCGCGGCGGCCGCCGCGAAGATATCGCGCATAATCAGTTTTGATTGACTTAATTCTCGAGTCGTTCAACCCGTTCTATATTTGTGTAAATTCTGTACATAGAACACCGCCAAATCCGCATTATAATAGTATAGATACATATATACCGTAATATACCGCGGAATTAACTACGAGTTAAGTCGCCGCGGCAAACTGAAACGTTAACAAACATTCCCTACGAGAGATTAAAACTATCCAGAAGAACTTTACTATTATCGCGGCGTATACGTACGATATATATACATACACGTAAATACTATCCGAAACTGTTGGACGGACGATAAGTAACCGAATCCTGCAGTGTACAGTGCTATGTACACGATATTATGATATAATTATCATCAAACTACGTTTTAATACACTGTTATACAGGTAGTACAGCAGCAGTTTTGTGCAGAACGGTGTAAAAACTTTTTGGAGCGTTTAAAACGTTTTCATACGGAACGGGTATTTTTTTTCTTCGTACGATATAAGGTCCCCGCACTGCGGCAATATATCAAACGGTGATTTGAAACGAACGGGGGAAAAAAATGACGATTTTCGAATAAAATATAACTCGTAACTCGTACCTATATATATATATATATATGAGAACGTCATTACGAGTAAAGATTAATATTAATACATTCGGGATTTTAAATTATTTTTTTTTTTCGATCAAAAACGCAATCGTATTATTTATTTTGAGAAATCAACGACGTCGTAGGGCCCACGACATATTATTAAAATAATTAATAACTCTGCGTTCTCTCGGATATCGAAAAAAAAATAATAATAAAAACACGTAGGTATATACCGACGAATATGTCCGAAGGACTAAAAATAAACGCGTACACTGGCGGTTCCACGGAATGGGGCGATAATTAGAATAACCCCCCCCCACCCCGTTGATCTGTGTTTACGTTTATATATGTATGGTCACTATAATAAGCAGAGCACACTTTTGTCCGTTCCATTGAAGATAATAGATATATTGCCACTTTTTTAACGATGTATGATGCCGTCAAAATAATTATGCGAGATTCTGTTGTGACGTTTGGATCGCGGTATTTATCATGGAGTACACTCACTTCTATGCTAGCGATGAGAAAAAAAAAACGGGCGATAGACAAGTGACTAGCTGCACGTAAACGCGTGCGTGCATTGGTCGACCGAAATTGATTTTCATGTTCCTAAAACTAGGAGGAAATGTGGGATACGCATGTATTACACATAAGATATTTTCACACTTTTTGGAGCTTGTTAAGAACCGTTCCTACATGATTATTGCCAAATGTTTTGCATGGTGTACTCGTAGGCCGCTGAGAAAAATCGAAGAACTGAGATTAACGATTTTCGATCGAAAAGTTTTCAGAAAAATTTACAGATCAATCTCTGACGCTCTAATGACTGAAGGAGATATTATAATGGAGATAACAATAATGATGAACTTCTAGTTAGATTTCAAATACCCGGTATAGTTATGGAATTTAATCGAGTGGGAGATTGAGCCTATAAGAAAAAGCCTTTAAGCAGACTGAGGTTAAGGTAATAGACAAATTGCGTTAAGCGGGGTTTTTAGGTAGTAGAGCCGCGAAGAAACTGGTCTTATATTTTGTATTCAATTCAAGATATGGTCTGAAGAGCCGCAGCCAAACAGAAAATATAATTTTTTTTTTTCAAGGAAATTCAATCGTCTTTTCTTTCCTGTTCTCCTTGACCTCACGACTCTCCAAAATTCTTGACCATAACTGTCATCGCCTTTCATTAAATCTTAATTTGGACGGATTCCCTCCAGTTCCCCAAGTATTTAAGAATGTATTCTTTAATCTTGAATCATTCCGTTTACTCATCTTTTCTCGAGTCTTGTCCTGGTTGGTTGATACTGTATCATGTGAACAGGCAACTGTGTATGACGGAGCATCAATCGGCCGGAGATAACCGATAATATTATTATTATTATTATTTGATAAACCGTCCTGGAAATAATCAAAACAGCGTCTATACGGAAAAAAATAAAGATTTTCGGGACATATTTTAAAGTCAATAATAATAATAATAATATTCAATAGCGATGGCTCAAGTATCGCTCGACGATGCATATTTAATAATATATACGGCCGAATACCCGTTTGAACGCCGCGCGAGCGTATAAAATATGTATTGCTGCAAAATGCAAATTCTCGGTGAGAATCGATCTCATACTGATAGATATCTGAATAATTCACCTACTTTGATGGGTGGAAAAAAACCGGGTGGCATGGAAGATAAGTACATTGTAAAAGGTCATAAAATATGCAACTGACATCTCTTATTCGAAAAAATCTCTAATATTAATACGCGACGCGACCAACTGTTCCCGCATCAGAAAAAAAAAAAAAGAAGGCCAAAGATCTTTATACAATAGCATAGAGAACGTTAACGAAAAGGTTTAATGAAATTGTTTTTTTTTTTTTTGTTTTTATTTTTTTTCCGCTACTCGCGATTTATTGTGTGTTCTCGTAATGGGATTTGAACCGTTTTCGTTTTTTCAATTGCCTTTAATGCTGCTCCTCGTTCGTTAAGATGTATACTAATGGAATTTTTGATGTGCTTAAGTGGAAAACAAAGGCTTAACTGGGACGACGCTATTTACTATAATATATATAGAGAGAGTTACCACTCTGTGATAACTGGAGAAACAGAGAGAGGGAGAGGGATTTTCAGAGTCGTTTAATATCGAAAACTTCCGAAGGTCACTCTGGTAGCTGCGGAGAAATGTTACGTCTTATTGAGGCGGGGATTAAAACTTTGTTTATCGGCTTGTCGAGTCCCTACGGAGGAAACGTTGCGACTGACGGACACGACTGTTATTCAGAGTATTTTGCTCGTTGTTGTTTCTTTTTTCCCGCTCACGAAGAATATCTATTATATTCCTACATTGTTTTTTTCACTATATATGAAGAATTTTCAATTATTGAACTTTTTTTGTTTAAATTGCCAAATCGAATTGGAAAACTATAAAACAGCATTCAATGTGTATATTTTTCATTATTTTTAAATACGTAACTAAGGTGTAACGAACATGTAGATATAGAAACTTTTTTAATTATCCTGAATTTGTTTGCATAGCTACCTTATATATTATTCATTCATCGTCACTTAAACGAAAACGTTTCTTTTAAGTCGAATTTTTTCCGAAAAGAGAGACTACAACCTATCGTGTCCGTTATCAATATCTTTCTTCAGCAAATTTTGTACAATTTCAGCGGCTGTTTCTGGATTAAATGACCTCTAACACGGGAATTATAGTTGTTTTATAAATGGATCGAAGCTATAAAAGTCAGGTTGAATTTTAATTGTTTTGAAACTTTAAAAAAAATGTCAAATATTTTTGAAAAGGTGTCCTTACCGTTTATCGCTACCTCGTGATAATTTTTATGATACAAAAATATATAGTAATTATGACAGCATTTAATCTCAATTTTCCTCGAAGAATTAGTTAATTACTTATGTTACTAAATTAAATGCAATTATTAGCAAGCAAAAATATTATATCAGAATAATTTTTGGAGACTATTCTATGCTATGGTACTATTTTTAAAGTAAAACTCGTAACAAAAATTACATTTCGTAAAAATGTTGTGTTAATAATGGAATGGATATTTAAAGAAAATAAATAAATATATTAAAATTACATGACATTTTTAGCCTCGGTTGGTGCCATTGCCAGGTGTAAATAGCCCAAATATTTTTCGGTCGAGGGGTGGGCTTGTATAATATTGATTAATATATTTACTACGTAGGCCCAATTACCAAGTACTTATTATTTGCTTGATAAGGGCTTGATTCGAGTCATTTGGTTGTGTTAGGGGGGTGGGGAAGGAGGACAAAGCCAATGAGGTAGTGTCAACGATTCGCGCAAAACATCAAAGAGGATAGTTACGGTACTACTTTATAGATTCCCTAAATGAAGCCAGACAGATGTAATTTTGCATATGAAAGACGGCGTTACTATTAAGGATATGTCTTTGGGGAAGGTGGTTTGATTTTATGCCCCCGAATTTACCATTTGTGTGATCAAGTGCCACTGTTTATTTTCGGAAAGCCAATGTAGTATTGCGTTATTATTTTATTTTTCAGTTATTCATCGTTGTATAAAGAATATTATTATAATACAAAATAGAAGCGTATTAAGCTGCGTACGGATGTTTTTTTCGTGTCTCCGACGTTACAACATAATATGGAAATTACACGAATCACCGTACAATCTTAACATTTTAATATGATGTACTTAATTTCCTGAAGAATGAAAAGACAAATCGTTTACTACGTTATATGTATAAATAATTTAAAAACTTATGGATATGTTTAATATTCAATTTTATGTTATTGTGGTTATTTTGGAAACCGCGGTGGTTCGTTTTCCGCATTATAATAAAAGCGTCTAGCCAATTTTCGGCTGATCGCCATAAACACGGTTATTGTGAATATTAAAAATCTGCATCTCTTTAGGTATTTCGTGAAAAATCAAAGAATTTTCAATAACCAAAAAAGCGTTTACAGCAGAAAGAAACGCATACATTTCCGTAAAACTACGTAGGTATCGCATCGCTACACTTAGAATCTATGACCGAACGTAATAATTAAGCATTAACATTAGCAAACGGTTTTTTCGACGATATTAATACTCGTCCACAACGCGTACATCTAGGTGCGATAAGCACAACACTTAAAACGTTAAATTGATATTATTTTTTCGTTAGGCTTTAACGATTGTACTCATCGAAACGGCCGCGTATAGTGCGGATTCGGGGACAATTATTTGCGAGATTGTAAACAATTTTATAACAAAACCACCATTGAACGATTCGCATTGTTTTGTTTTTATTTCTACCCGTTGTCTGTTTCTATTAATATATTTCATCATCGCAGACACCTATACCTCGAGAAAATATATAGGTATATTTTTTATAAAAAAAAAAATTCTCGAGATAATAGTAATATTATATGAAGTCGTCGTCCACATATACTGTACCACATACCACTATTGCCATTGTTATTATTATTAGAGGAGCCGCGTCGCCGATAGTTATCGCAACACATAAACAGCTACTGGCGTCGTCTTCGCTGTTCCGTCGAAATTGCTTGTACTAACATTTGTTTTTTTTGTAGATTCTGAACGGAACGAGGACTGTGTTGGTTTTACCAAACGACGTGTGCAATTATTGTTGTCTGTCCGTTAAAAACTCGTCAATCAGAAATCTCGTTCCGATCACAAAATTAAAATAGAGCTTATTGTCAAACGTTTCGGATCCAGTCGGAGCATTGAAGAGTTCGTATTTTTATTGTCCTTGCAGTGTTATTAATATGGAGAGGGGGAAACGTAGAAAAAACGGGATGGTTAGATAGGATATTACAGAGTTTCATTATTTTCGATTTTGTTTTTTTGTTGCCATTCGGTTGAAAACAATCGTAGAGGACTGACGTTTTTCACAGAACATTTACATTAGTATTCTTCTACAATTTTCAAAGTTCCGAGTTATTTATAGGTATTTGAGATTTTCAAGGATTTTTAGTTTTCATTTCGTTGCACGTGCATAGAATTAGTTGGCCTAACAGAGATGCTTAAAAATATAACACGAGGTCCGTTTTATTATGTTGCACATAGTGGCAAAAGCAATTTTGAACTTAATGTAGTAGGTAGTTTTTTTATAAGCATTTTAGGAAGTTAGAATTTTGACGAAAATCATCACTGCATGTTTTCAAATATGTTTAATCGAACTGCACTCAGGATCCTATTTCGACAGCAATAATTTTTTGTTGAGTACAGATATAAATTGTAATTATCTTTATGTATCCTACATCAGTGGAAAGTTTTTTTTTTTTTTTTTACTTTCCTTGCCCGCGTTAAAATAATAATTTCGCATTAAAATCGTCAGTCTTCAAAGTTAATATTAACATTTTGTTTTTTACGCTGCGCGTTACATCTTTTCGTTTCCCCAGTAGGGACTTTTTTACGATATTATATTACGTGCGCACAACCCTTGGTCCGTATTCGTATGGTATATGGTTACGGTAAAAAGTTTAACATCGAAAACATTCCTTAGTATTTTTTTTTTTCTATATACGAGCTACCTAAGCGCGTATACGGGGTATAAAAAGTCCTACCTATATATGTATACGAAAATACCGAGCGTTAAAAAGAAGAAAAAAAAGGACGGCTGACGGAGGTTCGGTCGGTAATATAAATATATTAAGTATATACGCTAATTGAAACTCTAATTGACGTAAATTAAAAGACAAAAGTCCGGAGGAATATTTGAACAGAGAGAACGCGTGTTACCCGCCGCCGGGACGTGATGGGGGCGGAGGAGGGATGGGATATTTCAATTTGCATTTTAGTGGAACTCCGCCGCCGTCGCCGCGTAGGTAAATGCACTACAGCGCGGGAACAACAACAAAAAAAAAGGAGGCGGATGAGAGAGAAAAAATTAAAAATTAAAATCCTTTTGTATATATAGGTACAACACGGGTGAGAGGGCGGGCGGTGTGAGCTAAGCAGACGCCTTGTGTAATGAGCTCAAAAAGTCCTCGGGCGTTGTGCAGGGGAGGTGTATAGCTATGCGGTCTTGTTAAAATGTAATAAAATAAAAACCTTTTTGTACCGCGGGTATATGGGAAGAAATAATATAATTCGCGTTGTTATATTTTTCCGGCCTTTTTTCTTTCTATTATTATTATTATTATTATTTTTTTTTTTTTATCGCCATAATATACATACGTCATTTACTCGCCCCGTTTGCGCGTATAAAGTTATTATCGTTCGTCAATATTGTGCACTGCGCCGATGCGCCGGGATTATCCACGTATAAATGGCTACAACACGATTGAGCAAGTTTGTGTATGTATTTCGGTGGCCATTAAAATATACACAATCGCGTAAATTTTGTTCAACCGTCCTTTTACCGATATGGATAACGAACCGTCTAAAACATTATCTAGATTATAACGGCATACCTATACTAAATATTTTATCCGAACGAAAACGAAATGCCTTTATCTTCATTAATCTTTACGATTTGTCGTGAATATCATGTAGGTAAGACAGATACTATACGTAAATTATAATACAATTTTTTTTTTTTTTTTTCTGTTCTCCTCGCAAAATGTGACGTACACATTATGTTTCGAACCTGAAATACATGTAGCTACATGCAATCGCATTTTTATAAATTATCTTCTAACGAAAAAACTTGTATATTTGAAAACGTTTTACGTTTATTTCGATGTAAATCGTTACCCACGACCCTTACGTTAAACATTATTTCAAAATTAAAACACGTTACATTACTTTAGCATTATTTGAATATTATAAAAAAAAAACCACTGTAAACACACCTATTTTTATTACCTATTTGTCGAGCAATTTTCGAAATATGGGAAAATATTGTACAAGACGTAGAGCAAAAAAAAAAAAAAAAAAAAATAGGAATATTCGATTATGACGTTAAAATCAAGTGTTTCTATTTGAAAAAATGTAATTCACTTTGTTTTTTGGTCGGGTTTAGATTTTGAATGTCGGCATAAAACACGTACTTGCCTAATTATTGGTGAAAAAAAAAAAACTGAACTTCAATCAGAGTCAGTGTTTCGTGTGAAACGCACAGTATACAGTTCGACAGACACCACGGATTTTTCTAACGCTGTTAATATTAATATTTCTTCGATTTTTCTTATTTTCAATCGATTTATATTCGAGGGGGATATCGATTTTGAGAAAAAATTAAATTTTTATTTTCATCCCCTAAACACAAAATTTCCAAATCGATGCTGCCCTGAAGACAAATAAATTGAAGAGAAAAAAAATGTTAATATTAAAAGCGCTAGAAAAATCCGTCGAACACGATGGGACACACTGTAGTGTATGGTTGAACGTGCGTATAGGCACTGCGTCGAGTATAGGTCCGAGTCGGGATTTCAACTTTTTTTTTTAAATTGCGAAAAATAAAAGGGTTCCAAGCGGTTCCTGCAGATTCCGTACATAGCGGCGATACGTACCGAAATAATAATAATAATAAATAAAAAGGTAATTTCTTTTTATAGCGTTTTTTTTTTTTGCACGGGGCCATAAAAGAAATTACATTTCTTCTCTTTCGTCCGTGTTGCTGCAGCACGCTCGTTTTATATTATACAGGTATAGATAGGTGCGCGCGCTCGCACACACACACACACACACACACACCTATACACACGCAGACACACACAAACACACGACACACACTGGATTGGCGTCGAGCGGGAAAATGAGTGCGTGACAATTGGAATATAAAAAAAAGAACAAAAAAAAAAAAAAAAAAAAAAAGTATAATATGATATTTTTCTCGCGGATATATTGATAACGTCAGCGCTGTATAAGAGAATATTTCAAAAAAAAAACACGCGTTTTACGCGGGACAGGACGCGTCGACTTTTCTCGAAAACTTAAAGACGTGTCAGCTTTCAAAACACATAACACTGTATTGTAATATTATAGACGTACGCACTTATACTTGGACGTGATCGCCGCAATTAAAACGCGTACAAACGGCTGACGTTTATGTTTTTATTTTTTACGCGTAACAAATCCAATTATAGTGCGAAATATTTTTTTTTATCGACGATTAAAAAAAAAAAAATCGTTCGAATACCATACGCTTAACTTTTATTTTTATTTTTTACAATTTACATATTAAATAATAATAATCAAACTACATTATGTGCTTTAGAATTATAATATATATGGGTTTTTAAAAAATAAAAAAAATAAAAAAAAACCGTATGCATACGTAATTTTGAATTACAACGGTTTAAATATAGGATAATATTAACGTAAAAAAAAAAATGTACATTACGTATTAATGTTGATAATTGTAATTATTCGCTTCGTAAAAATATATAGTTTCTATTTGTTAACACAGACTGAATAATAAAAACTTTTTTTTTCTGTCCTGACTGCAAGGGTCAAAGTTATTTTTAACGGAGTGGGGAGAATCATTATTCGAATAGCTGCGTTTTTTTTTTTTTTTTTCAAATGTCGATAAATACATTTGCACACGTATAGAGCTACTGTAGATACTTTGATGAGGGAAAAAAATACAGACGAATAGATTAATGTCAATTAGTGGCTTTTCATCCCACGGTTTTAGTCTAGCAAATAATATTTGTTTTTTTTTTTTCATGAAATTCGTGATTATTATTTTTTCACAAACGAATCGTTGTAGCGAACAATAATACATTTGCATGTGTACCGCATATTATATTATAGTCTGTCAGTCTGTGATATTCACCGATTCAATTTATTTTTCAAAAACCGTGTGTACACGTCACTGTAGGTCCGGGGGCAAACACATTGTCAGACAAACATACACAACGCACAACTTTCATGGCCGTCTATACCCGAAATGAAATGGCTAAATAGTGGTGTTGGGTATCGATATCGTTCCGATTTTCCCGATATTGTAATGTATCGTGAGTGGTACGGTACCTACTATACAATATCTAACTTTACAGATAACATTATAACTTTTATAACAATATTATAACGTTATCGGCCGACAGATATTATCGTTTAATATTTATCATAGCTACTAATCATTCTCGATACAGAATATAATATCGGTATCGAAATTTCGTCACGATATCGATATCGTATCGAATTAACGATATTGTTGCCCATCGCTACACGATAGAGAAGTTTAACAACATAGATAACAATGTTGCCGCGGAAAACATTGCGCACGGTCCTGGTGTCCTGTCCGCGGTACATGATACAGCAACTAAATGTCTAAATACGACTCCGATCGTCATTATTGAAGTCCGGCAGCCGGGAGTCTTACAGAACAATGTTTATGTCACGCGATCTCCAAATATTACCTACGTGGTCTTCGAAGTCGCGTTCAGAGATAACAAAAATATCCCGTTCTCGGTCGTTTGTGTAGTAGTTTGTGCGTTTTTCCGTCTATTTTTTTTTTTTATTTTTCCGAATCGTTACCGCTGTACATTTGTATCCATGCCCGAGTGTCTATTACGTTATCAGAGTTTTATCAGTTTTTTTTTTCTTTATCGCGATACAATTATCATCGCGGTTGATCACGGCGACGGTTTCGCGTTCGTCCCACTATGCTGTTTCAATATGGCCACCACGGTCCACGGTTTTCGTACAGGGGAATACAACATTATCGGAAATCGTCTAGTAGTTTTACATGCCGGTGAACCCGTGTCATGATAATGAAATGCAACCCGGGTATCAAATCTACTCGAAACCAATTCGTACGGGTAACGGCGAGTGTGTGGCAAAAAAAAACATCACCTCGCTCAGCGCCGTGGGAATTCAAAATTGTCGAGAGGCTAATATATATTCCGGTGAACCACAAACAACCTCACTCTTCGTTTCAAAAGACTTTGGAAGCGAATATAAAGCGGAATTCGAGACGCTATCCGAATCCATTCGCGAATAGCGCTCGATATGTTTTCAAAATATTCACGTCCCACCGTGAATCGTTTCGGCGTTGGACCGTTGGACCGTGTCAACCGTGAACACCGACGTATTGGCAGCGAACGCGCAATATTATATTTTACTATGGACTCCCGTTGTAACTTATTTACAATGGACGACAATCGATGACGTAATACGAATTTATAACGATTTTTATTAGACTACCGTACCGGATATAAACCGGACACCCCGCCCCGAAGTTCTCGAAAGTCTCGGAGGCAATCGGTTCTCACATAATATTGTTCGCCACGCCGCCGAGTCCCCGCGTAAGGGTCAGGTCCCCGGGTGTCGGCGAGTTCACGTCCGATCGTCACGTCGCTTATTCATCGTCCGGTGGCATCGCCGTCGAGTTTCGGGCCCGGTTTTTCGCGAAAAGATTTCCCCGCTAATTGAATTGCAAATCTATCCGATTATTTATTATTTTCAATTAAAACGTTGAATGTTAATTCGCGAGTCCCGCCGCCGCTGTCGCGAGTTTCTCTCAAATTAAATTAATAATAAGGCGACAATGGCGACGACGACAAACGACGGCGGCGTTTAATGATTCGCAAAATGTTTAGCATACGCCATCTGCTGTGTGTTTAATATTTTTTTCCCTCCCCGCCCAGCCCCCCCCTCCTACCACGTCCCGTTGTTTCTCGCTCGATTTTCCCCGCTTATTTCGTCACCGTTGTCGTTAACAATATTATTATATATTAACAGAACAGATAAATATTGTCGACACGTATAATTCGCGATAATTATATCATACGCGCGTCCCGCTTTTGTCGACGTTTCGGATAATAAGGGACACTCCGATAAGAATAATTACAAAAAAAAAAATAAATAAATAACCGTAATAAATAATCCGCTTAATCGGGTGACATTTCGACGTTTCTCCGTTCCCTGGTTTTATGCGATTTGTGGTGCACACGTACCTGCCTGTAGTGCCGTTCGTAGTCGGCACTGACTGGACTTTTGTAGCAGAGGGTACAAGCGATTTTATTCGAATTCAGTCCGATACGGTGACTATTTTTAGACCATATCCGTGCGTCTGTGGCTGTGATGATTGCCCGTAAAACGTATAAACGTATCCGGGGCGTGAAAATCGGTAGGAGAAGCCGCCGAAGCACACTATACATACTCTCTACGTAGTACCGCCCGTGGTACATTGTAATCTAAAAAATGAAAGAAATTTCCGTGTGGTGCTGACCTGTGGAGTGCCGTCGGCTTATGATCGATTTTGAGATCTGTATATTAACGGAGATGCCACAGTGTAAATACATAAATCGCCCTAACTTCAAATTTTCGAAACGTCCCGTCTGGTTTACCGTGGAAATTATCATCATTTTTGGGTGAAAAAACAACAAAAATACCGCCAAAAAAACGTCGAACACAACAATTCGTTTCTATATTTTCAATACGGTACGGGCATACCCGTCGTTGAAAAAAAACCGATCAAACTCGCTATCCGTCCGTTTCGGATAGATCAATAAAATATATTACTTATTATCATTATTCGCAGTTATCTATAATGATGTATTATAGTTTTGATAACATATTCTGTGCTACGACGTCGAGTTCTTATTATATTTTGAAAAACTTTTAGCAAAGGTATTATACGGTTATTCTAATGATACGTAATCGTAAAGTTTCATTGGGACACGTACCTCGGTACCTTATATAAACTTATGATGGCAAAAGGATTCCCGTGTGTACGCATATATGTAACGCGAACACGGTGCCAAAGAAACTTTGATCAGATTCGAACTGTATACGTATACGAAAATGCGTTCCGTGTTTGTTTCAATGAATAATAATAATATAATATACGGCTAAATATTCTCGATAAACAAAACGAGATAGCGCCGTTTTATCGTGTTCCGTTTAACGTGCAACTTAATATTTTATAATGTACATAATATATCGGTACCCTGTAGGTATGTGTATAATCAAGTGTAGTGGGTTCAAGATGCGCGCATTAAACACCGCCTTCTTCATCAAACGCGGTTTCAGCATTTTAGACATTTTATACTACGACGTGTGCTGTTCCCTTTTTTTTCCCTGTTTGCCCGTTAACGACTTTGCCGCCAGAAATTTCTCTCGGAACAAAAAACCGACGAGAAAGCTCTTTTGTAACATTTTCAAGACATTCTGGGGATTTTTGAGCTGTTTAAAGGCATTTGCCATTTTCGAGGTTTTTTTTTAGTTTTTATTCGGAATACAAAGTTATTTTGATAATGTAGTACGTAGTAACGACGTGGTTTTTTATTTTGATTATTTTGTATGTGAAATTCAAAATGTTTCGAAGAAAATCTCGGCTTTTATCTCAGACAGTCTGGAGCAGCAAACCGTCCGAGAATTGTTCATGAAAATAAAACGGAAAATGAGCATATAAATAAGTTGCAGGATGGTAAACGAACAAAACTAACTTAGGAAATCGAGCGTTGAACGTTCATAGCCGTTTAATCAAGCAGAATCCACGAAATTTCACATACTTTGCCGTTACTTTCTAAATCCCTCTCTATCATTTTAAGTTCCTGCCAATAAAACTGTAGCCTGCCCGTAGTGCGAAACTGTGAAGTATGTCGGTGTTTTTATTTTAATATGTATGTAGTTGTAGTTCCACATTAACTCTGACGCCCATATCCATTGCTAAAGAAGTTAAATTTCCGAATTGATGTGTTATAATTAGAAGAGAGGTTGTTTTTTCTAGCTTAGCTCTGTCTATAGTCGTGAGAACGTTTCGCTCTAAATTAAAACCCGTGTGAGCTATACGTTTTTATATAATAAGAAACTAGTTAAGTATTCTTCGGATAGAGATGTTTTCGGGATGAAAAACAGGCTAAGTAACTCGTCAGTCCCCTTAACTATCCCTATGTAAAAAATTGCATCGATCGGTCGCTCCGTAAAAAAAAAAAAAAAAGAATAAACAAAAACACTGTTCGCATATTTTATATAATTGAAATATAGATTTTCTCATCAAAAAACGTCGTAGATATGTGTACTATACACTATATAGGTACATTAAGTTTGAAGCAAGTCTAAAGCCGATTAAATAATATTATCGGATACCACCATGCAAAGCTTACTTTGATGAGCTTTTAGGGAAATAAAACGACTTATATACTCGTGTCAACAAAACGCTGGTCGGATGGTTATTTATTGTGACAATAATTTATCATCCCTCTGTACCGGGTGATTCATTTAAATGGGTACACTCATTATCTCCGGAAAGTATGAACTTTTTCCGAAACTTGTTTTCTAGAACACTTAAGAAACACGCTGCTCCACAGTTTTATATTTGTGTTAATTTTTTGTCACCCTTATTTTCGGGGGTAAAACAACTACCTATTTTTAATTTTCAAATGGCCGTCTTATTTAAAAACACCACAAATAGATTGAGAATATTAGTTGAAATAAATTTTGACGTTGAAACGTTCGATCTCCGTCAAGCCATTGACGATATATATATCATTTTTAATTTTCGGCCGCAGGAGAATAGTGGTTCATTATTAACCCGCTACACTGATCACACTTTCCGAGATAATGAGCGTACATACTTAAATGAATCACCTGGTACGTTATAATCGTATTATTATTCTACTATGGCCGTTAACCCAAAGGTTGGCGTTACAGCCATTTTCCAATAGTCGTTCAGTTCTTGTCCTGTTACCGCAGCCAATCGCTAATAGGTCTACGCACAACCCGCTGTCCAACATCAGAAACGACCTACTGTATGAGTTTTGACTTTCGACCATCCTTGATCGTTTTCGCGGTTCAACGATTCCAGTTTTCACGGTGAATTTCACTGTCTTTGCGCATTAAAATAATCTCAAAAGTCCGGCGACCATAATTATTTCGGAACAATTAAAAAAAAAATAAATATCGTATGCGCGATGAGACGATAAGGTCGGAGCAATGTTCTTCTACTCTGCTGCTCAAGGGCGTGTTTTTTTTTTACCTGTTTTTTTTTTTTTTATATACGTAAAACTATTATAATAGCGAAACGTCTACCGCATAACATTATGAAAATTTAGATTTTTTTTCTTGTCCGTCGGCCAAGTCGTAACTATTATACTATTATATACGCACAAACACACACACACACATAAAATATGTGTATTTTAAGAATAATTCGGAACACTCGCTCGGCTAAACAAACTTTAATGATTCGTTAATACTATTATTATTATTATTATTATTATTTTTTTTTTACATAACAGTTAAATCTACGGCGGTGTTTTCACCAACAAACTGTAATCGCGCAATTTTATAAGTATCATACACACACACACACACACCGAAAACACTACGCACGTTTTCGCCGCCGTGATTTTACGGCCGAGAATTTCGCACCGCGGCGGATTACCGTACGCCTACTCGTACTTCAGTTCCCGCCGTTCATGCACCGACCGCTATTTCCTGTACGCGAAACCCGGCCGGAACCGCTCGCGCGGCCCCGCGACTGAGCAGAGGCATCATCGCCGCCGCCGCCGCCGCCGGCCGTTCTTTTCCCACTCTCTCATCGGCAATAATAAAACCCGGTAATTACACAAATACGCTGCGAGAGCGAGCCGGGGCGGCGATACGCAACCCCTTCGCGGCCCCGGACCACTCTCCCCGCGCCCCGGTCCTCGTCTATACGCGTATACGTATAAATATATATACACACGCGAAAGTAATTAAATTCCATCCCTAATTGCCCGGCAATAAAATCCGGATTAAAACTCGGCTACGGCTGGCTGCCGGCGTCGGTAATTAAGGCCCGATATTTTTAGCGGCGTCCTCTCTCCGCCTCCCACCGCCACCATCACCACCCCACCCCCGGTCCCATTCGTGAAATTATACTGTAAATATAATACTAGCTCATCAAAACCCCCGATCCTTTCGGATCGGTATTTTGTGTGTTGTTTTTTTGGTTTTTTTTTTTTTTTTTTGTATTTTTGTTAGCCGCCCCTATGCCATGGCCACCAGGCGCGACCGAGTATCGCGGCGATAATAATAATAATAATAATAATAATAATATAATCACCGATCGTCGATAAAAATGCTCGTATTATTACCGCACGTATATACATTATGCACGTTGTATCATAATGATATATTGTACGCGTTATATCGGGTCGGTCGAGCGGCGGTATAGCGGCGACGCGATTTTTTAACGTCGCCGGAACGCGATACGATAAAAACCGCGGCGCACACATAAACTGTTTCCAGGGTTATACGCGTCGTCGTGACTCGCCGGGCCGGTGGTGCGTACGGCGGAAACTGACGGAACACTGTGGCGACGGAGCGGCGGACGGAGGGAACCGGGCAGGCTATACATACATTCGTACGTGTGTGTGTGCGTGTGTGCGTGTGTGTGTGTGTGTGTGTGTGTGTGCGTGCGCGCGCGCGATTCGTACGCGAAGAGGTTCTGAATAATACATGAGTTTCCGCTATATACGCGCGCGAGGCCCTTCGGTGTATAATTCGGCTGAATACGATTTGATTTGCAAATGCGCGCGCGGCGAGGGCATTCGGATTATTATTACCTGCGCGGATAGACGCGGCGGAGACGGGACAAGAGTGGGACGACGAACCGTGCGCGGATTGAGCGTGAGAGAGAGCGAGTGACCGGGACGGGGACGGCGCGGGGCAGAGACAATTAGACATGACAAACGAACGGTCGGGCGAGGACGGGCGGCGACCATGTGAACCATCAGAGAACAAACAAACTTACCGAACGGTTATGCGCGTACTCGCGGAGAGACGGGCGCGACTGGAGCGGAGACGGCGGAGGAGTCGGCGGCGGGACGGGAGTTAAATGAACGGCGGGGGCGGGAGATGAAGGAAATTGACAAAGTTGCAAAGGTCCGTGCGGCGCAAGGTTGCGTTTTGGAATCCGCTAGGGCCTTTAAATTGTATTACGACGGGAAAATCCTATATAGGTTTTAGGTAAATATTCCGATATTCCGCCGCCGCAGCGATCGCCAGCATCAAAATGCGGCTTATTGTATCATTCGCTGTTTCCTAACGAGAGTAGATTTTTTTTTTTTCGTGCCAAAAACTTTGTCCGTATTCTGTTCTATACACTGTTTGTTCGGAACGTCGGCCCAGCCATCGACGGTACTACAATACGCTGGACGTATTTTCGTTCGTCAATTCGACACGTTTTCGACGGTCGCCGTTTTTAAACTCGGTGTACGGGCAGCGCTCGATGAGCGCGTACGAATGCGTCGGGGATCTTTTAACTTTTGAAAAAGTAGCGAAATTTAAATACCTAGGAGTCGATATTCAATTATTAACCAACAAACAAATATCGTCGGGATTCCGAAATCGGCCGTACAAATAAACACTAATGACATACTAAATATTAGCGGCGTATAGCGTTTAATTTTACGTATATTTACACGTCATAAGGGAAAAGCGAGACGTTGATAGTCTCTTCAGCTTTTCCCTTTCAAAAGTCAATTTACCGCAATAAAAATGTCATACGAATTCCCGGATGGGTCATACGAATACGTACCTATTAGTTCCATATTATAAATATTGAAATTAAAAAAAATATATAAAAGTTACGAAAAAGAGGATTGGAAAAACGTACGTAAAACTATTGTTACGTCAATAATCCCGTTTTTTCACTTCTTCCCCCATTATTGAGAAAAGTAAAAGCGGAAAATTAAAAAAAATATTACTTCCTCGATGCATCAACTGTGCATAAAGAAAAATTTCTACCGAAAAGGTACCCCTGCAGTTGATTATCGGAGCAAAATTCATATCTGGGCCACGAATTGTTTATAGACTAAGGAAAAAACCACACATCACAGTTATACATGTCAATGTTAATTCTGAAATTCACTCAGAATTAAAACAAAAAGTACGTACATTTACCGTCGGAAAACGTACCGGTGGTGACAAAAAACAAAATATATACATAAAAACTTCGCTTTTTATATTATTACACCATAAAAATGTATTATTCGTCGTCTCTCTCTGACTCCGAAAAATTGATCAAATATTTCACATTATGACTCGTCGAATTGGTAAACCTATAAAATAAGAAATAATCTGTTTAAAAAAAAAAAAAAAAAAATGATACTCATTTTGACGTTTGGATATTGTGTGAGCGTATTTATTTAATATACTATTTTCAGTACTTGAAGTACCTGGGTACATATTACTTTTTATACTGAAGGTTTACGCCGAGTTTTTGAACGATTGTCAATATTATTAGGTATCGATTAATAAAAAATTGCCGTACAAGCAAATCGCAATTTGTGATATTGAAAAATCCCACATTAAAGCGTATTGTCTTGTGTTTTGTACAAAATTACAAATGAATAAATTATACATTTGTTTATAGTTTTCACTACAAGCAATTTAAATTATGATAATTGCTCAATGAAGAGACCACTGTTTGTCTCGAGAACTCTCGTTGTTTTTTCCTAGCGAGATTTCCGGAAGAAAATAAAAATCCAAACAATTAAAAATAATAAAATCGTCAACTCCGCGACACCGTAAATATTTTTCCGTTTTTCCTATACGTTTTGTTTCATCGGGCCGACCTAAAATGCAACAAATAAAAGTCTCTTGTCATTTTTCGATTGAGGAGAAGTTGTTTACAAAGAGAAAGAGAGAGATAAAAATATGCACACATTATAGTAAAACCAATACATTCCTCGTTCTGCTTATTCTAAAAAAAAAAAAAAAAAAAATAATATTTTATCGGTACCATTAGGATTGTAATATTTTCAAATACCGGAACTGTAATAATACGCACACTTATAACGTACGAAATTCATTTGAAACGTACCTACCAATCTCCCACAAACATTTTAATATAAATACGGTAATTGCGAAATTTCGACATTTGACTAATATCGAAAATATTGAACGACGCAGTGAATATGATACGCAGCGATACACACACGCACGTTGTGGGTAGGTACGTAAACAAATTCGTAATTAACCGTGTTTGCCTGTGATTGAATGTTATTACAATTTACAGCGAACATACGAGTTGAATGTTGTTACGGCGCATATGTATAATGTATAATGTATATTATACGCTCGTACTAGTCCCGGTATCTACTGTAATAACAATATGATTTACAGGAATAGTTCCAGGGTATAATCAAATACCGCTTTGATGATTGCGTAGTTAAAAAAAAAAAAAAAAATTCTTAGAACTACTTCAGTAAGCATTTAATAACTTATATTCGAAGATCCCGACAGACTGTTGATATAATAATATAATCACAGTCATATTGCGTGTTTGAGTTTTAATATGTATACAGGGTGATTTTTTTTTAACACGAACCAGCAATTATCTCAGAGGATTTTAAGCGAATTTTGATTTCTGTTTTCTCCAGTCATTATGGAATCATTTAAGCTTTGTTTTATAAACATTTTTTTTATTTTTTATTCCTAATCCCCATACCTCAAATTAATGCATACTTTTGATTTTCAAATAGGAACCACCATTTTGAACTCAGATTTGAATAAAGGATATTTCAGTTCATGATAAAAAAATCACCTTGTATGCGAGTATTAAACAAAAAAAAGTGGCGAATTCGGAAATAATATTCTATTCTATTTTTACAACATTATGTTCGGAACCGGAAAGCCCATGGATGCAGTGCCATCATCGTCGCATGCAGCACCTGTATTTCTGGTACGTTAGAAATCAATTGAACACACAAATGGTATTTGGACTGCAGAATCGAAGAATATTGAAAATTATTAAATAGATGAAGTTTTAGTTTGAGTACATTTTTGTATAGACATTTTAAATTTTCATCAATTTTAAGTAGAATATATGCTTCTAAAATGTTTTTACACCAGTCATTTTTAGAAAAATGTAATGGAAAATTTTACTGTAACGTGCAGTTCTGAAAATTCTTTGCATATAAATGCATTTTCAAAGAGAGATGAATTTATTTAAATTATTGGAAAAATCATAACATTTGAGTGCAGGTTGCAAATTCTCTGTTCAATAAAAATTTCATTTTTTTTTGTATCTCGTTTCCATCAAATGTTTTTTTTTTTTTGTTTTAGCTTTCTTCGTAGTAAGCGGTTCGTTAGTATATAGGTAGTATCTTAGACTTAGAAGAGATTTTGGCTCGTTTCCAACTATACAAAACGCGATTCCAACACACAACAGGTCTTGTAATCGGATTTACCAAAAGGTGGCTTTATATTCCTACTATAGTACACTCTCTCTCTCGACCTACCGGCATCACAGGATTAAGTAGGTAACCCTCCCACCGTACTATAGTTGTACATCCCGGACTTACTCTCATCATCAAAAATAATACTGCGAATCGCTATATAGGTATATCAGTGTTAACTCCGGCTGGTTTTCGCACAATTTCCACTGGGTAGGCACCTATAATACCTATACTTCACGTTAATAGAAAATCGCTCAGAAACAGGGAAAACGCGCGTGACGCGTTGTAGTCGTAACATTAAAGTTTTATTTCAACCCGTTTAAACTCCACTGCAATAGCGTGGAGGGGAGATTACATTATAACTGAAAATCCTTGCCCGGACGATTGCATTCGTGCAATAATGTTCAGAAATACCGGAGAGACGTTAAAATAATGTACAAAGATATGGAACAGATAAGAAGGTTTAGAAATCGAAAACGCTAGCCCGGGGCAGACGGCGCGGAAATAATCGCGTAGAATTTTATTGGGTTTTTGTTTTTTTTTTTTTTTTAAAGGCTATACGTATTGTCCGCCACTCGATTATCGTGAGTTTCTCCCGTACACAACAATAAAGGATCGTATCTTAGCTGCGCAGTGTGCAGTGACTTTTACGAGTATCAAGAAAAATATATTTTACCGATTTTTATTCGCAAACGTTCGGTAATCGTCCGACTACTGGTACGCAAATATCATTTAGTAAATATTTAGACGGGGTTTTTTTTTTTTATTACTAGTCATCCGATGCTGATGTTATTGCGTGGATGATGATGCTGCTGCTGATGCTGCAGGGTCTATATATCGACGAAATCTATACGAGAGAAAAAAAATTATAATAATATCGTTACAATATATTACGTCACATTTTATTATAATCTCTCGGTTATTTTTTCCGTCGCGCACGAATATCCAAAAATCGTTTTCGCTGCGGGCGCCGACTCTTCTCTCTTTCTCGCTCTCTCTCTCTCTCTCTCTCTCTCTCTCTCTCTCTCACCCCGGGCTCCGGGGATGACTGAGACAGTATACACGTATAGTTATGCTTATTATATTATTATACCCGTGCGTATACTGTACGGTCGGCCCGAATATATTTTAAAGGTTTCCACCGGCGCAACTATTATCCTTACATCCTTCAGTATTTCAGGGGTAATAATGTATATATATATATATATACACACATACATATACGATATACCAGAGGGGTCCAAGCAGGGTCCGGTACGAGGGACTCGTAAATCGCCGGGGCGGCTCGCGCGCATTAAGTATTCGGCGAACGTATTCAAAAAGATATCCGGACTCCTTAAATTTCAACGCACAGACGTGTGATGTTGTGCGGTGCCCTCGATCCTCTCGGCCATACCGTCGCCTGTATACATCGTATACCCACTGCTCTCGGAGTTTTCGCGCGAACCTAACTCTTAGCCCTTGTAACAATAATAATAATAATATAGACTTTTTTTTGGCCTATTTTCTTCCCGGAGACTCTTGTTCTATATATATCACATATAGATATACGTGCGGCCCCACAAGACAAATGACCGATTGCTGTGTGGCGATAGCGATGCAGCGTAATCCGCTAGCGATAATCTACGATGGAAAATGCGTTCGGAATGTGTTATCGGCTTCCGAAAACGAAACCCGAAAATACTTTCAAATCGTATCACAGCGAAAGAACCGTAAGAAAATAACACCTGGTGGCGGCGACATGAAGTGGTAGATACATTTGAATCAAGTGATTAGCCAAAAAAAAAAAAAACTGGTAAAAAATGGTTGGATGGGTTGTATGCGTTTGGGTGTAGAATATAACACTATTTATCATGGTTTTACGAAACAAAATATAACATGCGTTGATTTTAAGTAAGTTTACTGGATACGCTGGCATTTATGTATATAGTTGAAAAAAGTCATCAAATATGTTTTAGACCGCGGAAAGGTTATTAAGTTTCAATAAGAACACAATGGAAACTAGTTGATGACTCTTAGTATGTTGTTTACAGACGAGATATGGTAAGATGGGTTTAACCGGTATGTAGGTTATTGTAGAAGCGAAAAAGGACCTTAATAGCCCGTATTAATGGCCAAAAAGAAGGAAAAGGTGATTATAAAACGAAATTGGTGATTTAAGGTAAAATTCTACCAATACAATTTCTCCTCTTGGATTTACTCGTAATAGATTATCGGCTCTCTAGTTTTATCTGTAATATTTTTTATGAATAGTATAATTGAAATTAAGCGCAAGTTGAATACAATTAAAACGGAATGGGCGGCGTTTCTAAAATACAAAACCGAATCCATAAATATTTATCATTAATATTCCAACCGTTAAAAGAAGCGATACGTCGGAATATTTTGTGTTATAAAAAAATCAAATTAAAATCGAATGTCTGGTAAATATATGCGAAAAGAATGAAGTCGCTATTTATATTAATTTGACATAGAATTTCCTTTAAACTTCATCACGGTACATTTATTACGAATACACGTGGTATATATATATGTATTTTTTTTTTATTTCTATTGACCAAAAAGATTTTGTATTACCCTTCTTTTCATATAATACAACTATCACGTAGCGTTTTCGAGGACAATATAACTGTCCGACACAGTTTGTTTTCGGAGTCTATGTTTGTACGGGCGGAGGAAGGGGGGAGTGGATAGAAAAAAACTTTTCCCACCTTCTACTCTTTACTTTCCTTCTCCCCTGCCAGTCATCTCTCCGCAAACGTGATTTGCTGGGAGTTCGAATTTTTTTTCCCGGGGAAAAAAAAAAAAGAGAGACGGAATACTACATGCAGTAGGAAGGCAGGACACAAACCGAAATGAAATGAAATTGAACACACGGCAGAAATTGAGGAGAAGAACTGCGTGCAACAGCGGTGTTGACGACGGGACCAACCCCCGAGGGGAACGAAAATAAAAACTAAAATTCTTTTTCGACGACAAAACACGTCCGTCTGCCAAGCACGTGCGCACAGTAATTGCTTCTCCCTTGTAACTTATAACGATGAGATATATAATATATATAATGCGTGCGCGTGTGTATTATTTTCCGCGGGACCAATCAAAACGTGTTAATGAAAAGTTTATCGAGAAACGTCAGCAGAAATATTATTATTATTTTTCTCTTTTCATTTAGACGGTTCTTTGATTGTTTGAGACAGATATCGGGACGCCGCCGGTCGTCATTTTCGCAAGTCGGAGTTGAAACGATTATTATTATTATTTTATTCGAATATTTACAAATAACGAAGATTAATAATTGTCTATATATATATATATATTTTTTTTTTCTTTTCAGATTCTGTTTATAACGAAAAACTATAAGTTTTACAAAGATCACGATCTGATTTTTATCGTGGCATATCTACAAAGACGAGGATTTTTTAACACATGCTACTTTATTTGAATAAATGTTTTAAAACAATTTCAGCAGTTCACCCTCTTTTCGGGGTTTTTTTTTATTTTTAAAGTTTTGTTGATTTCTGGGTTACCAAGGACAACAAACGGAAACCACGACTAATAGGTACTACCACGCTCAGAATAGTTTATTTGTTCGCTATGATTTATCGTTGCATATAGTATACAAACTTGATTTCCCTTAATATCCTACCTTTCCTATAACTCACTTACAAAAGTGGCCTACTCGTTCGCGAGTATTAACTTTTAATTCATTTTTTTAGTTTTAGACTCGTCGTCTATTTATGCATGATGTAAAACTGCGATGAATTGATAAATCGTGTTTTCGTTAATGGAAACGGGGGGGGGGGGGGGAAACGCATCACTCATTAATTATCATCAGGTTTTTAATCCGAGTTTTCCGGTTTTACTTATCTGCGGCTCATGCTCCGTTCACCGCAAGATTATCTTAAATTTGTATTAATTAAACGAAGTAATTTAATAACAATATATTTACAGATTTTCGTTTACCTTCTACAGTCACCCGAGCGAATCACATTAACAACCTATTCGTATACAATAAGTAAAAAAAATTCACATTTCATCATACAGTGAGGTGAAAAGTGATAGTTTTAATAATTTCTAATCGGTTTTAAACAGTATCGTGCCAACATAAAAAAAAATTAACGAAAACATATTTCACTTACATAATGTTATCAGATATAGACTAAATTATTATATCGCTCAATTTATGTATGCGTTGGAGCCAACATATTATTGTATAATATAATGACTATCCACAGAAGTCGTACACAATTTTATAATTTATAATATACCTTAATAATAACAATACTAATTAATTATTGGTAACACGTTAATATCCGATTTATGTTTTTCTTCGTGAATCGGATACAAAGAATAGTCCTTGGATAACTACAATAATAAAAGGAACATTAAAAAGTAAACCCGGGGAAGGTCTAAAACACCTTTCATGATGCGAGTGTTCAAAGACACCGGAATAAGCGCATGCAGCCATGCAGGGAGCTTAAACGATTTATTATTTTATTATGTTAAGTGACAGAAACAAATCGAGAAAAATATCAATTTAACCAATATTTGGATTGAAAATAAAATGTATGAATTTTAACTTTGATGTTAATCTTATCGGTATTAAATTAATATACAAATAATTATTATCAAGAAGATTATATGTAAAATATTTGTTTTATAATTTCATTGAAAAAAACCCAATCATCCATCTGTTTCATTCGCACATAATATGTTATTTTATTCAATATATCTTATTTAATTAAAGGGATGAGATATGAGGCTACGGGTTTATCGAACTCGAGCTGCTGCTAGTGAAAAGTCCAGGTAAAGAGAAGTGAAATAAAGTGAAGAGAAACGTCTGGTGTTTTATGGGACAAGAGAATTCAAATGAGACTTAAGTTATATAAAAGTAGGATGAAACCGATTAGGTTGTATGGTTAGAATATAAAGCGGTAGGCAGAAAAATAAAATAGAGAATAAATGTAGGAGAAATAAGAACACTTAGGTGGACGGGTGTAGTGACGAGAGAAGATAGGGTAAAGAATAAGTATATAAGACATAGCTTAGCCGTGGCTTCGATAGTAGATAAAATGCGAGAAAATATGACTGAGATGGTTTGGACATGCCATGAGGAGAGAGGAATCTGAAATGGTAAGAATTATTGTAATGAAAATGAACGTAGCGGGGAAAGATGGAAGACCGAAAAAAGAGGAGGTTTGATGCGATTGAAAGTAATATGAGGACAGCCGGTGTATGCGAGGTACGAAATCGGGTCGAGTGGAAGTTTAGAACGACGGTGACCGACTCTAAATAGTTTTGGGGAAGGCAACGAAGAAACAAAAGATGAAGTATTCAATATATCCTACCAATTGCTTACTGCGTATACAATTTTACAGTTATTGTATACAAATTTGTTATCAAGGAAATTGCCTGTTTCAATCGATTTTAATCAAATTTTAACAAACAAGAAAATATAATGAATACGGTAAAATTAATTGCCTTTCGCACGCGCTAACGTGTAATATAATAGCCAATGATAATATTTTCGTTCTATTTTTCATCAGCTCTTCTTGGTTTTTTTTCTTTTCTGTTCACTTTTTGGCTTTCGCGAATTCCGTGTAAAAGAATCTTTTGTCGTCGAATCGTCTTAAATACCTACGCAATAAAATAGGTGGATAAATTACGTTTTCTTTCCGGAACGGTATTACACAGCGTCAGTTATTTTATATTATGTTTTACGTAGGTACCGAATTAACGATAGAACCGCGCTAAAAGAGCGCGGCGAGTATATATAAGCGGTATAATAATCAACGGCGGCGGAATACTTGTATGATATATAATATTAATTATTAATATTACAAATATTGCAAAGGCCGTGTTACTATAATATACGGACGCTAAAAGCAACAAAAAAAAAAGAAAAAAAAAAGAAAAAAGCGGGAAGACGATGACGAGATACACAAAGTAACTATAATACTGGTATCGCCGGGAATGCAAACAATTTAAGTATAAGAATTTAATCATGAAAATATCGCGAGAAATTATATTATCGAAGGGATGCGTGAGAAAGATTAAAGGAAATACCGTATCCCGCTAGCGCCGAAAGATAATAATAATGATGATAATAATAATAATAATAATAATAATAATAATAATAATAATAATAATAATATATTGTTAGCCATGGAATAATAAAAGTAGGTAGCATGGCGGCGGCGGCGGCGGTGCCGCTTAACTGAATATTGTTATTTTCTCTTCTACCTTTAAAAATATGTAAAATAAAATTTAAATTTATACGTACCTACACACTTATCTACGTTTTAGATTAAATTCATTGCGTTCGAGAAGTTATTTTGAAAGTCAAATGCTCGAGTACGTATCTAAATACGCATACGTATACGCGGCGATGGCATTCAAAAAGCGACTACTATATCTTTGGTCCCATGGAACTCGAGCTCCGGTCGATTTTGTTTAGTTTACAACGCAAACGAATTGAATTTTGAAAATGTCTAAATGTCTTAACCTAAACTGCAATATAGTTTAAGCCCTCTTATGACTGTTGACTAGATCATTTTAAAACTGATTCGGCGCCACTGTGTCTCGGCATAACCAAGTTTTTAAATAATACGAGTAAGTGAAATGTTACACACAAAAAGCAGATCACCAAACCATCTAGTAAATTCGCATTTCCAGACCGGCCACTCTCTGCCCCCGGGTTTAAATCGTGTACTTGTGCCATTTCTACCGAAAAGCAAAGGGGAAAAATATTGTAAAAGACTAAATTATATTGTATATATAAAAAAAAAAAAAAGAAAAAAAAGAATGCTAAATATTTACTTAAGCGATTTTTTTCGCCGAAACTAAAGATATTACTATAAAATAGCTATATTCGAAAAACCAGTAAGTACCTACACTGAATTTCTACTGTACTCGTTACTCTCGTGCTACATATTGTGTACACATAATTTATATTTTTAAAAAACCCTTTGGCGAACATTTTCTATTTATATAATATATTATTATTATATACACGCGAATGTTGTCGGTCGGATAAACTATTTTCTAATTAAACTAAACATCATGACAATGTAATGTCTCTCTCTCGGCTGTTTCCTCTCATTCTCGTTTTGTTGAGTTTCTTTTTTTTTTTTTTTGAACGTCATCTACGCGCATATTATACACACGACTGCGTTTAATAAAATTAACTCTTTAACCGTGTATACCCAACTCGATGTTATTCTAATATTTAAAATATATTTATTAAAGCCCGTTATGATTCGCTTGTAGTAAAATACAAAAGGAATAACTGGACATTATTCACACCATGGCCATAGGCAGGCTACCGGTTTACGTGGAAAGTAGGAATTCGGTATAGGCTAAATGGTAATATATAGTTTATGTATACGCACTGAACGTAACGACGAAATCGTTCTGATCGAAAATCGATTCTGAGCTATATTGGGTCAACCGATAAGGTGATGAGTCGTGTTTTGTTCCTTTGTAACCGAATTTATCCACGAAATCAAAAATTATAAAACCGATATAACGTTATTTGCGGTTGGTCTTTTTGAGAGATTAAAAAAAAATAAACTGATGTGAATCGAAAAAAAAAAACATTTCAAAATAAATAAAGTACCACCGATTACAAAACTCTCATTTTTTAAGGTGCAGCGTGAAAAATCGAAGCATTTTTACAAAATGAAAAAGTTTTCCGAGAAAAAAATCATATACATCTTAGTGAATCTGTATATATTCGCTTTTTTACTACATTCGTAATCTGAAATAACGGATAGTTCACTCATTGATTTATTATCGCCACGCAACGATTTTCAAATTCTAAAATGTGCTTTAACTTAAATGTATTTTCGAAAACAGCTGCATCGCGTAAAACTTTTCTTTTAAAATTACACAATAATTTAGTTTAATTTTTATTCGAAAACTATATTTAATATTCTTGTCTTTAGAGTGCCGTAATATATATAATATTAAGAGAACGCTACGCGGCATGCATTTATTCTGTCCGTCTTATAAAATCGCGATACAGCGGATTTGCGTTCAACAGAACAGATTTCGTGCTATTAGTTACTATAGTTTAGAGCGACCTAACCTATAATTATCGAACTCTAAGGGAAGAAAACCAAACGCGGTTTGGGTACGGGAGGTGATTGGGAATATATACCCCCCTTGAATCTATTTTTTAAACGACAACCTATATTTAAACTCAAAGTTCTCTACTTCGTATTAAGTTAAAAAAAAAATGCCATGCTCGGTATCTATACTCACGTCCTATAGTTAACGATGTTAATTTATAAAAACAACCCGCACGTATAAACTTTCTTGTTTAAAACGAAACCTATACTCAGACAGCTAAATTGTGGAGGAGATTAGATTAGTATTCGTAAACGGCGTGAATCGATCAATAATAATTATCTATCTAGGTGTACTTTGAATTGTACATTGCTCACAAAAATCAATAAATTGAAAATCGGTTCCTTATTTCGATGGACGACGACGTGACACAATTTCCGAATTCCACGTCTGCACGGGAGCTACTTATAAATGCCCCGGGTACGCTACTCGTAGAAGAACGTTAACTCTGCGCGTCCGTTTATCTATCGATAATTTCGTGTTCAGGCGAGTTATGGGCGTTTTTCGATAACCGCGATATTCTACGCGCTCGTGTATCGCCTGGAAATCATAAAACAACAACGACGCCAATGCGTGCGAACACCGCGCCGCAGATTATTTCCGTTCTTCCGTCGGTTGTTCGATAGCGGGTCAATATTCACACGAACATTATTAAAACGGCACGCCGCCGCCGTCGACGCGAAACTCGTTCGGATCGACGCGTCTCCGCTACATATCCCGCAGTAATTTCGCGGGGCCGAGACAACAAATATTGATCGCCGCAGTTATAGCGATGCATACACCGTAATAACGATATTATTAATAAAACGAGTTCGCCGAAATTCAGAAAAAAAAAAAAAATAAATAAATAAATAATGACAATAATAATAAAAAACGATTTCCGCTTAACCCTTAAATAGTGTGTACGGCTATATATACTCGCGTGTTGTGCGGGATAATATTGTTAAGAGAAAGTTTCGTATTTCAGACGAAACAAACAACATATTATTATTCCGAGAACGGTATCGGAGAGCGAAGTATCTTAAACATCTGAATGTATACACTGTTCATATTATACGTAGACGAGATTTTCGGAAAATTAATTTTGTTTTTAATGTGAAAAGAAGCGAGCGAGGTGGCGGAAGGGTCGGGGGGCTGGAAACACGAAATTTATGTCGAAAACGCCGCGATATTACACGTACGAAGCATGGCGGTATAGCGGTACAGAGTATATTATATTTTTTTGTTACTCGCGGGACGCGAGTAAAACACACCATTTGTATTTGTAGAAAAATGTCGCGAAAACGACATTTTCGGATAGTGTACCGGTAAAACACCGCGACGACCTTGTACCATACCGTCGGCCCGGCGAACGTTTAATAATAATTATTATTTTTGCGACGAGGTTGTTTTTTTTTTTTTTTTTTTTTTATTTTTATTTTTTTGTCCCGCCGCCAAAACTCCAAAACTAATGCGTTGCGCGCGTCATATTATTCGCGTTTCGAGCCACACTCATTCGATTTCGGTTTCGCACGCGTCGAAACCGGAACGGACGGATTATTAGCATTCGCCGAGTCCGCGGAAAACGTCACTTCGGGACGCAAACATGACCCATCGAAAGACGTCCTAGGATAATGAGGGACGGGTGTGTGGCTGCACTGTTTTTTTTGTGAATGATCTAAATGTATACCCGCAGGCAACGGTTTATCGTTGCCGACGAAAAAAACGGTTCTGAGCGGAGTTCATTGGATAGTGATATGTATAAATATATGTATGTAATATTATGGTAAAAATAATCAATTATATTTTCTTCGACAATATTTGTTTGATATACCAATTTCCCCTCCCCCCCTCCGTTTTTCTTACGTTTTTCTCCGTTTTTCCATTTGCTGGGAAAAATCTTGAGCAAATCCAAAGATAAAAAAAACACTCCACTCAAAATCTAAAATAAACATTTGAAAAAACATGCGCTTATCGATCGGATAGGCATGAATGTATATACGTACACGTTTTTAGAATAATATTTTATTTTACGAAATGTCTATTTTGAAATATTTTAAAATGTGAAAAAATAAAGTTTTTTTTTTTTTCAGTAATTAAGAGATGAAAATAAAAATTACATTTTTCTCTACATTTGTGTCCCTCTGACACGAAACCCGATTGAAAACAAAAAAAAAAAAAAATGAAAATTGACAGAGTTTCTTCGGATATCGCCTTGTATACCTGGGCAATTTTAACGTAATTTTATGAAAATATCACATAACAATACTGATGCTGTGCACTATTGAACCCGAGCGACTTGTTCAGATCGTCTGAACAGAGTTAAAGTTAAAACACTGAACAAAATCAAAATAACTTGTCAGCGATATTTGAGTTGCTTACAATTTCGATAAATAGTAACTTTCGGTTGGTCATCGAAAGCACCGATCGAGTTAGACGGATCAAAGTTACTTAAATCAAAAAAAAAAAAAAATCTATTTAATATTTCTGTCATAGACTTGTTATCGCGGTTCGTTCGTCAGCACTATTGTCCAGTGGCGGATTCCAAGGCCCCGTCCCCCATGACGGTTAAATGATAATTTTAATTGGAAAAATACGCGATTGTAATGATTATAAATCGTCGTTCAAATTGCGGTTAAGCCAATATTATTACGATGGCCGACAATGTTGACATTCGATTGTAATCTTATCTGTATAGCGACCTAGGCGTTTACAGTTCAAACAATACTAAATGCAAACATTTTGAGTTATTTGTCTACATTTTGTGATATTTCGACGTTGTTTCGAATACGTTTTACAAATCTTAAATTACAATTATCGATTGTTATTGTTGAAAACCGTTCGTGTTGGACGGATTCGAATTACACTCGGAGGCTTACCGTCGAATCCTAAACATCGCGTACGGAATTCACGCGAAAAATTTGTTCCCGTCCCCCTCCCAACCCGAAAAAAAAGAAAGATCCTACATCCGCCATTGATACCGACGCGTCATTATGCGTCGCGGCGGACCGCGGCAGCGCTCGATTACCGTTCTTTGTAGTGAAACGGCCGTCGGCTCTGTGCCACGCGCGTGTATACGGTTAGCGGGGGGACGGGAAATCCAACGACCGCTCCCGGGGTCGATGGCGGTGGTGGTGAGGGGGGGGGAAGCGGCCGCGGGACAGCGGTGAACGAGTGGGACAGCGACAATAGGTCTTGAACGTTATCGTCCCCGTCCCCGTGCCTGCGTCGGAACAACGCGACCACTCCGCCCGCCGAGAGCCCGTAGGTACACGCACGCTGACTACGGGCGCGGCGGGTGTACGCGATAATCATAACGCGTGTACCGGTTTCGCGACTGTCCCGCCGGAGATGTTATTTTGCGACGGCGCCCGCGGCAGAGGCGGTCGGCCCGACGGGACGGAATATTCCGCGGGCATTTCCGAACGGCCGGACGCGAGCGCGCGCGATTGCAATCGGTACGGCGGCGGACAAACGGCCGCGCCGCCGGTCGGCGAGGACCGATTTATGTGCGGCGTTCGCTCGTCCCGCCGCCGCCACCTAACCTGCCACGCCCCCCCCCCTCCTACACCCGGGGGACGCCGGTCGACGGTAAGTCGTTGTTATTATCGCTGCGCGCGTTAATGTTATGCGACCCGTCCCCGCCGGGCTCTGCGAACGGTACGGCGGCGCGAGTCTCCGGGGCGTCTGTCCCCGGTCCCCGCGGCGGCCGGTCCGCGGCAACGGACTCCCGACCGACGGTAGACCCCCGGTCAGGAGACCTCGCGTTTACGCGACACGACCGCAATATTACACCGTAATACCCGTCTCGCGGCCGTGAATGCGACGATACAAGGACGGGGCCGTATTTTATGGAAAAAAAAAAAATTAATTAATAATGTTCTCCGCGTCTCGGTCCGGCCGGTATATCTTCCGTCGGGTCATTGTCACGCGATTCGCATAATCGACTCGGCCGGTGCTCGGGGCGGTACATCCGATTCAGTGGCGGGTAGGTCTGTTTTTCGTTGCCGGGAACTGAACTCGAGGGCTCCAAAACGAGCGAGCGTTTCAGAAAATATGTGACGGGCGAGCGACGTTATAGCGATCAATAGCTTTTTCGGCCCTAGCCCTCCCGGTCCACCCCGCACCTATAGAGTCCACCCGCGGACAAACTCAATCTAAATTCGGTTCTTGAGACCTGCAAGGAGCGAGGGCCGCATAATTAAGTACGGATAGCAGGTCCGCCGGGAAAACCCCGACGATCCGATGTGCGCCGCTGCAGGTATCCGCTGACGTACAGATTTCCAGTCGGAATACACCGTGTAACGGTTCGCGAATGATTCGCGTAACTCTGTTTAACCTACACAGACGATTGAAAATGACGTGCTGCAGCGTTATCCTTATGGTAATGACTCTGTCGATATTCGTTTTTTTTGTTTTCAATCGGGTTTTCGCGCGATGGGGACATATTGTAGAGAAAAATTCTACTTTTTTTTCGTCTTTTAGTTGTGAAAAAAAAAACCTTTTTTATCAAATTTTTAAACATTTTGTTTTCGAGAAATGTATTATTTCAGTCTGTAGGGGGGTCTAGGGTCTACGAGCTTCTCATAACCTATCCTATAGTCAATAACAAAAGCAATCAGGAACAATTAAAATCGCCACCGATCTACGCCACTGAACAGGTGTTACACACTTACACGACGGAAATCTGCAACGTATTCGTTTCGTCGGTGCGCAGATCGACCGCGGACTCGTAAAAAAAAAAAAAAACTCAATAACACGCTAACCGCCGCAGTCGTGTTGCGGCACAATAATTTTATCCGAAAACTCCGCGGAGTTGAAAAAAAAAATACCGCTTGCCATAAACGGACCACGTATTATTATTATGTACCACCGCCGCCGGTGGCGCGGTGCGGTGTTATTAAAACGGTCGGAAAGAAAGAAGAAGAAGAAAAAAAAAAAGAGGTAATCATTCATGAATGCAATGATAAGAATTGCGTTTTTACCCCTCCGAATCCCCGAGCAGTCGCGGCTCAGGGTCCACGGCAGTTTCCGCGTTCTGCCCGCAGACTCTTGTTTTTATTCCGCACCGTCATCGTATATATTATTATTATACGCATACTACGTGTGTACGTGTGCGGTAAATGTCTCGGAACAAAAAAAAACAAAAAAAAAAAAAAACACGCACGCACAACACTGACGTATCAACAATGTGACTATAGGGAAATGCGCGCTTATATTAAGTAGGGGAGAGTCGCACGGGAAAAGTTTACCGAGGGGGTGGTGTTTTTTGACTGATTTTCATGAGGGACCTGTCAAATAGTTTACTCGCCACGCGTGTACACAAACACAAACACGGCGTGTATTCGCAAAGGTTACGATGGGAAAGCGGGAAAGGAGAGAATAACGTTTTATTCGGACCACCGCGGTACGGGAATTAACGGATCTAGTTGAAATTATGCACAACATCTTCGAAATTCAAAAACGAACTATAGAGATAGATAAAAAAAAAAAAAAAAGGAAACAAATGTCTTACACGCGTTGCACGTGCGTCGTAAGCCGGCGGATTATTTCTAGAATATATTACTATAAAAAGTCGCGGGTTTTAAACGTTTTCTTCTGGCCGTTTTGTTGTTATGTACTATGTGCAACGAAAATGTACTCAAATATTCGTTTCGTCTCGTGTAATCAGCGTTGCGTTTTATCTAGATAAAACAAACTATCCGAATAACATTATTTTCTATTATCCAGATAACGATATATAATTCAACCGAGTAAACACATATATGTAATGTGTTTATTAGAAATAATATGTAAACTATTTATAATTCGCGTTAGTATGGATTAATAAATTATAAGTTCCCCACCTACATATCCATAAACGACACTAACATTATGAAGTCTAGACGAGTACACACACGTACTTATTAAGAGGACGCCATACCGACATCTGCGCTCTCCGTCTGACAAACGCGAGACATAGCAAATTTACGTTCAGTTGGACACATTTTAATACTAAACAAAATCGACCGATTACCGAAATCGTGGTAATGTAATTATTTTTAAATTGTGATATTTAACATACTCGTATCTCATTTAAAAATAAAAATATCGAAAAATCATCAACGGTGTACCACATACCTTGCCTTCTTACCTTTAGTGTTGGTAATAGATTAATTTGCTTTAATATTAAACTAACGGCAAAAAATGTGTCCTACCGGACGAAAATTTGCTGTATCGCGTTTGTAAGACGGAAACAGTAGATGTCGGTACGGCGTCCTCTTAAAACGATTGGTATAACGAACGAAATTATTTTTTTTCTAAAGATAATTAAATTAAACTGTGTATCTTCCGTTAGACAATCATATTACAGCGATTATCTCTTTGTCTTATCTTAGTATTATCTATAATTATCTTTATACACGGCACCGAGGTAGTGAGGTTACAATACGATTAAATGTGCATTGATTTTTCAATAAACAAATACATATAACATAGCGTTTTAAATCGTAAAACCGTACGCACGAAGGTATTGTTAAAAGTCACAGCTATTCGAAACGATATTGTTCGTACGGAATTACAGACGGATTCGGCGGATACAACATAATGTTAGAACTATTTAGGATTTTGCGGTTGAAACGCTATAAAATAATAACTTTTACATAACCGATTCGACGAATACCTGCGTACATCCGTACATCCGTGTGAACATTAAGTGAATATTCGCAATAAGGAGAAACGAAACGACTATAATAATATTGTTGTACCGAACAGTATCCCATATAATGTGTTTTGTGTATTCTAAACTCGTGTTCTGAGATGTTCCCAAAAAGAAAAGGTAATATATTGTGTTGTTATGTGAGAATGATACTTTATTGAGTTTTTTCGTTTTGTTATACGTATAACTCTAAACAGTTCCTCTACCTCGTCCGGAAATAATAATTTGAATATAAGGTTGCAATGTTTCTGTGTGTGACTTACTCGTCAAAGCGGAAAACTGCTGCTTTTATACTCACCTGTAAAAAAAAAAAAAAAAAAACAAAAAAATTTGTTAAAAATCACGTAAATATTAACAGACGAGTATTACATTTTTATACTGGCCACATTTTTTTTTTTGTAGAATAATTTAGTTAATTTAAATAGTTTTTTTTTCGCATTATATAATAATTTCTAATTATTGAACCGACGCGCCACGATGACTTTATTGCACATATGTGCATTGTAAAATACAATTATAATCCTAAATACCTAACCTAACAAGATGAGAGTTTTTACAAAAGTCCTACAAAAGATGATATGCGTTTTATTTATTTTAAGGCAGGAATATTTTGAGACGATTGCAATAGGATTTTCAATTTATAAAGCCGTTTACCGACTAGAAAAACCCGTAAACACCTACCACAGTAAAAGCAATACGTTCGTCGCTACGTTCAGAATCTAAAATGGGTCGGTGATACTTTTTGTTTATTGTTGATGGATTTTATCCGAAAATATCCCCATTTTCTCGGGAATTTTTTTTCGGGGAATTTCATTCAGATTACTACATTATATTTGGGGTTGTAGTAGTAATCATAATATTAATAATAATAATAATAATGGACCAGCGCATATAGTACTCGATCATTATTATAATACAGCCTCGACCAACTGCAGATGTTAAACGACATTATACTGTGCAGAGGAATCGGATTATGGTCACTGCTGCAGGTTAACATATTGTTATAACACTGTACTGTTATATTGGTATACAGGTACTAAAATACACGCCATTACACATTCGAAATGCGCCGTTACGTCAATGCAACTGCGTGTACATATTATAACATTGTATGTCATGATAGTATTTCGTTTGGCCTCTATAATAATATATAATAACCGCTGTAGGCGACTATATGATATTGTCAGACTTTCCGAATTATCGCGATCGGACATTTGCACGCACAATGTACAGGCTTAATCACGGATTTCCGACAAACGGAATAATTTTTTTTTTTTTTAAATAAAAATATTAAATTGAAATACTGATTCCGTGTGAATGAGAAATGTACAGAATTGGACAAAAAAAAAAAAACAAAAAAAAAACGCAGATCTGAAGTGTTTCAACTTACCCCTGGGGCCCACTATACTAAAAAATCGTACGAATAGAATCCCGTGTATATATACGAAGTATTCACTTATTATGTTTCCGTATATGAATGAAAAATTAAATTGTCAAACTACTCGTGTTACAGTATACGAAACTTCATTCCACTAAACGCTCGTAGGAGAATGATATGTCAACGAAAGAACGCGACAACGTAGCAAAATATTTGATTTGTCATCGATTGGATACAATTTTTAAGATAATATTGCGTGCTATTTTATCATAATACTTCCTTTAGCTCAAAATCTATTATCTTAATCACCCAATCGTATATATACTGTACATATTATAATTATGCTATCATAGTGGTTGCCTTATTTTTTTTAGCTTTCGCCTTCATTTCAATTGTTTTGCAACCCTCGATCAACTCCCATTTGACTCGATCTCCCACCTTACATTATACTTGTACTCATTTTATCATCAATCACATCCAACAACCTCTTCCTCGATATTCCTCTCTCTTCTATTCTTCTGCGTTTATTTTCATTACAAATCATGGCTATAAGGTGCACAACACTTTTATTTTTGCATTTTCGATAAACGTCAGTTTACACCAATATCAAAAAACACTATGGCACTATAATAAATGTGTTAAAAGTATAATAATATTTAGCTGTTTGGAGTAATAGGCGTTTTGAAATTTCAGAGTTGGCCAAAACATTCCAAATTCGTATTACTAGAATTCAGAAGTTGTAAGAATTGCATGTTGTTTTACATGCTCTCGATTTATAAACGAGAAATCCGTGTTATACAATGGATAGTTTAAAAATCGAAAATTTAGTATGTATGTTTAGCATACATCATCAATTTTCAGGAAAAAGTGCATATTTCATTGATTTTCATGATTTTTTTTTTCTTTTTATCTCATGTACTCAAAAATTCACTTTTATTTAACATAGGTTTTTTTCGCTGTCATGCAAAGCAATTTAATTTTTAATCACTATTACGCTTCATTGAAATTTTGAATAATTTGTTTTGCATATTTTAAATGTTTGTTTCCATATATTTTAGATTTGTTCATGCACATTTGCATGCGTATTATGTTAATTTTAGTTGCTGAACTTCCGAGCTCTGGCGGAGCTGAAGGTGATAAGTTATCGCCTTCTCAAACGAAAAACGTCGCGCTCGAATTTTAAGCCGTAATTTCGTATGCTGTTCGGTATTTGCGTTATATCTGTTCGCGGTCCTCGAGATTCGACGAGAAATAATAATATTCCACGTCGAGAGTATATACAGAAATAACAAAGCATTATTGTATTATATAGTGTGTATACGGAGGGGAGGGGGGGGGGTTCGGAAGGGAATAAAAATCAATCAAATCGTAATATGACGAATGCGCCCCCCTATCAAAACTTCGGGTTAGTGGGAGGGGGGGGAATGCTGACGGTCAGCTATATACAATATTCCCCCGGAGGGACTCGGCCGCGTTATTAAAAGCTTTACGACCGTCTCGTTTGTCGGGCCGTAAAAATCGGCTGACCCTTTATTATATTATATTATATATACGAGTATATACTGTATCGACTGGGTACACGAGGATCGAGATGAAATAAATACAAATAATGATAAAGAAAAAAATAATAATAAACCGAATTTTATATAAAATATTGTTTTTCCCCTACTGCCACCGTAGCCGCCGCGCCCCCATGCCGTCTAGAAATCGCGAAAATAATATTATTTTATTGCGAAAATACGAAATCGAGAACGGGACGCGAAACTAATACGTATTATTATTTTTTTTTTTTTTTCAAGATTTCGAGTACTGCGACGAATGTATTACTTACCGGTTTCACCGTGGTGCGCGTTTTTACATTCGTTTTTATATTTTTCGTTTGTAAACGACTTTTCGATCAGAAATTTAGCCGGCGCAACGAGCCGATAATTTTTTTTTTTTTTTTTTTTCATTGTGGTTTCATTAAAAATAATGGTAGGGGGGGAATTTACGGAACAATTATAACGGTTTCTTTTGTACTCGTATAACTCAATCGAAAATAATTGTAGAAGCCACAAATTTTCACCGTGTACTCATATTAGCGCTTTCTATAGACTTTTCGGTTTCGGGGGTGTTTTCTTTTTCTGTGCACACTGGTGACTTTTATTTATTATCAATCGCGGAACGGCGGCGGCCGTATTTGCATAATAAACGATCTCGAGATAAAGGAAAAAGAAAAAAAAAAATAAGAAAATAAATGGAAACGAATTCCTGCGATCGATTCCTTCGGCGCGGCGCGTCGGCGACTTGAGGTTCCAGTCACGTTTTTCGCATATCATTATTATTATTTATTATCATTATTATTATTATTCCTGTATATAGTTCCGAAAGTATGCAAACAAATGTATCCGTATCCGCAGATAAGTCTGGGATTTTAACGTGCCCCGAAGCTATACCGGGGACAATACATGATAGTATGGTGTCGAGCGAGGTGATGTAATAATTTTGTGCAACACTGGAATTGACGAAAATATACCGCCGCATACGAAGACTCGAAACAAAATCAAAAAGTAATACCCGGATGATGACCAAATTACGTAATATCGTATGTGCTTACGTTTTGAAAGTCCCAATGCTGTGAGCTCTGAACAAAAAAACAAAAACCACATGAGATCCTCGGAGACGGTCGGATGAAACGCAGGGGCGAAAAAGCCGTTATACAATTGACGGACGAGCCGGTGTTATAGATGGGAAATCGGAAAGGTAGGATAATGTGGAGACGGACATTTAGCTAAATTAAAATGTCCGCGAGCAACGATAAATCAATGCCGACGAAAAACGATTCCGAGCGAAGTTCAGAATTTAAAATAACGTTTTGAAACGACTAGATTTTTATTCGCTTATAAAAAAAACATACTGTGATTTTTACCACTTTGTACGATTTTGTTCGTATTATGAACTTTGCGTCAAATTTTCGGATTATTTTTCCGGGCCAATTTGAAATCATCGAATAAAAACCGAGCGAAACTCCACGAACAACAAAATGATGGTTAAACTGTTATCGCGTAAACCATCCGGTTTCCCCGCTTTTTTTGCTCAATTATCGAAAAAACTACACTGAAAAGCAAAAAAAAAAAAAAACAAAAAACAAAAAATCGCCTCGCCATCGCACCTACCCGAAACCACTCCCTGCGATAGTTTGAGAATTGAGATTTTCGGTAGACAATATCGCGTTAACAGACCGAAAGAGGGGAAAATAAACACACGCGTTCGAGTACATCATAACCAAAATGTTCAGAATTCGTAAAAAAAAAAAAAAAAAAAAATGTATATAAAATATTTATTAGATTTCGTTCGGTTCCGTCGCGCGCGTGATCGTTGTTTTGTCAGCTGTTAAAAACGCAGTACGCCGCGTTGCATACCAATAGTGCAATATATTATACACTATCGCGAATTCTTATCGTTCCTCTCGCGTCCGCTGACACTATATATATATATATTTAAAAAGCTTAGACGTTATAGGGTCACGGCGGAGAATCGACAAAAAAAAAAAAAATAAAAAAAAATAAATAAATAAAGAAGGAAAACACGAAAGTTCGATTAACTCGCTATTACACATCACGCGAACATATTATTACGTTCGCCGCAGTTTTGTAATATTGTTATTTATTGTACTACGACCGATATATCTTATTATATACGGAGAAACGTCGTTGCAGTCAGTTAGGTTTTTTTTTTTTTTTTCTATATATATAAACATCCCCGAACTTTTAATCCCGCAAAGCGATAACGGTTTTTCTTTTCTTTTTCTTTTTTTTTTCTTTTTTTAATTATAAAAGGATTTTACAGTGGTATTTAATCACTGTTCTTCATTCCGACGAGTATTCGGTTATGGTGATGCAGCGAAAATGCGTTTTCGGGATTCGGCGGTACTCCGACCGGTCGTCATATTAGTAGAGGGCTGCTCGAGGGGAAATGGCCGCCGAAATTTTTTTTTCGTGACGTACGCGCGGCCAACTCAACTTAACCTTTGACAACGAATGTTGAATGTACACGATTACGGTTTGATTTGTTTTTCCCATTTAAATTAGTTAGTTTTTGTACAGAATTTCCGTGTCGGCATTTTGGATACGAAATAATTGAAATTCGAAAAAGCGGTGTCGTCGATCCGTATACTTCACTTCGAGTTCACGTACGTATTCAAGGATTCTTATCGCTCCGTATAACATCATCGATCGGATTATACCGTAAGCGCACATAGTGGTGGGGGGGGCGATAGGGGGTGCTTAGCACCAGTTGTATAAATATTTAACATTATTGTAATGTGGCTTATCACAGTGCTATGGTCGTGTATGGGAGGCTAAGCTCTTCGCGAATTCGCGTGCCATTAACTATTCTTGCACCCCTACATTCACACCCGATTGGTCGGACCGATTCGGGGAAAATCGATTTAAACTTGTATGCCGCGTACAATGTATCGGAAAACAATGAAATAAAATGTCGGCATCCGGGATCCTGGGAAAAAAAAAAAATTATTCCACCGAATTAAACACGACAACGTTATTTGGCTAGGTATATATTTTCCAGATGGAGGGAATTTGCGAGACAATAACCTATTCATTATTGGAAATATAAAGCTTAACAAATGAAAATGTTCGATTGTTTTAAGTCTTAAGTCTGTCGGAGCCAGAGTACAGTCGTCGTCGTCGTCGTCTTCGTCGGATCTCTGAAAACATTTTTTCGCTGTATCACGCGTTCCAAAGGCCCTCTTTATTTACTGTTTTCCTCTCGATGCAAACCTCACTACAACGCCATCGTAAATAAACTAAATATTAACCGTAATTGTGTTTTGTCAATTATTATTATTCCGATTACCTATAATTATGCACCAGGCTATAATCGCATTCGCAAATAGACTATTATTAATATTATTATTTTAGGTAATATTGACCGTATACATTTTAGATTCCGAGCGAAACAAGGAATGTATTGGGGTTTTACAATGATGTTTATTTTTTTTTTTTTTACGAACACATTTCGTCTACCGGAAAGCGTACTCCGATTATCGAGTTCAACGCCTTTTCTGAAAGGAATTTATGTTATCTGAGGGGTACTTTAAAGGAATAATTTTTTGAAATTACCATTAATATTCGAAATAATGAGTATATTTAATTTTTTTTATTTTTACCAAATCATGAAAATTGAAATAAAATATAATTATTTATAGACTTTGTCCCTGCGAAGAAAAGGAAACGGAATTCGATTATCTTCATTATCCCTGGAGATATTTTCACGGGACAACCTGCGTACAAAAATACCGTGTTCCAAATATCGTTGAATCGTAGCAGTATTAATAAAAGTTACAACGGACCTCGATTTTAGAGTATTTCGAACCGGACACGCGACACGCTTAAACGGTAAGTTCAGTTTTACTTATATTATTATCCGTTTTCTCCGAGTGGATTGTGTTCGTATACACAACAATGTAATCAAATATTATTATTATTAATGTCCCCTCCGTCGTTGAGATTACTAACTTATGAATATTTTAACGGCTTGTAAACGGACCGAGACCGCCGCTTCTATAATAAAACACGAATTACCTAAACGGACGCGGTAATTCTGTGTAATAACGTATAGGTAATAATAACAATATAATCCCCGTGTTAAGTCGTGGGGCCAGGGGTAGTCGAATAAGAATATCTAACAAGGGTCGGTTTTAATTTCCCGTACAGGTATATGCGCGTAGACATTAGTATAATGTTAGGAATAATGGCTGCGCCGTACTCGTGCAATTATCGTTGTTATTATTTTATTAGCCGTTACCGATGTTTCGTGCGGTCGCTAAAATGTTTACCGAACTTTACGAGAATTCGATTGCGAAACCGTCTCGTGTTATTCTACTTAGTGATTTCGACTGTTATGGTCGCGTATACCGACGAGCTTTCGGCGAAACGCAAAACCAACAATAATATACGTTAAAACAGATACAGAAACAATATTTATAGTTTTTTCTTTCTTTTTTTTTTTGTATTTTTTTCTCGATCTGTATTTTGTGACATTTTTAAAAAAGAAAAACATAACGTTGTATATTTTTGGCACGGAAATACTATCGCCAGTAAAATATTATTGAAAAACTACATAACGTATAGATTTCATCTGGTAAAAGTAAAACGTTTTAAATGATTTTTTTTGTTCAAGTCACAAGACAAATTGGAATGACCAAAGACCAAAGATGGAATATAACCGACCGATTATTAAGTTATCGAGTTCGGAGGATTTGAGTTTTGGCATAGAAGCCTGGAAGCTGTGGCCATGAGAGGGAGTATGGAGGGTAAACGTATTTTTCCCTCGGAAAATATTAAAACCCGATAATGGTTTTTCTCGTGTCTTGATGCGCGGTTTGATTAGTAGATTATAACATTGATTTAGTCTCTCGTAACGGACTGACTATAACTCTGTATAATTTTTTACCTGTGTCCAATTATCCGTCACATACCAATCTGAATATTTTTCTTAAAATGAGCATTTAGAAACCCGGTTCCAACTAGTCCCTCTCCTGAAAATTATCCTTTAGGTACACGTGACTACGGCCGACCAATTGGAATTTCGAAGACCATAAGAAAAATGTGTATTTTATTTCGGTGATTTGTTTTGAAACGCCGGCATACGTACAGTTTAGTATATTACATTTATATTATACACAGGTACATATCAATACGTGCATTATAATCGGGGATAAAAAGATGTCTAAAATCCGGAAATACTGATTTCAAAGTTCTATCGGAAAACCGTTTAATACCCTGTTCAATTTATTACATTTTTAAACACTCGATTTAAATATTAAGCATTGTCGTTATTATACACTATGAAAAAGAGGGGGCGGGGAAAGGGACGTTTTATTTACTGTCCCAGCATTCTTGGCGATGGATATTAACCGCGTTAATAATTAATAAAATTGAACATTAAGCGGCGCCGCTCCTGCATTATTTCGACTGTCGGCCATTCAATTTCCTTTTAGATAAATATACTTTTTATAAGTAAAAACATACGATTATATTCGTTTGTTTTCCGCAGCCTTTCTGGGACCGTGTCCGTGAATCCAATAAAATAAACTTGAAAAATCATCACAACCAAAATAAATTGTTGCGACTGATACATTATTATTACAATTGAGATTGATTTCGAATTCGACTATAACTTTTAGACAAGTTCGTTTTGTGATATTTGTTTAATTTAGACCGACGGCGGTTTCGACCAAACTTCAAGAGGGGTCTGCGATTTAAAATGTCGCCTAGCTAATCTAACCTAACTAAAACATAGACAAATTATTATTATGCGTACGTGAAACTATTGTTAACATTCTTTTTTGGAAGGGGGGCGAGGGAGGAGGGATTGTAATAGTAACGACGACTAACCATCTTGCGTGGATACTTGTAGTTCTGTGTTTGAATTTATCTACTTGTTGTTACAGTAATATCGATTTGTGCGTATTTGAACGATACAAATATGAACACACAATCTGTATTAGCAACAAAGCGGTTTAGTTATGCTGTGACATCGGCCGCCGTTCGATGAGTTCGATTAAATACATTTCATTCGAGTTATTAGTTATTATCGAAAAACCATCGCAATCGCTCCCCCCCCCCCTGAAAATCGACAATGACCCGAGTCACGTAAAATCTCTGTTCATCCGTCGTACTCTCCACGGTTGTGATATCTTCTACCTACTCAATTAACTTTCGCGATATTTTTGTCTTTCGGTACCGTTAACGATGTACAATTAATGTATTCCCGTCCGTTTTCCTCGGTTTCGAAACGAATAAACACTGTGTCTCCTGGCGGATCCGGACGGATGAACGTGACATTAAACATGATAACTGATATCAACAACTATTTTTCGTCTGAATTCGTTAGTAGGTACCTAGGTTTGGTAGCGCACCGTACAATATTCGATTCTTCATAACGATCCGCAGGTTAAGCAAAGATATTATACAAATAAAATACACGACTGAAACCGACCGACCGACCGACCGACGACGATGACACCGCAAATCCTCCGAGATTTCCGTCTGTCAGTTTTACTGCGCGCGGAGAATATATTTTATATTATTATTTTTATAGTGAAAATAATATAATAACGTGTTAGTAATACGATTGTACCGAATAGTGGTACAAAAAAAAAAAAAGAAAGAAAAACGCAATAACGAGCCGTCGCATTTTCCTATGGACGATTTTTGCAACGTTGGGCGTTTCGTTGCTTGAAAGAAAAACGTTTTTGGTTTTTTTTTTTTCATACGGCGAATATTATTGCTTAGCTAAGTGTAAATTGTTCAATATATATAAAAAGAAATAAATAAATAAATAAAAAATACGGAATACGCGAAACGACAACACTGTGTGAAGGGTCGCAGGAAGAGAATATTCTCGTACGTGTTTGTGTATTTCGTATTATTATTAAAACGATGACTAGGTACAGCAGCGTATATATTTCCGATATTAATTTTTTTTTTACTATTCAAAGCATAGAAGTGATTTTAAATCTGCGAGTATATTTTCGTTTTGGTTTTCATTATGTCAGATCTGAAACGAACAGAGATGATGATATTTTCGAAAAAAAAATAGGACGATAGACGATAGAGAATTGAAGAAAACGATCGTATTTGTTTATACTACTGCTGCAGTTTGTATATTAAAAGGGGTTCCAAAATGGATATTTTTATCTAACGCAAACGCCGCAGTGAAGTTTAGACCAATTTTTTATCCGTTCGGTCCGATCGACATAGCTGAGATGTATAATAATATTGTAAACACACAGATTTTAATCCTGCGTGATGATCGAACAGGCCACTATTTCAAATTTCAGACCTCGATTGCCGAAAATTTGATTTGCCCAGCACTTATATAGACTTGTTATGGTAATATTTTATAGTGTTCTCCCACGCAGGTTATTGTACAGCTGGCCAGTCAGTGAGAACGTGTCGACTCCAAATAACATGATGCCCTACACCGCGATTGTATTATCACTCGTGTACGGATTACTCGCACGGCCAGTTTCAGGCCAGCCATCATGCCCGTGCGCGGGAGCAAACTACACGTGTAATATAAACATCGGTGGTCCTTTGACCGGTGTCAAAGGTTTACTGACAATCCGCGAGCCGGTGATCAACAATATTGTGCAGCCACCCGTACGGTTACCCGTACGACTGGCGCATTGTCACCAGCAGCCAGTGGCGAATATTGCGGGACCGGCTTAAAAACCGAGCTAAAAACTTCCCGCGACGAAAATATATTTATTTTACCGCGCTCGTCTCAGGATGTTAAATAGTGTGTATTACAATATCGTTAGTCAAGAGCGAGCGCGGCGTGGACGGCTGTATTAAAAAATTCCGAGGAGTAAATATTCTAATACCGTATAATATGCTATACACATAGGTACGTAATTCGCTGTTCTCTTTTTTTTTTTTTTTTTTTTTTTTTTTTTTTTTTTTTTAATTTTATTATATATACGCGCATTTTATTTTTACAGGATATCGAATTTCCGGGGATCCCGTCAACTTATGAAACATAATAATAATAATTTCATTTTTCGCAATATTACCCGCGTATGCATATTACAATATTATGTATGTACGAGAGGAAACGCGAGGATGTTATATATTATATCATAACGTAATACGAAAGAATGTATCCAGTTTGAAAATATGCAACTGCAGATAATAATAATAATAATAATAATAATAATATTAAACGCGCGTGTCTATAATTCCTATGCATAATAATATTGCGTACAAAGCGGACATGTTGCCGTATATCGCTAGCTATATATCGCCGCACAATATATCGACGGAATTTCGTCGTATAGAACGCGAAAACGGAATAATCCGAAGGGCGCAAAAAAAAAAAAAAAAAAAAAAAAAAAAAAGAAAAAGAAAAGAAAAGAATAAAAAAAAAAATGGGAAAAAATCGGATCCGGCGTACCTCACAGTCCGTACGCGCGATAATAATATTTCCGTCGCCGCCGGTTAAAATTTCGTTTCGAGTGTGTTATTATTCATTCCGCGACAGGCGTAATACGCGACCGTATATAGCGGTGTCCGTGCGCACGCGAGTGTCGCGCAGGAAAGCAGAAGAAGAAACGATGAAAAAAAAAAAAAAAAAAAAAAAACAACGAGTCCTCGGATGTATTTTAATCTTGATTATCGCCGTTGTAACTTTATTATTGAGTTACCGAGGCGATGACGGCGGCGGTTCGACGAACAAAAGAACGATTTTACATTAATTTCAAATCGTGTTTGGAATATAACGCTGTTCCAGTGCCGCGCGTTTCTCTTCACCCGGATGCGAAACGTTCCACGCGGGACGGACTCGAATGTCGCGTCGGAACGTTGGTTTTTCGGGGGGGCGGAGATCCACGACACACCGATACGAAAACCGCGTGTTTCGATTAGTTTTCCAAAACGGTTTCGACCCTGTCTAAGCGCCCGGATTCCGTCACACTTTTCGAATTTCAATGCTATTTTTCGATAACGTGTAACGCTGTGGTTAAAATGCGTATTGTCCATTAAATAAAATGATTTTTTTTCTCGTTTTTTTTATATTTCTAGAAACGCCATCTATCAATTTATGAAATAATTTTACTACTACCGTTTGACCGGAACGAAATCGTATAAAGTTTAGCGTGATGAACGTGAAATCGCACAAACGCTAAAATTATCAATTGAAAAATCGATAAAAAAAGGCATATCTTTTCAAATAAATTTTAGACGGCCGTAATCTCGGGCGATTTTCGCGACGCAGAACACAATATTGTATCGGCCAAAGTGGCTAGACAAAACAGGATTATTCGGGTGTCCGGTGTTAAAACCAGGCGTTTCCATTTAAGAAAATGTCCAGTCTCATTGCGCACGTGCGCGTCGCAGGGGCTTAAGTTTTGAAAATATCGGCTTAAATAATAAGCGTTTTCAACCATTTCGACCAGAGTCTGTCCGTCTGAAATACTTCGCGTTTTGAGTGCAACACGCTATAGCCGTATTATTATTATTATTATTATTACGGTTTAGTTCCGAAACGCCGAGAAACGTTGAAACGCGCGGTAAACGAGTTATTCAATAATAATAACAATCGTCAGTGTTTCATATATTACCCTGTTTAGATGCGCGAGAAACGAGTTATCCGGCCGAACCCGAGATAAATATTCGAAAATATCGTAGATCCATTTAAATGTTAATTTATATATCCATGAGAAATCGGTAAAAAAAATATTCGAATTACATTATCGTTATCGTTACGGTTACGGTATTGAGTCGCGTCGACCGCGCAACCGTTTTTTAATGCCTGTCTATCTAGAACAGCGTACCGATTCTCCGGTACAATTTTACTGCGATTTTTTAGTACACTCCGTTTTACGACGGATTTAACGAACACGATTGTTAAGTTTTTTTCCCGATTCAGCTATAACATTGAACCGTTACGTATCTATTGTCTCCGTCTCGACCAGTGGCGTGTGCAGGGGTGGGGGTTATATCCCACCCCTCGCCGTTGGCTTGAAATACAAAAAAAATACGAGTAATCCAACGTCGGCATCGGCCCGTTTCGGGATCCGGGATTTAAATTACCGGTTCCCACAATCGATTTAGGCGGAGAAGACGAATTCACGATTTGTCGTCCCGCGGTCCCTATTTCGGCACGCCCCTCCCGTTGATAGTTCCTCTGGGCACGCCGCTGGTCTCGGTAATTCGCATTCGACGGACCGGCCCGTCTAGGCGTTTTGAAAACTCGCCCGCGCGCACAACCGGGCGGTTGTAATAATAATAGTCTTACGCGATCCGTACGCTGCCCTGGGAAAGTGAAAGTTTCAATAACACGAGTGTGGCGGCGGCAGCGGCGGTACAGAGCCTAACGGTAAACGGTTTGTGTACACAACGCGCGCGCGCCCGCCCCGCAGACTTGCGTTCGTCGTAAACGCGCTCGCGTAAGTCAATATTGTCTTAATAAAAGTTAAGTAATTATATTATTATTATTACGACGACGTCGGGTAAACAATACGATATAAGAACAACCACCGCTGTGTTATATTATAGCAGTGCATTGCGACGCAATAAAAACAGTATTATGATTGCGAACACGATAATACTGCGAAAACGACGGCGGCGGCGGCGGGGGGAGTGTGTAACTATTATAGTTTGCAATAATCGATTGTAGAAAAAAAATCAGAAAAAAAAAACAAAACGTTTTCGAAAAGACATTGCCCCCGCCACGAGGTACGTAATCCGTTGTTACATTTGAATTGAATTTTTTTTTTTTTCGCAATTTTCTACCGTTAAACAATTTTTCGTCGAAACGTGCATTTTAAGCATAAAAAATACAAAAATCGACGCTCGACATTTTTCACACGACGAACGTTTGACCGTCTTCGTCGCATTCTCGTTTCGAGTTGTCGAGCCAAAACATATTCGCTATACATCGGAAAACACCCGTGAACAGCAGAGTTCCGTCATTAGAATCGAATTTTCACGCACCGAGTTTTCCGGTTATAGACATATTCTTTGTAAATCGATAAATAATCGAATATTTTATCGTCTAAAAAACGGGGGAGGCACAATGGTTTAAAATTTGAAACCCTCACAAAAGGCACATCTTTGACACTGAACGCGAAACGCATACAAAATGTCATTTACATCGTTTTTGTTAGTAAGCAGATGTTAAAAGCTCAAAAAAAAAAAACCCCTCATCCCGAAACAGCGTGCTGAAATTTTGTATAAATATTAAATATTTAAATTTATCCCGACGTGTATTTATTTTAATCCGTCTGTTGACCTACTTAAATTCTCGAACTTGAGCGGCTCAAAGTATCCGACAATAGCGCAAAACGGAGATAAACAAATATCAAACACGACGACGCGCGCAGAAAAAAAAAATAACAATTCGTTTTTATTTGACTCAGAACGGCCGAGACGGTCGGCTCGGTTTTTACGACGGTTTTTTTTTCTTCGCGTTTCCCACGCGCGCGCGAACAAGAAAATCGCCCACTTGAAATATTAAAAAAAAAACAACCCGACTTCCCCGTGGCGGAATTCACCGTCCGACGGGGACGTAGCGTATTCTTCCGGCGGAAATCGCGCGGTGCAAAAAGAACGGGGGAAAAAATAAAATAAAAACAAAACTCGGCCACCGTCGACATCGCCGAAACCGTTAAACGCCCGCGGACGGCGGACCCGTACGGAATTGCATGGCGCGCGCGTTGCTCGTCTCTCCGCGTAAAACCGGTCCCCGGTCGGCAGGCGGGATCGCCGGGCCGTTTCCGTCGCGTTACCGACGGCGCGGCGCCGTCCGCCGAACACGCGGCGCGCGCGTCTTCGCCGTCCGATTACTCCGGAGCAGCAGCGCGCATCGGACGACGCGCCGCGCGTATGACAATCGCGTCCGAACGGGTCCCGGCAGACGCCGGCCGCGGATTTACGGTATTCCGTTATTGTCGAAGCGCGCGTACACGATAAACGATACACCGGGCCGCGGTCGGTATTGTCATTATCGTCGTCGTCGTCGTCGTCGTCGTCTTTGAACCCCCGTCCCTACCCTCCCGCCGTCCGCCGATCCGCACTACGCATCAAAGGGTGAGCCGTCGCGGCGGATATCGTTACCCGTTAGCGCGCGGCGTAGGTATTCCGTCGCGCGCGTTTTATGTACGCCCGTGTAGACCCCGTAATATTCAGTTGTTCGACCGTGTTCTCCGCGATTACCGCCCGTACACTGCGCGTCGTACACACAGGCGCACGTCGTACGCCCGCGCGACGCGCCTAACGCAGCGGTGAAACTCGCATGCGCCCGGTAGTCGAACATTGCAACGCGGATAACACAGCGACTCGAATCGACAAATACGAGGTGCACGCAGTGTCGTTCGGGTCTGTATGAAACTTCCGAATTAACTCCGTCCGTCATCATACGGCGTGGACAGTTGCCCGCGGCGACTTTTCGATTAGTTAATTGGCAAAAACGGTTTTCGAGGAATGTCCGATTGGAAAAAAACTCGGGAGAGCAAATGTCGGAGCGACGAACCCAGAAATACGTTGTTGGAGAGAATTCACCTCGAACACTCGGGCAGAGGTGGTGACCAGGTTATTATGGTTTCGAAGCGCCGAAACCCACTAGAAGAGGAACGGACGAACCGCTGCCCGCAGTTGCAGAATGGCATTTCTATCACATTTATACCAGCGGATACGGTGTAGGTAAAAATGATTAAATGTCGTGGCGTTGTGAGAGAAACAGACTGTAAGAGGTGTTTTCTTTTTCATTTTTGTATTGAAAGTTAAATTGAAAATTCGTTTAGTCCATAAAAACGTTATCGTCGTTAAATCTATTGTTTTTTTTTTCACGAGGAAGATAGTCGAGTCACACAAACAACATTTATTTTTTCAATAATATTATCGCGTTTTGTTCGATTTTTTTCTAGGTCGACTAAAATATTATTTTTACGAAAAAAGTAGTTTTGTTCAGTCATCTCTGGTAAGCTCATCAGTGGAGGAAAGGTATATCATTTGATTTTATATACTCGTCTCTCTATCTATTTAACATTCTGATACGATGGCAACGAAATACGAATCTAAGTTATAATAGCCACGAAAAAACCTCCAGTTAAAAATGTCTGGAAGATAAAATGATCAGAAGAAAATGTGATGCAAGCGGAAAAAATTTGATAAAAAAAAAAAAAAATCTTCAAATTAAATTTTTTCGTCCGATCATTTTTTCCGACCGAATTTTTCTCTGGCTGTTTCGGTGCACGGGTTATAATTTTACACGAACATTTTTTTTTTTTTTCATAAGGCCGTCGTTAATTTGGCCGTCGTCGTTATTGTTGACTACCGGAAAAACACACGGTAACCATTATATTATAATATTATCTCGGCGTCGTCGTCGCGTATTATCGTGCCCGCAGACGAGGGGTAGGTGTAGGGGAAATCGACCAGCTCCGAGCATAGGTCACGTACGACATCGGTGGGCCGAGAGATAGAGAGAGAGAGAGAGAGAGAGAAGAGTGAGTGAGAGAGAGCAAAGGAATAAATATAGCTCGGACCTTACTCAGAGGAGACGGCGGTCGGCCGGTGGTGTTAACTGCCGAGCCGTTTCGTCAACGTCCAGACGAGTACGAAAAGCTCTTTTTGCATGGCCGAGAAGAAATAAACCCGAGACAATTAAACACGCGTACGTGCAGTTTTTATCACTGACATTGGCGGCAGCGACGTCGGCGAATAGGACCGCGCGAAAACGGCAAGCCGCGGTCCGGTGCCAAAACGACGGCGGCGGCCCTGACGATAATAACAATAATAATGATGATGATGATGATGATGATGATGATGACGACGATTATCTTCTCACGACTATCGTGCACCGGTTCGCTGGTTTCCTCGCACGAGAGATACAATAATACCGTGATAATATAATAGCAATAATAATGATAATATATACCTATCTGCGTTTATAAATTCGTTTTTGTGTCGCTGTTATAATTTTTAGACTTATCCGCGCGCCGTCCGGGGTAAAATATATTATATTTTATATATACGTATATGTATTTGGGGAAAAAACGGTCTTTTGGACGCGCGCGGGAGACCGAACGGTGCCAAAAATGCGTTTTGGCAATCGGCGTCGAGTGTCGCGTATACACTCGCGCACACGTAGATACTAGAGGGAGAGATGGGGATAGAAAGAGAGAGATAGGGAGATAGGAAAGTGTGTAACAGAGAGGGGAGATTGAGAGAGAGAGAGAGAGTGAGAGAGATGGGAAAGTGTGTAACAGAGAGGGGAGATTGAGAGAGAGAGAGAGAGAGAGGATTGTGTGTAACAGAGAGGAGGAAGTGTGCGAGAGAGCGAGGATACGCCACCGTGCTGTTAATCCGGACGGCGGCGGCGGCGGTACGATTTATTTGGTCCGGCTCATTAAAACGCCAAAACGGATTTACGGCGGAATGTTTATTGCCACGTGAAAATCCGCGTTTATATAGAGCTTCACGGGATAATATAACGTGTGTGCGTGTGTGCGCGTGTGCGCGTGTAAAAGAAGAGGGCGGAAAAAAAAATGTCGGTAGGTACAACGAGCGCACGCGAAAAATCCTAGGTATACGTATTTATGTATATAATAATTTTATATATTATACCTGGCGTATAAGGTTTAAGGCGAGTTACTATTATGGTACTATACTACGGTCTAGACCGCGGTCGGAAATTAATCCGCTTATACAGTCGAATTATTTATCTATATCGGTCGACGGCCGAATTCGCGAGTAACGGGTGAAAAAAAAAAACCCGAGAAAACAATCGCGCGCGAGACAATCCCGAAATTCGATCGTGGTAGTGGTTGTCCATAACATCCCCCTCACCACTTGGTTCCCCTATGCCTGAAAATGTCGACATCTCGATTTCCAACCTTCCCGATAAGTTGTTGAAAATGTTTCGAAAAAGGCGAAACGTGACGTTTTCCGTGATTCGGTTTAACTAATGATATTTCACATTGCCATACGCACGGCTACATAACGATAATAACATGATTTAAGGTAAATAAATAATGGCCTATCAAGGATTCGAGAAAGCGTTAATCGAGGAAACGTATTTTCAAATACTTGAGTTTTTCACAACATTTAAGGAGCATACCGTGGTGACGCTGACTTTGGCTAAACGAGAATCTACACTGAAAATTCTGTAAATAAATGGAGTAGTAGTTTAAATAAATTCTAATGTTAGGTTAGGTTCGCTGAGGAGATATTCAACTTTTAAGTTTAGATAGGATGAGAGTAATGGCAAATTATGTGCCCGAGGGGTGCGTGTGATCTACTGTTTACCCGATTGTTCGGTTCTGTCTTTAAATAGAAAAAGGATTAGGTTGTGTTCGATTTCGTCTACTGTATTTTTGGCAGTTTCCCGTCTCCGGAGGTCCGGTGGTGTTATACATTGTCCATGACTGGTAACCGTTCCAAATGAGTGGGTCATGATGTCCCTGTAAAAATCCCCATCGTCTTGCTTAATAAGGTATCGACTTTAAACTGCTCGGCTACACTGTAAACTGAAGAAACGATCGACTTTCGTAGTACCGCCGCACTGTAGTCCCAACTAGTCCCAAACTAGGTTTGTAAAAATATCGTTCCTAGACCCGAGTATATTATTTGTCACTTACGGGTGTTGATTAATGCTCGGTTTAACTTCAAATTAACAAGGATATGCTTTTTACCGATTTTTACCTATCTCCTAAATATTTGAATATCCATGTTTCTTTCAGATTTCTTATTATAAAAGTGAAATTTCCTTGGCTACGGAATTATCAGGATTTAAAATAATTTACCGTTTACTGGAGAATTCATTTAGTATTACAAGGTCTGTATCCGGAACACATTCAAGTGCTGAGCAAATGTAACAATACATTTATATAGTTTGTGTAGTTATTTTCATTTACATAGTATGTGTAAGTATAAAAAAGACGGGTTTAATTCATTATTACTGACCTATATTTATATGTAACGTTTTACGTACATTTTTTTTTCTCGTCGATTAACCCATCGATATATTATTATACTGTTATGTTGCGTACGCGTGATGCATTATGCAAGTATATCTTCAATAATGATTTTTTATCGCGTTATCGTATTGAATACGGCGGGTTGAAAATTAAATGTAGGTATACATATAATAATAATATATCGTACATACAGGCCCGTCGTAAGATATTTTCCGCCCTAAAGCGAACATTTTGATGCCGGTCTTTTTTGACGACTATTCATTTCATTTTGCCCGCTTCAATTTGATTAAAATTGTATACCGCCGTAAAGCAACGCACGGCTTGCTTGTACCCTAGCGACGGGCCTGCGTGCATGTGTACGCACAGAATGAAAAACAAACGCTCTCGGGCGACGAATTTGTTCGATTTAAATCATAATATAAATTAGTTTATGCTCAAGAACCGTATACAATAATTATATTACTATGTATAAAAAAAAAAAAAAAATTGTAAAAATTGTACGTAACTATACGCACCGGTGCGTTTTCGGACCACTAGAGTGTGTGCACACGAGAAACGCGAAGGGCGCGATCGTATTATTTTATGAATGGGTACGTTTTGATTAATTTCCTCGTCGTCGTCGTGCATTCAACGCGGTATAAAATAAAATTGTTCCCTAAACAACTCGCGCGGCGTGCGGCGGCCGTAGTGTTCCGAAAATAAATGAAATTCTTTTAACGCTTCTAGGCGAGGCGAAGACAAAACCGACATTCGCGAAACAAATTCGTTCGGCGTGTCGTGACGGAATATCGGTAAATACTCGAAAACCACGCCACTGGAAAAACGATATCGTGTACCCGGCCTACACAATGATATTGTTAATTTTAACAGGAACGAACGCTTTGCCGTTTTTCGTAAAACGACAATTGTCCCACTTCACTCGAATCCCGCCGACGGCGATACGATCGCGGGGTCCGGACGACGACCGAACGGCCGAGAACATCCGGGAGCAACGCGCGGAGGACAACGCGCGTAGCGCCGATGTCGTGTTGAATCGATGGTGCGAACGGCGCGGGCACACTTCGGTCGCAGGGGCGTGAAACGCGGCGGCGGAACGACCTCGGACCGAGTGTGTACGGGCGATAACGGTCGAATAATAACAATAATAATAATAATAATAATAATATCATTGCGCGATACGGGGGGGGGTGTAGTGATTTCCACCGGAGGCCGTGACGAAAAGCCGTCGAAAGCGACGCGACGTCAAAAGTGCGATGCCGACGATTTAACGGCGTAAACCGAGAATGCGTACGTACCGCGACAACGGCGACCGCGGGCCCCGGGGTCTTGTGGCCCGGGAACTATGGCCCCCTCCCCCCTCCCCCCGCCATCTTTTCGTCCGGAATCCGGAACCGCTGCGGGTTTTTCCGCGGCGGTCCGACCGCGAACACCGAATAAACCACGTCCCGAAATCCGTTTACGCGCGCGACCGTACAATAACGAATACGCGACGGTTCCGAAATCGCCGGGTTGCGCGTTACGGCCGGCGTGCGCCGATTAATATTTCGTTCCCGCGTGCACGACAGGCAAAACGATTTTAACGGTTTGCCGTAGCAAATTTTTTATCGCGTAATCCGCGGTTCGCGCAAACCCGATCGGACAATCATTATTAACAATTATTCAATTGAACCGCACACGTTGTTTAACGTATTCCGTCCGTTTGTACCGCAGTCCCGTCGTTATCGCTGTTCCACAGAAATTACCGACGACTTAGTATCTGTTGCGGTAGACGCCGTTGCGCGTATTGTCCAATATCGAATAATATTCTCGTTTGAACCGTCGGTTTTACCGTTTCGAAATCGGCAAATCGTTCGAGTGCACCTCAAGTCAAAACCATTGCTCTCGAAAACACTCGCTCGGCGTTCCGACGATATCGAAACGGATATTTCGGTGAAAATCAGACGTAACGATACAGCCGGGAGAAATAAAAGAAACGACTAATAACGTGTATAGTGAAATCGATATTTCAACGTCCGCTAAGAATAGAAAAATGTGGCCTGTTTTTTTTTTTTTTTTTTATTATTAAAGCATAAGTACTGGGAGAAGCGCGTATATTATTATACCTATACGCAATAAAAATATATATAAAAAAAAAAAACAGTTTAACGAGACTTGTAAAATCGTCGTGCCTACTATTCTATATAAACGTACTATGTAAAACTCGCTCGAATTTGTGTCGAACCGCATTTAAAGTTTTGAACGGAAAACAAAATGCTGACACGCATTAAATTACGTCCCGCCATCAGCTAATACCTTTTCGTGCGTTAATGGTATAATACAGATGGTCCGAAAAAAAAAAAAAAAAGAACGGACACACTTTGCACCCGGGTGCAGCCGCTGTCGTACGTGAGAAGTTGGGAAGGTAGGATACGGAAGGGAATTCAATGAATGTCTGTAAAAACTAAGCAACGATAAACCGTTGCTAACGAAAAAACGATTCTGAGCGAATTTTAATGTATCTTAATGTATTTTAACATAGCTCGGCCCATAGTACTGCTTTTCAAAAATGTTCGTTTCCGTGACAATAATGATTGTTTAAAAAATATTAAAATAATTCAAATTTAACAGTAACAAAAAATAAATAAAAACGTTTGCTTATAACAACTTTATATCTAATCTTTTTTAACCTAAAGAACAGGGTTTTCCTCATCATCTCGAATGTTAATGAGAAATTCAAAAAATCCGATCTTTAATCGGAGTAAGGTTTCTGATATAAAAAGTATTCACATATCATGTAATATTTGTTTGGTTGCGCTTATAAAATGAAAAAAAAAAAAAAAAATGATATTCTCTTTAAGGATTTCGTCGTATATAATATGATATTTTTTAAAAAAAAAAAAAAAATACAAATACAAATTGAACAATCTCGACGCATCGATGAAACTGCCTGTTTACTTGTATATCATTACCCTTTAAAATAATGTTACATTACGGTCGAATTCGATATTCTCGATATCGTCGAAATAATTTGTCGTCATTCGACACTTTGTATTCATACTTTTGTAATATTATAAAGAGGCGTCGTTTGCTGGTTTGTATGTTTTTATGTGAATAGGGCATAATCCTTGGAACGAAATATCCGATTCTGGAAGTTCGTTCGCCGATAGATCGCTACGTTATCCACGAGTGCTACACGCTCTGCACATTATGTATGCAGCGTGTGTTCTGGCCGAACTATCCCGGGTTTTGTTAATTAATTAACTAATAAATAGGTAAAGTTGTGCGGTTTGTAAGAGGTAATCTCCGAAACTGCTAATCTGATTCTGAGAATTCGTTCACCGGTGAAAAGCAACACAGTGTTTCCGGGTGACATGGTCCACGCTCGCGTATACAAACCCTAAAGATGGCTGACACGAGGTTTTTTTTTTGTACGAAAATCGCGTTGTTTTTGGTGATTAACGAGTCGCATTCGTTACGCGGAGAAAAACCACTGTTATTATTTAATTCGGTTGTTATTGGGCAATGCGACGGGAAACCGTAATACATAATATAATTGAATTGAATTTGACTGTGATTTAATAATGATGGTACGGGTATTTATTTTGTCACGGGCAAGGCAGTGCGGGACAACTAGTAGGTTTTATAAAAAAAAAAAAAAAAAAAGTATTGACGTTTATTTTTTATCTTGAAAAAAAAAACCGGCGGAAAGTTTAACAAAAAGTGTTAAATTAAAGTAAACAAAATTTGGCGTATTGTGAGCGCACAAATAAAGAAATTCCCGTTTCAAAGGTGTATATATATTTTGTTCGGAAGTAATTTAATATTTTCTTCTTTTTTTTTTTTTTTTTTTTTTTTTTTTGATCACGTCATAATTTTATATACTATTTTATTTCGATGATGTTGGGGTGTGTGTATGTGGGGGGGAAGAGGGAAAAATAAATAAATTCATTCATTCGGTTATACTTTCCCCTGACACGGAAAAAAGTTACTCTTCAATACCCAATAATCGGATCTTTTCGCACAACTACGTCGCGACGAGTCCGATAACAATAATGATGTTTTCCGATTTGGAAAACACGTAGAGAAAATGAAAACCGACAAAAAATAATAAAATACTATACCGAAGCGCGCCCGAGTGTAACACGTGTTTTGAATTATTTTATTTTATTACCGTCAAAAGCGATAATATTTTATCTACAACACCGTATTATGTAGCGAAATAAAATATAATAATATGATCAATAGCGAGTTTTTTTCGTATTTTATTTTTTATAGATATTATAATATTATTTGGACGACGACGTAATCTGTAAAACCATATTGTGGCGCGTAGTAAAAAAAAAAAAAAAACGGAAAAGTTTTCGAAAATAATAAATCCCGAGAAAAATATTAAGCGGATCCATTTTCGAATAGAAACAAGCGGAGAACAGTATAGGTACCAGTGGTGTAGCGAAGGAAGGGGAGAGGGGGGGGGTGTTTTGGTGTTCAAACGCCCTCCTTTGTTTATATTTATGCCGAAAATTATAATTTCCCATGCATCAGATTTCTACAAGATGTGTTGTATTACGCATAGATAATTATACTAAGTATACTATGTTACGTGTGTCACGTGCGCACAATAAAGTTAAAAAGTTAAATTTTAATTAGCCTCATAAACAACGGTGCAATATTTCAGGCCAATTGAGATTATATATTAAAAGTAAGCGGTGCAACTACACACACTCTGTTTCCCTCCAAATGACGTCCCCGAATTCAACCGGAAAGAGACCCGCAAGAGGCGGACATAAGAAGCGATACGGGATTAAGTAAGGTAAACGACGTAGAACAGCTATTGTAGGTACGGTATAGCGATAATATTGAGAAAAATGCACTAGAGATATACAATTGTGCTGGGCTATTACGACAACCGTAAAAGCTTTTGATGAGCCGTAAAACGGCGAAAGAAAAAACAAAAAAAAGGCGGAGATTTACAATAAATAATTAATAAGGATTCGCCGTAATAATCGAACAACTTGCGTTTTCCAGAAAAACACATTTTTCCGCGGTTAATAACACCGTTCGTGGAAAAACGAGACGAAAATACAATTTGAACACCGGGCAAATTTTTATGTTACTTAAATTTATGCGTTCGGTTAATTATTTACGTGTAATACGATATAATATTATCTGTTATTAAAGACTGTTATTTTTGAGATAAAATGCAGATCAAATGGCATGACAAAATTCCCCCCCCCCAAAAAAAAAACATTTTGCTCGCTGTGTGTCTACTGGAATACATAATACCTCACTGGTAGGAGGATTAACTCCGAGGCAACTCCGAACGTTGTTAAGGGTAAGATTTGGGCCCGCGGAGTTTTTTTTTGAGGGTAAAGGTTTGGCGGAGTGGGCGCGCAGTGGACATTCACTGAATAAAAGACCCGTCCTATGACGGTTTTTCGAATATCGAAATCGAGTTGCACGTACAGTTTTAGAATTTCTCGAATGATAAGAAAAAAAAAAAAAAAAAACCGAAATTCAAAACAACGCTTAGTTTAATATGAATAACATTCTCGTTGTGAAATATCGATGAAAAACGCTTGGTGATGCGTTTTGCACACGTTGCGAACGTAAAATATCGCGGTGACGGGCTACGGCGGCGGCGGCGATGTTCATTGAACCGTCGTCGTCGCGTGTCATTATAAGGACGGTCGCCAAGGTCGCGGCGGTGGTGGTGTCGGCGATGTGGACACGCCCGGCGGGTGGCCGTCGCAGAGGACGGCGGCAGAGTGCGCGGAGGCATGTGTACATCGGTGGGTAATGTGATACCCATTTATCTACGTCACAGCTTGCGACTTCTAAGCCCGAGGGGCCGCAGACGACCGAAGTGAGAGAGAGAGAGAGAGAGAGAGAGTGAGAGAGAGGGAGAGAGTAAGAGAGGGAGAGAGAGAGAGAGAAAGAGATAGAGAGAGACGCACGGATTCCGGGGTGTATGGCGGGGAAAACGCCCCGTGCGTGGTGCTTCATTATGTCCCGGTCATTATCCCTATCTTTTTGTTTTTTTTTTCCCACCTCTTCCGCGAAAAACAACTTCCTCCCCATCCCTAACTGCATATCCCTATCTCCTCCCGGTATCTCCCGGTCCCGCTCACTCTCTCTCTCTTACTCTCTCGCTAACCGCTGCAACGTATATGTACAGTATACTGGTGATGCTGTGCTGTTGTTGTTGTTGTTGTTGTTGTTGTTGTTGTTGTTGGTGTTGTTGTTCTCCTCTCATTTTATATATACATTACCGGTGTGCCCGTGTGTAAATTTCCAGGGGCGTTCCGTTTCGCCACCTCCACTTCGTCCCCCCGCCACCGTACACATCATCAATCATGTGCCCCCTCCCCTCTTTTCCTCGCGTTCCGGCCGGACTATCTCGAAAACAATACGGTTGAGAGTGGGGGAATAAAAGTTAACGTACGCAACATATATATTATATACCACTGTAACATTATATATATATATATATATGTGTGTGTGTGTGTGTGTGTGTGTATATATAAAAAAAAAAAAATGTATAAAAAGAGATCATACCTCGAAAAATTACGGTTTAGTCGTGCCGGTGTATTGTAATTTGTTTACGGTAAGTATACGATAATATTTTAGAAATTCTGTTAACGGACGACAATTTTGCGCCGAAAATTTTGGAAAAAATTCAGGGAATCCTACTCCGTGCGAAATTCCCGGTTCTAAATATATTTTGATCAAAACAGTTACAATTCTATAATCGATTTCGGTGGAATTCGGTAGCCTAGTGTATAATAGGTTGACAATAACTATTGGTTGGTTGATAGGACATTTTCTAAACTTCCTAAAATATCTGTCCGCAGATATATTTTCTACCGGAAGTCTCACTCCAATCATCGACTTAATAGAAATTTTCCCGCAGCGTTTTTGATAAATTTGGTGCACGAGGAGGTCGTGTTTTCTTAAGAAACTGAAAAATTAGCAAGTTTTGTTGGTTTCTCGGTCGGCTTGACAACAAGGAGGAAATACGACAAATAATACTCCGCTAAAATTTGTTTTTCGTTAGCAATGGTTTGTTGTCGCGTACGGATATAAATTAAATTACTCTACCTAAATATTTAACATGTTCTCCCATCCTACATTCCTTCCGGAAACAATGACTACTCATCAGCGTTATCGGCCGTTTTACGTATTTACGAACACTATATAGGCATCGTTTTGTCATCCAAATCAACAACCGTAACTAATATGCGATAGATAATAGTTGCCGTACGAACAGACACAACGGGACACAACGGCAAAACTTATGCTTAGAAACCTAAAACTGTCTTGTTTAGTTTCTCACTGAAATCGAAATCATGTATTCCCCCTTGCGTGTAAAGTGTAAACGACGAATGAATTTTGATTCAATGCATAATATCGCGTAGAAGCGCTGAAGTTTTCGCCCCACCTAAGCGTTGCGTTTTGAGAATACCATTTCAAAATATGACATATTTTATTATGTCTACGGTTTTTCCGTCCCGGGTTCGCGATGTTATCTGTCAACCGACGCGTCTGTTTATTTGCGTTTAGCCATGATTATTATTTTTTATAAGGTACGTGTTTACATAAACGTCGTAAACGAGTTCACAAAGACGTCTAAAATGTTAATACGTTTTTTTTTTCTTTTCTTTTGCGCACGACCGGCAATACGCGGAAATATTTGATCGCGCGGTGAGATATTTTTACAATTTGTTGTGAGGACCCGAACAACGATGATTACACACATCGCGATATACTGCAGGAATGTTATAATACGAGCGGAAAATATGTCGGAAAACACGCGTGTGCGTAGAATATTTACATTTGTTCGTTCTTTTCGAGATTTTTTTTATTTTTTTTTTTTGTATGTACAATATTAGGTATCGTATAGAAATTATAAACCGCGTTTCGCGTCCGTTACCGAAACGCGCGATTTTTTTTTTTTTTATATAGATTATCATATAAGCTTATCCCTACCTACGTGTTTTTAATTACTCGAGAAAAAAAAAACGTTTTTGCGGATTTCGCAGAAACGCGTAAACTCGCGTGCAAAACCGGTGACGGCGCAAAGGTCAACACAGGAAATGTCCACGAAAATCCACAATATCCCGAACGGATTACCCGAGCGCTTGATATGTGCTCGCCGCACTGCGGGGCGTCGCCAAGCGCACGGTACGGGACGATCTAATAAAACGGAGTTACCGTCGCGGTCCGAGGTTATTTCGGTGCTAAAAATAACGCAATAAACGGGCCACCTATATGGATAAAATAATCGGCGATGGGCAAACGTCCAGCGGGACGGCGCAGTTAAAATGCCCGTAAATTTCCCGAATACCTAACCGCGAATAATAACAACTGTAACAGTCGTCATCGGCGATTCAAAACGCGCGGAACGAGACGTACCGTCTTTTATTGTAAAACGAGCGAAACTCTCGAAAAATTTCAAGAGGTTAAAAACACATTATTATTATTATTATAGTGAATGCGTCATACAAAACGTTCCGCGGGACGGAGTTTCGCTCAGAGTTGCACATGGCCGCCGCGATACAATAATAATAATAGTAATAATAATTCTAGTGATCCGGTCGTGTTTCGCTTTGAGGTTGCCGTGTCCGGCACATGGGTGGAATTATTGCGCGCGTGCACGAAAAAAAAAAAAAAAAAAAAAAAAAAACGTTTAAAAACCGTTCGTCGGACGCCTCTGTGCCGGTCTAAAAATATGACCGACGAAATTGCCCGCAATGCGGAGGATCCACAAAGTAGCCGCGTAAATCTGTCACTCACGTACATAATATCCGAATCGTCCGTAAACATATTATTAGGTATACGAAAAATAAACAATATTATTCAACTTCTACCTCCACGAGCGGGCCCCGGGCGTAGTGGACGGCCGAGGCGACGAGACGGACGAGAAATATTCTGCCGTTCTCTGCGATCGTGACTCGGTACACAGTTCACGATCCGTTGAACCTCCGGTGTTCGGAACTCTGTATTTAATATATTTTTACGATACACCGTGGAAATGTTAACCGAATCGAGGCGATTTTTTTTTTTTTCATAAAGAATAATAAACAAATTAGTACAGGGAAAATTAAAACGCGATAATTCATAAAAGTGCCCGCGTTACGTTTGCTTGGAAATGTATTCTCTTTTCGGATTCGGTTTGAAAAGGAGTAGTGCGGGAGGAGGGGAGATATATTATTGTGTCACTAGGGTGCACGGAACGAGAGTGAGATTTTTCAAAATAACGTAAATACGATCAATGAAGCGATTATATTCAAATTATCGCTGAAAACTAATATACATTTCAGTCAAAAACCGTCGTGAACAGCTGTATTGTAATTAAAAAATATAACCTATTATTATGACGAACACTGTAATTATTGCCGCTTTTTGCATACTTTAACCCACGCGAATTCGGACGGACACTAAGGCGTCCAAACAGTTGACTTATATCTTTTTGAACGAACCGATATGCCGGTGATTACCGATATCCGAGCAGGGCATGTAAGGGATAAAATATGAAGGGGGTACATTTTTCGCGCGTACGCCGGAATTATAATAAAAAAACAGTCTACCAATTTCCGCGTAGTCTTTGTCAAGTCTGGATAAAGGAGGGGGGCGTCTGTGGGAGGCTATGGCCCCTCGTGCCACAAGACTCCAGGGCGCCGGTTTTGCTACGGTACATGTTCTTGATCTATATGCATTTAGTCCGTTAAACTTCTAATTTGTTTCTATATTGCTTTCAACGACATTTATAATCTCTAAATTATAATTTTTTTTTGTTTTTATTCGGTTAAAACATAACGACGTAAACATTTTTAACAATAATTATTATTATTTTTTTTATAACTATTCGTTCCGAGGGCATCGTTGAAAAGTTTCACCCCAGGGTCTCTGAAATATGTCTTAACCCGGGCTCGGTCTTTGTTACAATAATATTATACGTATACGTGCCGTTTCCGACCCGCTGCTTTTATATACCTCGCTGCAGCGTGTTTATGGGAGTGTCTCGTATCATAAGGCGCGACAAATGTACAAAAGGCGTAAAATATATTATTATAATACTATGTAATATACACATCAGTCCTCGTGCGCGGTTATAAATAAAACTCGCGCGTTTTCGCGGGTCATATTCGTATTTATTATTATATCTTTATTGAAATCCCCGCGGTTTTCGAAATTATTATAAGCGTAGGTATATTATTATTATTATTATTATATGGGCGAACGAAAATACACCCCAGGGGGGAGTGCGCGCACACACGCACATCGCAACGGGTCGGAAGGGGATTGGACGGAGGGGCGGGGGGGGAGAGGGGAAGGCGGAAAAGCCGCATAAGCACTCGTATATTATATAATAATATATACGCGCGGCTTTTATTATGTGCATTATTTATTGCGCTCAATAGGAAACATTCATCACCGCGCCGGAGAACTTTCCGCGAGTTTAATGAAACTTTTCGGGCTCGGATTGGCGCGAAGAACGGACGAGAGAGGTGAGACGGCGGCTGGGAAATACGCCGCAGCAGTACCGTACCGCGGTCGTGGCTGTTGCGTGGTGTGTGAGGGGGGGGGAGGAGGGGTGGCAAACGTAAAAATAAAACGGAACAAACGGAACAATCATTTTTCTTTGGCCTTTCTACTCTCCGTCTTGCCGCGGTGTTCGGAAAGGGGGTCTGAAGGGGGATAGTCCTCTGGAAATTAAACGCACATAATATACGGGTTGACGCGCTTTTCCCCGAAGAAAAAATACGTTCCGCGCGGAAAACTGTACCGGTATTACTCGTGCCGACCCGGTAGTACACGTCATTATCGAAATTCCCGTGTCATATCGTCATCAATCGGTCAAGCACGCGAAACGTAAAAAAATACATTTTGACGTTTCGTTCCAAAGAAAAAGCGGTTTCGGTATGTTGTCATAAAATATATGCAGATTCGGCAGCGGGGAATTAAGTTGATTTTCGAAACAATTGCGTTGCAGAGCCACCGGTCAAACGCGCGAGTTAACAAAACGTTTGTTTTAAACGATATCAATAGTAAAATGAAAAAAAAAAAAAATAACAAACACGTTCAACGGATTGACAATGCTATCCGTTCGTCGCGTACGATTGCAGTTATTTCGAAGCGGACGGAATTTCAAACGAATGGGCCGTATAATTAAAACCGTCCGTTTGATTTGTCGTTTTGTAATCATTTTAAAAACCATTACGATCCTTCTGTGTACGCGCACACGTTCAAAACGATAATAATATTAAATCGATTAGACACGAATCGTGGGCACGTCGTCGAAAACCGAGAGTTTAGGTTCGTCGTTCCGTTATTGATTTTGAATTTTTTTCGCCGACCCCAGCCCCGTAGAAAAAAAAAAAAAACCAAAACAAAAACAAACTCTGGGTATAACGCCGTCGTTTCGGCTACGGCGGTCATTTGAAAAATAAATACCCGCCCTATACGCGGGCGGTCGCTCGAAAGCGCGGCGGTGGTGGTTTTTATTTTTTTTTATCGAATACGCCCGCGGTACCGAACGAACTGAACACACACCCCTGTGCCGTTGCGTTGAGAGACAACGTACGCGCGTCACGGCGTTACAGCGTGACAATCACCTGTCGTTACAGAACTGCGGTTACGGCGGTTACGCGCGGATACCGTTACGGCTTTCGGATCCCGGCCCGGTCCGCGTTCGCGCGCGCGGACGCCGTTTCGCGTCGGGCCCGACGAAAACGTAACAATAACAATGCATAATATTGGCGCGCCCCGAACGGGTCATTTCCGCGTTCGGCATCGCGCGGCCGGCGCCCGTTATTCGTTTGTCGCACGCGCGCGCGAGCCGTTGACGATTTAGACCGGACGTCGCGGACGTCCCGGGACGGAATAACATTGTCGGACCGGCAACGGACAAATGACTCGCAAAGCCCGTCGCGTTCGCGCGTTCGTAATACTTCGGAAGAAAAAAAATAAAAAAAAAACGTCGTTTTGCATTTCGCCGGGCAATTGCCCGCGCGTGTATCGCGGGCGTGCCTATACGGCCACCGGCCGCGGCATTTGCTATGATATCGTCTCGAGAACGTTTTTTTTTTTCTCTCGTAAATATCACCCGCCGAACACAAACCGTCCTACTGTGATTTACCGTTCGCCGCCGTGTATTACCGGTGAACTCGAATCGGGTTTCCGTTCGAATTCGAAAATTTAATTTCGACGTTCGCCCGTAAACGAATCAAATATCGGTATACGGTACCGGACGACCATATTCAATATCGTTTATTTGTTCAATTTATGTTACAGGAATCCCCCGATACGGTTTCATTGAACACGGCGAATATTGACGTATGGTCACGGGCATGCATTATGTATACAATGATATATTAAATGCGCTACACAGATAGCCGACTCTTGTAGAGTAAATAATATGAAGCGCGGCGACCGTACACAAAGAGGGCGGAATGTACCATCGATATAACCGTGAACTATTTGTTTACGCCGTGAATCGTATGCGACTGTTTGGAAAAAAAAAAAAAAAAAATGCTCGAAATTAAACACAAATATTGTTTCCGTAAGTACATCGTTACATGCAATTCGTGGCGTAAACGATATTATTATCCGCGAGTTTATCACTACAATATCATTGTTTTTACACGGTTTCATGTCATCTAATCAATGTGATTCTCGTTTATACGAGTGGTACAGTCGGCTCTCACGGCGCATGCACACTTTGGAATTAACGAAAATATTTTCTTTCGGGACTAAAAAACTAGTAAAGCCAATAATAATACGCGAACGAAATTGTATAATACGCAGGGGCTTGCTTGCAGGGTTGCCAGTTTCCCCGGCGAGGTTATCCGTTATGTTTGTGTTTCCGCGAGTTCTCACATCTTCTGGCGACGACCCTTGTAAAATATCGGCGCCTGCCTCCCTGGTCGTGAAACCCCAAACACGCCTTTGCGGCTGTCTACGACCCGAATGATTTGTCGTTGCGGACCGGATAAATTGTGTTCGATTCTATCGCGAGAGTTTTGCTCTCGAAAAGCAATATCTTTACGCATACGTATACAGACGAACGGTTTTAAAGTCTAATATGTGTATATACATATAGTCTGCCGTTTATAAACCGTAAATTGATATCGTGTTTTCGGTCCGAAACGCATAAAGTCGTCATCGAGACGTTCGCTGTCGGTATTCACGTCGGCCGAACCGAACGGCGAAGGGCATTATTTTTTTTTTTCTTTTCCCGACGCGAACGAATACATTTTTGAACAGCAGCCGACGGCGATCACGGTGGCGCGGCGGACTTTCGGCGTCCACAAAGTTTTCCGGTAAAAGGAAAAACTTACTAATAAAACATTCTTCATACGTACGTCGCTGTATCTAACGGCCTAACGGAAATTTATTTCCGTTCCGAGTTTTAATATAATAATAATAATGAACCCGGGCGTATTTTTACGTTATTTCGTCCGATTCCGATGACTCGGCATTGCAGCGCAGATGGCCGAACACGCCGGTGCTAACGTGTATATACACGTTAAAATTTCCGAAAAGGATCAAGAGCGAAATAAATAATTAACCGGATTTCAAATCAATCCGTGCGACATTGATACACGGGTATAACTCGCGTCGTAAACTCGACCGGCACACGAGTAGAGTTTTAAATTTTACCGCAACGACGCACGTTCGCGAAATTTCAACCCGACCATTTAGGTATTTAGTTTTTAATTTCACGGGCGAGTTTTCGATTTTTTGCGGACTGTCGGGGTTTCGTACGAACGCGAACTAAAGATACTCTCAAATGCATTTCATGTAGGCGTACGGGCACAATTTTTCGCCTAGGTTTCACCGGAAATTGTTCGCGGGTCCGCGATAATATTATTACGTTCGATAATTATTGTTTTTGCAATATAGTTTAAAAACTATTCGATTTTATAATCATAATCGATTTTGCGTTGGTCTTTTAAAACCTTAATTAAAAATATTTTTCTTCGTATTTTCTACGGTATGCTGTCAATTTTGATGCCGTCCTGACAAGCGTAATCCTCTCACTCTTCTCTGAGTTTTCCGACCGACTACCGGTTTTAGTTTTTCATAGTCTTTGTGAACTTTACCCTGTCACTCTTAAGGTTTCTATCCGTGGGAAATACCTTCCTGTGTCCGTTGAATTAATGTGTCTATGTTCGCCCCATTTCAATGTTTTTTTCCATGAAATTTGGTCTCTGATACGGTTGTTTGATTTCCTCATTTGTCCTTATTCTTCGTTCCCTCGATGTTTCGTCGATGCACGGACCGAGAATTCTTCTAAAAACTTTCCTCTCCATTAAAAATAATATTTGAATAATTAACGTTCAAGCGAATAGTTTATACGGGTTTAATGGTTTATTTAAAAACTTTAATTTCGGATTTATACTGAAAACGTTAAATTCTAGTACGTTTCCCCGGTGTTCGTTAAAATGACAGTAGTGGGCAAAATATCTTAAAAAAACTTCAACTGCATACAACTCACGAACGTCGAGAAACAGCTCTTCAACGGAAAAGAAAAAAACCCCCTCGTGTTGTATGTAATATACGTTTTTGAAGATATCGGATCCTGCTCGACGTGCCATTTATATACGGCGACGTACCTACCCTTAAACATTTCTCTCAACAGCCGTACAAGTGTTGTAATATATTATATTATTCTCTTTCTCTCCCGACAAGAATACAAGAATTATAGTACAGTGCAATGCTCGAAACGTTTTAATACACACAAAACATTTCACCGCGCTCCCCGCGAGAAGATATTATTATTATCTCTCGTCGGATATACACTCAAATGTGTAATATTATAAACGAATAAATCTCACTCCGTTTGTTCCCTGCAGTGGATAGGATAGTTTCAGTGTTTAATTTGACAATTTGTGAGGCGTTAAATATATATATATATGTGTGTGTAAGCGTTAAATATTAATGTATGGAAAAAAAAAAAAATTTCCTCAATACTCCATAATACTAGAGAGCGTACATAATTGTGTAATTATTACCGCAATGCACTTAAATAAGTGGATAGTATAGTGCAATGGAAAACTCAGTTTATCGCACTATTGCACGGACCACGATTTTGTATCCCAGGTGTGTTGTGTATGACAAAATTTATGAAAATTACCAATGTTATTATTTTGTTGGGAAAAACGTTGAGATGCCATAGGTATAATGACGGTCCGCGGACAACGGGCGAACCAATCAGAGTTAATAATTGTGTATCCGCCCACATACCCATATACCGCAGGCTTTCTACCTGATAAACGGTATTAAAAATTACAATATTTACATCGGTTTTGTTCTCGATAAAATTATTCCGGAGACAATCGAAATTTAGACATTTAACGGCCACAGCGTCCGTGACAAACAAAAATCGTTTTCACTCGAACGACACGACGTATTTATAACGTCAACGAAATTCGCAAAATCGATAAAAAAAAAAAATAAAAAAAATAAAAAAAAAAAAATAGCAAAATCGTTAATAATAATATTACCGTCGGACCGGCTATTAAAACGCGGTCCGTGAAACGTTCAAGTATTTACATTTATTTCCCCCCCCCCACCCCCACTGTGACCCTAATAATCAGTGCGGACCGAAACGCGCGCGCCCAACTACTCGCGTACACGACGCGTTTTACGGCACTCGTTTTTGGCACTACCAGTGGAAATAAATAAATAATGTTTAAATGTACATATAAAAAATATATATATATATATACGTACACGCACGCACACACAAGTACGAGGCCTTTATCTTAAAACTGTATTATAGGTATAGGAACGCGCGAGCCAAGTCTTAAAAACGCGCGACGTTCGGTAGGGGACCCCGTGTAAAACGATTAATTATTATTTGGAACGTTCGGCGCGGTGGCGTTCGCAACGGTATGGCAGTTACTTTGGTATTTTATTTTTTTAAAGTTTATCTGATTTTTTTTTTTTTTTCGTTTCGGCGAATAAATCGTGTTTTCTGCGGTCGATTTTGAATATTAGATACACTGCCGCAGTGCCACAGCGGAAACACGTTGGGAACTGTTTCGTTCAGGCGATCATATTTTAATATTACATCGCGAATCTTAGCGGCCGCATGAAAACGTTTTTATTTAGGTTTCAATAGTTACGGTAAACCTCAAACAGCACGCGCGTGTCCAGAATAATCGGAGGCCGAGACTGAGGTCACTTTACAGTAGACGTTCACGTACTTCACTTATTTCGTTAACATATAATTACAATGATAACATGTCGCACATACACTCACCGGTGATTCGCCCACCTAATTCGATCATAAAAATAACGCTTCATAGGATGTTCATCTACACCGCTCTGACCGAGAGCCAAAGAAAGATAATTTCGTGAGAGGCTCCTAGCAATAAAAATGTTATTATAATAATTATTAATTTTAAATACAATAATACATTTTTTTTTTTTTTTTACTTCTCCTATAGTACAATTAAACAGCCTTATCTTCTTTATACGATGGAAATATTACGGTCTCTAAAATTCAACAGTAGCCATTTCCTTCCCGGAGGGTATTGGGCGGGTATGTGCGCTGCCATTGAGCGATACGAATTTTTAACGGTCGCTTTTATACGGACGATCGGTTTGATAATTTGATATAGTGATGGGTGTACTTAAAACGGGACTATTTTAACATTCGGACCGTAAACTATCCCGTGGTTATAACTCAATGCCTGCTAATCAGAGCTCATCTAAGTCGACCCGATACATATATTGTAATGCCGTTTCCATTGGCCACAATTTGTCAACGGCAGAAATCTCCTCCCCGACCCGCCAGGCCGTCCTATTCTATTAATCCGTCCCAAGTACGATGTTTATTATTTAATGTAATTCCGATGGCCGACAAATGACAAATAACGATAATTATAATAATGGCGATTCTCCCCGAATACGTTTACCATGCTATTCGATAAAACGACGAAAATAAATTACGTTATTCATCTATCGATTGTGATATTACGGATGCTGTATACTAAACATGTATAAAGTTTAAACACACTAAAATTCGCTTAATATTATTACTTATTATTATATACTTACCTACTGAATCTATTGAACAAGTACAACACTATTTCATTGTCTTGACAGTGAAATAATGTATAATTATTAAAGCAAGTTAGACGATATAATAAGCAGGATTGAACAATAGTAAGAGCTTTTAAAAGTAAAAGTCAATTATTGACCACGAGCAACTTTGAATTTAACACTAGGGAAAACCTTTTGAAGACATTCGCATAAAGTGTAGCAATTATACCGGTGTAAACTCTGACTTGGCGGGAAAAGAAAGCTAGACGAATTGTTTTCATGTAGTGTTACCATAAAAGATGCTCAATATTTCGCGATGTTAAAAAGTAACAAACGATGAAATTTTAAAAAAATAACAAAAAAAAAATATAACTCGACAAATGACGAAAATAATAAAATAAAAAATAATGGGTATAATAATATGATTGGTTGTTACATACTACGCGACGACAGTTTTTTGAAGTTAATAGCTGAAGTGACCTTCAGACCTTTCTCGGCTTTTAAAAATAAAAATTGAACGAGTAAGACCAATAATGGAATGGAAACTGCAAATTCTTATGGCAGCGGGAATGAAAAGTTATCAAGAATTGATATTTTTGAGTTTTGAGAGTGAAGCAAGAAGATCTGCTTAAGGAGATAGATCATATAGACCAGATATAATATATATGCTATAAATATACCATAGATATATTAACACTGAAATGTTTAAACGCGCTAAAATTCGCTTATTATTATAGTTTGGTTATCAAATAAAAGCCTCAGTGATGGACTCTGTAGGGTTCGTTTTAATTACTGTCCGTAACAGATGCAGTAGGTCACTTGTTGAAGGGGTAATTTATAATATATTACATTATATGCTATATTTGTTGCGAGGTGTTAAACTACAACGTTTTAATCGTATTCGAAGTTCATCGGAAAATAATATTCCACCACACACGTCACTGGGAAATATTATGTGGTTCTGGACTCTTTTGGCAATACGTCATAACCAATAGTATAGTAAAAAAATAAATAAATATAAAATAACTTCATCAAATACCTCCTCCCCCTCCTATTTTTTTTTTATCGAAACATTATTCGTAAAACATTAAAAAATTGATTACTAATAATTATACAAAAGGAAACTACAAAACTATATTTACTAAATGGTTATTCAAATGGTGAAATGTAAACACACACAAATGATAGGGACTGCAAAGTTAAAAGGTAAAACCCCCAAAAGGCACATTTTCCAACGACAACATGATGAAATCCATTTAGAAATTAAATCCGTTTTATTAATTCAATTTACCTAGTAAAAAACAACGCTGGTTCTCGAGTTTGACCTCATTTGGCCGCCAGAAGTGCCCAAAAGTAGCGAGAAAAAAAAATTATCAACACAGTACACACAGTACAATACGACAGTCTCCATATAAAATTCAAAAATATAATGTAATTTAATTTATATTTGCAATGGTTACATAAACCGTTGCTAACGAAAGATTCTTAACGAAGTATAATATTATTTTTTTCTTTTTTTACATCAGGTAATTCAGAATCAACAAATATTATGAAACAAATTGGAAGTTGTTCACATTTATTAAGAAAACTACTACGGAAATAAAAAAAATCTCATCAATGCACCGACCTGATCAAAAATTCTACAAAATAGTTCATATAATGTGGTCGATTGGAACAAGATTTCTGGTAGAAAAGTTTTTACTAGTATGGTACAAAAAAAAAAAACGCATCATAGTAAAATCATTTCATTTTACGCTTCGCTCAGTGTCTAAAATACAATTCGTTTTTTTTTTTTTTTAGTAACGTGCCGTTTTTTCAAAACATGGCTATGTCTTTTTTCCTTCGTTATTATTTATTTATTATTATTTTTTGGTAACTTACCATATTGGAACTATTCGGTACCCCGGTAGTATATTTTGAAGCATTTTTTATTTTGTTTTTAACTAATCGCATATCGAACTGACGTATAGTAAAACGAAAGAAAATTACCGCCTATTATCACGGAAGTCCGTAATTTATGGTGTTTGAAGTTCTATTCGAAATCGTGTTAAATCGTCATTACAACTGTGTATAGTTGACATTGAGACCTGCCTCGTGGACCTCGCCGCCATCAATGTATACTTATGCGAAGTTATACCAGCATCATAATCAGCTTATTGGTTCGAACGAATAATATAATAATAATAATAATACGAGTGTATATATATGTACACATATACAATATGCGCGTACGAACTGTTCGACGTACAAAACGAATTAAATCGTTTTGAATTTCGTCCTGCAAAAGCGGCGAGGGTTTAAGCTCAATTAGATTTCTACGTTGAATCGACCTCGTTTAAAATGATGGGCTCTATATATAGTCGTGTATGGTGGGAGGGGGAGAAATTAACAAAACGGCTCCTTTGAAGCAACCTTTATAATATGATGACAAAATGTCACTCCTTTGAAATGCGCTGCGCGCGGTTTGGAACCTTTTAATAATAATAATTCGTCACTGAAAACGTTTAATGACGCCCTTTTGAACCCTTTTCCTTTTGGGGCCAAGCCCTTCGATAGTGATCAGTGTACCTGCCTGTATACTGTTGTATAGGATATATGTTCTGTGGTCAAAGTGGGAATTCCCGTGGCAATGCCGATGGAAATGCTGTTAAATAGGTTCACGAGAAAAAAAAAATAATAATAATAAACTCTAGAAGCAAATAATATTTCTCTGATATCGGTGCTGAATTGTATATTATTAAATAAGGAATTTCAAAACGCGATTAAAATTCAGTTTTTTCAAAAATACGAGAATCGCATTGGGGTCGACGACGAGGCGTATCAATAATCGGCGTTTAATTATTGTTCATTCAAATAAAATATAATACAAATTTTTTGTTCGATAGAAAATAAGTAAAAAAAAAAAAAAAAAAGTCTGCACTTAAAATAAAGCTCCTTATTTGACCTATACACGCCTAATGCACGTGTAATTAGATCCGTATATTCACGTATTTCACGTTATTTTTAAAATATTTGCTCTACGAATTCATGTAAATAACATTGGAACACGTAAACACGGATAATCAAGTCTCGTATATAAATATACGCGAGTATACATTTTTCATTCGGTTGTATACGGACTCCGTTTTCACGTACTTATTACATCGCGTTTTCAATCGAAACCTCTGGTGTATACTAGGTACAAAGATTCGAAATGTCTGGGATTTATAGTAGTTTTAAATAAAATTGGAACACAATTCATGTCGAAAAACTGTACAATCCGAAATATTCTCTATGCACGTGCCTGATTCGTCGCTTTTCTAAATCTAAAAAATCATCGTCTTCCTGGGACAAGTTCACATATGAGTCAATGGCGTAGATAGGAAATAAGGTCGAGGGAATATAACCCTCTTCCCGAAAAGGTATCCAACTGCAGCTGCTTTTTAAAGTGACTAACGTTAGAAATAACTTGCGAAACGAGAGGAAGGTCAGGGGTACTTTTTTTTTTATCTCGACTACCGGCCGTCTCAATTCTGTTATTTAGACTACCACCCGATATCGCGAATACCTACCAGTCGCTAATTTATTATCTCAACTCCTCCTTATCATTGTTAAACTGACTTTCATGTAATCAAAGTTAGGTCAAGTTAACTGACGTGCATAATTCTTTGAAAATTATTAATAGTGTTAGAATTAATAATCTATTGAAACTGACACCCTTAATTTTTTCCAAGAAACAAATTATATTTACTTCCAAGACACCGGATATGCGTTCAAGTCATAATAAAAAGTTATACATCGGGAAGGCTCCCCAATAAAAATATTTTGGAAATGTAACGTAAAGACATGTCGATATAAAAGTAGTAGGTATGCGCACTAGTAACTGGTTTGGAAATGGTCGATTGTCTCTGTTAATTGCTTTACGTGTTGTGTATTGTTGGATAGCAAAAATGACGCCCGTTACATTTTTCGAATCATTTGAATATGAATCATTAAATCTCTTGATAATGCGTGATTGAAATAATGTGCTGGAAGTTGAGATAGCAGAAAAGTACCAAACTATGAGTATTTATTTAGTAATTTGCTCTTGGGGCTTGTGTGTATTTCAGTCAGCTTACAAAAGCTTGGTTTATTGATTAAAAATTGTTTGTATTTTCTTTTTTTCTGTAATTCAGATTTTTAATTACTGTTGTCGAGTTGGTAGAGGTGTAAACATAACGTATTTTGTTATTTTAGTGGGTATAATACGTGCACAACACATATATAATACAGTGTATAAAATTTATAAAATTTTTGGTCCAAGTCAATCTAATATTTTAAATCAATTTCACTGTACGTTTTATACACGCGTAGTGTTACAGTATTGCTTTATAAGTTATACTTCCGATCACTTACGTATTAATTTTCGGTTACTTTTATCCAGGTAAAATGAGTTCTAACGTTTATGTGGGTAACTAAAAAGCGAAAAGTGAAACTTATAAACGATATTAAATTTAAATATGTGTACATATAAGAACATTTCGAAAAGTGTATACTTACCATAATAATTAAAAACTTGGTTAAAACTTGTAAACCATTAATATCTTTAGATTATTCCGTACACTTGTACGATAATTTGTTGTACGCTATTCACGTTTATACGGTTCGGACAAAGAACGATGTTAATTTTAAGTGATCAATTTTCGCGATTGATATTTTCGCTGCATGCCATCCCGTTGAAAACTCTCAGACCCGGCGCCGGACGAGAGCACCGCGGAATTAACGATCCCCGCCGAAATATTTTCGCGCGGTTACGACACCGTTAGATAAACGAGTCGTATAATTCGTATATTATCGTGGAGTTTGCAACAACACCGTGCCCGTAATATACGGAACGTTCGGACGCGTTCGGGCCGACCGACCACGACATAATAAACACGTTATTGTTGTTGCTGTCGTCATTTCGGGTGAACCTCGTGTTTGTTTAGCCAACTCGACCGAATTTCGGGTACATTTTTTTTCCGGGTAAGGGAGGGGGATAAGGGGCGAGAGCGGGCGGAATTGGCGGGGGGTTTTTTTTTCCCCCGCCGTATGGGTTTCGGAAATCGAATCTCCCACCGCCACCGCCGCCGGACAATCGAAAACCGCTTGATAAAGGTGTTTTTCCCGCGGCCCGCGGAAAAACGGGAGCGCGCGCGAACTGCACACTGTCGGGCGCGGCGTCGTCAACGACGGCAACGGCAACGGCAACAACAACAACAACAACAACAACAATAATAATATTTCGTATTACCGACGCGCGCAAAGGCGTCCGGCCGCGGCGCGCGTACAATACGGCCGCCCCGGTCGTGAGCTTGTGGGCGGACGACGACGCGCGTTTCGCGGCCCGGCGAACCGGTAATTATTAATTATTGAACGCCGCCGACCGCGAGTGCACCGGACGCGCGTATTACTACACGCGGCTGCGTTATGTTATCGGTACGCCGGGTGTCCGCGTCGCCGGAACAGCCAAACGTCCGGGCACCGAGCGCGCGCGATAATAAAAGTACGACACGCGACGATGATCACGCGCGGCGTCGTCGCAGACAACGTAACGCGCGTCACGGCCGAGCCCGGATTGAGACGGGGCTCCCGGGAGGACCGCGGTCCGCGGTCCGCGAGGCCTCCGCGACCCACAGCGTATCCGTCTCGTGTACGCCATTCGTTTACCCGTCAACTTTGTGCTCTGCAATTTTTAATATTTTTTTTTTTTCACCTCCCGACGGTGAAGTCACTTGTTCGTATCACAATTACGCAGTAGAAACAGTACGTGTAACTTTGTCGAAACTGATATATACCGATTTTGTTCAAATCATACCCCGGGGCTTTGGAATTAAAATCTGTATAATGATTTATTATTTTTCTTTCGTTTAAACAAATTGATCAGTAAACATTAAAAAAAAAAAAAAAAAAAATGTAAGTTATTAGTTTTTCAACGAGGCTCTCGTTGAAAAGTTTGGTCCGGGGACTCAAAATGCCTTGATCATGGAGGACAGGACATTCCACGATCACCGAGAAAACCGTTATGGTATAGGTTCGACGGTTTAATTCGGTTGCTTATTGTTATCGTTACGTTTTAATGATAATAAAGCAAATGATTCCGTACGGCCCGCGTGGACCGAAATATTATCGTTTTACGAATAGTATACAAACGAAACAAATGCCGAGTCAAACTGTTAATATTCTTCCGTATTATTTTAAATCGCGACGGTCGGTAAATGCGTTATCCGTAGACAAAATTTGATAACGAACCGATTGACACCACCGAATCGGTTCAAATCTGAATTATATTTCCGGGATTCTTCCGACACGCTATCCCATAAGTTATCTGCAAAGGCGTGTTCTACAGATACAATCTTTAATATTTATAATGGGTTACGCTACTTTTCGGCCGACCACCGCCGATTCCTATGATCTACCCGATTCGGTTTTTCGGGTTTCCCCTCTTTGGGTTATCTAAACCCGTCATGGTTTTTTCATCGACTATGAGTTTCGAGTCCCTCATGGTACCCGTACACTTTCCCGGAGCATTACTGGGATCAGAACAAGCAACAAAACAACATAAAATATTATAAATCGAATATGTTTTAATATGTATCCACATAAGTACCTATTATTTCAACCACGCAATCCAAACCAGCCGATCAGTGCGCAGCGTATTCGTACACGTCGCTAGGACTATAACAGTTTCGGTTTTGGTAGTGCGCGACCGGGTATCACGACATTACATTGTTATTATAAAGGCAGAACAGAGTGACGGGATTCTCGTTGTTTTTTCCCCGCTTTTTTTCCCTCCCAGACGTCTTTTACGGGACCGCGACCATTACTCGGTAGTCGGGGTTATGTGTCACATATATTATATAAAGGCTTGAAAATTCCCATCGAACATTTATTTATATTATTAAAATTTGGAACTGAAACACTAGCTGCTTTGAAAAACCGAATTTAAGTATTTTAGAAAAGCCATAGAGAATATATTATTTGTTTGATAAAAAGGCCAACAAAATTGTGAGAAAATATATGTGCGCAATTGGTTTGATTTAATTTTTATTTATGACATTTTTAATACAAGCTGATAATTGAAAATCAAAAGCGGGAAGTGGTTTCACCCACTAAAATAAGGCTGACAAAAAATAATGAAAATGTAAAATTTTAGAGATGCTTATTTTTTGAATAATCTAAAATTAATGTATTTCCAAAAAAATCAATCCTTTTTGAGATAATTAATGTCTTTCGTTATATTGATCACTTTGTGTAGAGAAAATATTATCACTATGAAAATATTATTGTTGAACATGTAAAATGTGCACGAGCTCTACACTGTATATAAGTATAACTACGTAAAAATGAATGATCCAAATGAGTTTGCTTTTTTTTTTTGTGGGTATTAATAATTTACTGCAGTTGCAGGGAAAATTATGGTGGAAATAAAACAACCCCGGGCTAGGATTCTAATATTTTAATTACAGTAAATCACTATAGTAAAATGCACATAAACTTTCGTGAAATTAAAAAAAAAAAAAGTTAATTTCACCAAAAACTAACATTAAATTAAATCCGACGGCTTGCCGAACAATAATAATTGGAACAAACAACACGCCACCGCATAAATGATCATATATTATTATTTAACACTAGCAACGAAAATAAATGAAGTATTTATATTTTAAATATATAACCGAAAATAATATCTTTGTCTATACAACTACACAATATAAAAGTTTCGTAGGTCAAAAACGAGTAGAAAGTTTTGAAGATACACTAACTGATTCTGCACAACAATATTACTGTCGACGTCGTTCAACAACCGCGAAATAAATATTATTATTGAAGAACTTTTCAACTCCCGTACACAATAATAAATAAATACGGACTTACAGTTTTTCAAGAGTTGATAATTTTTAGAGTGATTTAAAAGTATAATATATTATGTGCGAACTGATTCGAAATTAAAATTAAACCTAGGAAAAACGTTATTTACAGTGAGCAAAGAAGCGCAACATTGTTCAATGATATGGGTTTTTTAATCTTTGATGGATATTTCGATAAAATAATTTATTTAAATAACTAGCAATTTTTCCAAAAAAAAAAAAAAACTGATAATAAATTAATGACAATCTTAACACAACCTTGGCTACAAGGGGAAAAAATACTATAAATATTATAACTTTGTCAGTTTACCCGGAGCTCCTTTCAGAATTGTATTTGAATTGCCACGATTTATTATCGCTTTCAGTACACAAATAAATTTACTCTATATCATATAGATACATTGCTGACATTCCGCCTAATACAGTGGCCTACCGATGATGCAAAGTGTGTCTGGCTCTTTTACGTTAAACTCATCGGTTTAATATCGATAAAACTCATTATTTTACAATGTAAAATTGTATATTATATATTACTATACAATCTAATTGTATTTATTCATTCGCATTTTTTTTTTTTTTTTTATCACCTAGACACATTTTCAGTACTCAATGATTTATAAATGGTTATCAAATATTTTGATTACAGTAATCAAGAAGGTCTTCGTTTTCGTAAGACTTAATAATCATATAACATTGTATGCAGCGAATTACAGTAATAATATTATTAAAGTTGTACGAGTTATGTAATTATACGTGAAAGTCTGTTTTCGTTAACTGCGATATAAGTTCTCGTTGCAGTCTGTTTTAATGATGATTATCAAAAACGAATATAATAATTTTCGTTTTGCATAATTATGTATACATAAAATTTAAAAAAAAAGACGTCAAAGTATATAAAACGCACTTGTGTGTACTTGTGTAGGGTTATTGAACGGGGATGGAATAAGAGGAAGGCTGTGTACCAAAGAGTGTTTAAGTGTATTTTTCCACTACACATTATTGTAATAATGTTCGTTGAGTTCAATGACTCGAGGTTATTAATTATTACGTTGAAAAAGTTAATTATTCGCATTATAGTGTACACAAATGCAGACACAATGCGTCAACGCCGAATGCATACAAGTATATTCGATTAAATATTTAAGCCGAAAACGCGTTTTATGCATTAACGACATTCTCAAGACCTACATCGTTATCCGTGAAAACAATAAATGATACGATTGTAATACGTAAATTTATGGTAAGACCAACCCTTTCATTTTACGGTTGTAATACTTACGCGACTACCCGCAAACGGACAGGGAGAAGATTGAGAACATACGGTAATAAAATATACGGTTGAGAGTAGACCTATTGCCGATGAATTGACGGAGAAATGGCCAAAGAGGTTCGACTGAGAGCTGTACGATACGGTGGAAGTAACACCTGCAGTGCCGAACTTAGTTTAGAGGCTAAGGACACTGTAATGGTGATGTGAAATAACGAAAAGGAGAGGAGGAAAAAACTGCATTGTAAGAGCAGTGATGGAATGGAAACCCTAAGGAAGAAGAATGTCATAAAACAGACCCGGAATAGGATTCAAAAAGTTTAAGAGCTAAAACCGGGTGAAAGATGGTTCAAAATGAATACCGGTGGCAAAGTACAGATATGATGGCAAAAATGAAACAACAATACTTTTTACTATATGAACGATGGTGAATTTTAATTAGTATTATTTATAATTTTTATTTTCTGTATACAAGCTGTGATTTTTTTTTTTTTTTTATCGTCAATTTTAGTTTTTGGTTTTTTAAGGTGTTTAACAATAGCTTAATGCGATTTAGTTTGACTATTTTCAAAAGTTTATCCTTATTCCATATATCATAAACATATAAACTTTTGATTTTCAAGAAACAAATCATTATTTGCAACACTGCATGTTAAAAAAGAGGCCATTCTTCTAAAAATGTTGATATATATATACAAAATTGATAGTAGATTTACCATTTATGAGTGTTAACAATTTAGAATTTGAACTGGAGACGCAGAGTTGTTATCTAAAATGTATTATTCTTCCTTATACTTAAGGTCTAAATTTTAATCGGTAATAATTTACACGTACATCAACTAACGTATATGTGGTATAATGATATGAATACTTTGGAAAAATATAGTTTCATCGAATCCGATATAAGGGTTGTAGGGAATAACCGTTTTAAAACCGAAAATGAATACTCGTCTACGTTATACGGAGTCGGTATGAACATTTGTAAATAGTGTTAGAATAAACCTTAGAAAATTGCATACATCTATAATGAACAGTTATCAAATTTGAGTAATTAAAATACTGCATGACAGCCTTACCGGATCGTGATAAAGGAATCGCTCTGTATGTGGAACGGAAAATTCGGTGAACGTTCGTACGAGGACGGATGAAAATGAAAATTGTCGACTAAAAAAGATCCAACCGCCCGAGGAAATATAATATCGACGAGCGGGCTTTGAAAAAAAAAAAAAATAATAACAATAATTGCGACGGGCGGGAATTATTGTTTTATTTTATAAATGTGCATTTCAACCCCAACCCTCCGTAATTTATTCGGTCCGTCCGTTTCGACAATCGCGGATATTATAAAAAAAAAAAAATAATAATAATTCGACGATTGATTTCCGTCGCGTTCTCGTCCGCCACCACCACCCCTGTAAACATAACCCGCCTAAACTTGGTCCCGGAACAAAGGCGTACCTGATAGGGCAACAAAAGAATTTACCCTACTCCCCCCCACCATGGAGACGTTTTTTAATGATTTATGATTAATATTTATTTTCGAGTTTTAGTAATGAATATTTTTAATTGTTCGCCGATTATAATCAGATAAGTTGTAAATTTTTGATATCGCTTATCAAATGCAATATAAATATCGAAATTCAACCGAGTCGGAATCAGGAGTCGTGGTCACGTGCGGTAACGCGGTTACTGGATACATCACATCGGCGTTTTTAAACTTGGACCGTAAACGCGGTTGAGGTTGAACGCGGGCGAAGAACGCTCGTTCGTGTTAGCTTCGCTTAATATCCGTAGACATGTGTGTAGAACAGGTCGAGAGTTGACGGAACGATTGATATTTTATTCGCTGGCAGTAAAAAACGAAATTTACATGCTGTTTTATAGTTAAATTTGTATTTATCACGGACACTATAACCGTAACGAATTGTTCAATTAATACGGTTCCCCCACGGAAAAAAAAAACGTTTTGCGGGCACGCCGCTGGATAAAACGTCGACTCGGTAGGAGAGAGCGACGCTGCGGGAACGAGCACGCGCGGAATATTGCACAGTGCGTGAATATGAGGTGATAAAAAAGCAATCTAAAGCTTTTGCCCGGGGAAGCCACCCCCTCCTCCCCGTCTGCCGCCGCCATTGTTTCGCGCGTTAGGTAATTGTGTTATTTTCAACTCGTACACCCTCCGTCCCAACCCTACCTTATCCCCCTGCCCCCTCAACGCGATAATAACGCCGCGGAGCGAACGCGTCGTCGTCGTCGTCCGGCGTCCGCGCCGATGTTATTATTATGGTAATGTATAAGAGCGAAGAGCGGGACGAACGTAAAAAAAAAAAAAAAAATAATAATAATAACAACAAAATATATATATACACGACGAAAAGGAAATTATCCTTCGTAAATTAAGTGTCAACTAGCCGCGGCGGCGGCGGTGGCGGGGAAGAAAGGCGACGTTGTTATTGTCTTCCGGAGGAGAAAAAAAATATGTCTACGCGCGTGTGCGACGCGAAAACGTCTCGAGAGCTCGGTATATTACGTTATCATTATTATTATTATTATTATCATTGTGCGTTATGTAGTAGAGGACGACGCGGACGGATAGCGAGGGGACGGCGAGTTTTCGGAGACGCGATAGCGAGCGACGCACGCTCGACGTTCTGTTATTATTTTTTCGTTTTGTTTTTGTTTTTTTTTTCCACCGTCTTGTACACGGGCATACGAGAAATGTTAAAAAAAAAAAAATAAAATAAAATAAAAAAATACAATACAATAACATTAAGTGACGTTATTTAAAAATTAATATGGCCGGGTGTTTCTTCGCCCGCTCGCGCGCCCGTCCCCCGGGTGATTTCGAGATATTTAATAAAACGACGATGACGAAAGTATGTCGGGCATTTTCTATTTTGTACACGTATTACAGGCGTACGCGGCGTACCTGTACAATAATATAACGACGACGTCGCTTCTCGCGTCTCTCCCGCGGGCGGGCGGGCGCGGCGCAGGAATTCGACGACGACGGGCCGCTAATTTTCGGGGCGCGAATACGACGCTCCCGTTCCGGTATATTTTTTATATATATATATATA
>CABPRJ010002367.1:2836768-2935899 GCA_902439185.1 Cinara cedri
TTTTTTAATGAAAAACATGTCGCCAAACGATTTACGTATGATTTCGCGTACGTTCTGACGGGCGCACCGAAAAATCGGTCGTGACATAACGTCCCGGTTATTGTCGCCCGATAAAAAACTATATACACGTCGCTAGAAATTTTTTTTTTTTGTTCGAAATTCCCCTAAACGGTTATTCGGAAAAATAAACTTTTGTTCTGTTCGATTTTTTTATTATTATAATTTTTTTTTTTTTTTTTTTTTTTTGTTATAATTGTTACTAGTTACATTGATTTTATTCTTTTTTCCCTTCGCTTTTATCCAAACTACTATAATTATTTGGGTTCTGCCACCAAGTCTTGCTAAACTCCCACTCGACCCGATACCCTAAATCGTTCTCGCACACGCCCGCAGTCCTCGTATTATCATCCACAATGGCATCTCAACGCCTCTTTTTAGATCTCTCTCTTCCTCTCTTTTTGCCTACGTTTATTTTCTTATTGCTCCTGATTCCTCTCCCCTCGGGACATGCCTCGACCATCTCGGTTTATTTTCTCTCATTTTGTTTATTGCCGAAACCACGCTTACGCTACGTCCTACGTACTCGTTTCTTACTCTGCTATCTACTTTCGTTTCCGCCTTAGCATTCTCACCTCAATTTTTTTTAAATTTTTAAAAAAAAAAGAAGATTTTTACAAAATTCAAGGTAGCCATTTTATGAATATCTACCCAAACAAAATGTCGGTGTTACTAATGGAGGATCAATTTTCTACGATTTTTTTTAAGTTTACGATTGTTTAAATATTGTTTTCATTGCCACTACAAATTAATATAAATCGATTTACCAGCTATTTGTCCATCTGAATAAATTTTGTTAATGATTTTCGTAAATATCAAACTATCGTAGATACATAACGTTTCACCATTAGTATAAATATTTGAATCACTTAGGTTCAACATTTCTTTATATAATGGCTATGTTTGATTTTGTAAACGAAATTGTTTTACAGATTTGAATTTTAAAGCGCAAGGCTGTGAAAAAGAAAACGTATAAACTGTCGAACAGAATAAAGTTCATTTCAGATGTCCGATTTTTATATCACAGCCCGTACACGTTATATTATACTATAATTTATTATAACCTATTCCACGTTAAAAATGTGCCACTCAGAAACGTTCGCCGATTCCAACGATTAATCGTATACTATAGGTACGCAAACACTTATAACAAATATTATATCCATCTCCATAAACCTGGCCGATTTCCCGATTTACAAGACGCGGCTTATTTATGCACGATGCGAACGACCGTGTTCGGTTTTCGTTCATTTTTTTTTTTTTTTAATCTAACGAAATTCGAAAATAACATTTTTTTAACACAAAATTTATTATGGCGTAATCCCGCTAGATTCGCAACGATGAAAGCCAATAACAATTGTAATATACTTTTGGAAATTTTTAAAAAAAAAAAACCAACGAGATTTCACCATCAACAACGGAAGAGACGCATAAAAATACAACAGTATTAAACGTATATTTATATATAGTATAATGTATTTATTTTTTTTTATGCCGCATCTATATAAATATTATTATCCGACAATAATAAAAACAAAAACATCTCAAGACTCTTTCCTCGTATATACGTGTACTCGAGACTTTTTAATATATTATCATTCGTGAATTTATATGGTACGGGACTTTTTTTTTTTTTGAATTACTTACGCAAATTGCCCTTTCATGTTATTACTCTCGTTCTTCGAGAAACAAAAAAAGAAAAACTAAAAAATCCGCATTCATTTAATGCTGTAAGTATAACCGCCTCTAATTAAAAACATAAAAATATTAATTTGATAAAAATACCAGTACAGTATGTACGACTAAAACAATTGAATGTTTTGAACGCGCGACGAACAATTTTTTTTTTTTTTTTTTTTTTTTTTTCGGAAAGACGATAAAATTGATCTGGTATACCTATAGTCGGCTACATTTAGTCATTGTATTTCATTTTGTTTCGTTTGTCGTCTTACACTATAATATATACTAGAATTTTCTCCCGTCGTTTTGAAATTCAATATTACACCGTACAACAATAATAGTCGTAATAGAAAATTATATAATATCAAACTTTATGCACCGTCCGCTACAGATACGCGTTTTATGGAAACGACGGAGATCTCGTTAATATTACGTTTATTTATTCGCGAAAAGTGTACGTGCGATTCTCGGCGGTTTATTTTATCTGGGAGGCATTTTTTTTTTTTTATAATATATTTTAATACTTACGATGGAAATGTTCAGTGTGTATTCGATTCGTTTTCGAAAATCCGAATTAACGAAACATGAATTTACGCCGGGAACGGCGACGGCGCCGCATAGTATTTTAAACCTTTTTTGGACGTGAGAACCGGACCAAACTTCGGACGGCGGCGGGTTTCAATTTTTGTAAACGTATTGTGGTTTTTTTTTTTGAAGGGTTTTGTCTTTTCTAAACGAATACGTTGAAAATAGTAAACGTGATAATTTTACCGGAAATCTTAATCAAATGTAATTGGGTTTTTGAACATTTTTCGAAAACGGTCTCAAAGTATTTTTTGAATTTACGAATTAGAGACGATTTAAAACAAAATAATAATAACACCGAATTTACCCGTAAATGATCAAAATTTAAATCCGTCAAACGTAATTCCAATAATTACACTGCAAGGGCGGTCAAACTTTTTTCGGTCGATATCTACCAAAAATATATTTTCCCTTTGATGATTGAATCGCATAAAAAAAAATATATATAATTAATTACCTGATAGGTATTGATAATAAACGTACGTGTAACAATAACATAACTGAAACGGATAGTTAAATATAATGTTTTCCATCGCGATTTTATTGAGTCTCTAATGCAATATCATAATTAATTAAATACATCAGAAATACATTTGGCAGCATAACGACTGTTGAACCGTATTTACGTGATAGACCGACAATAAATGATGTGATAGGGCAAAGACCGTCGGTAAAAAAAAAAAAATAAAAAAAAAACACATCGTAACCATTCGCCCCTTAAACGGACGTCGAACATTACAACGCGGTCAATTGTTTTCCTTCGGTTTTTACGATACCGGAAAAAATCTGTAAAACCGTCACCACCCCACCCCACCTCAACAAAAACTCACGTTCAATATAAACCGCTAAAAGGTGTATACCCGTTACTGACTATAGTCATTATTGTGATATTGTACCGAACAATGTGTACAAATCAACAATTACGTTTTGCGCAAGTGGCGGTTACATTAATTTTGAACGGACTCTATCAAAACTCCGGCAAAACGGAAAACGTTTTAAATGCATATACGATAATGATGCACCGATAATCGTTAATGAACCGCCGGCCATAAGTATACTCTTATAGTACCAGTTTAGTCAAATCGAACGAGTTTAATTTCGACGAATTCAATCTGGTCTGACGGAAAGTTAGTAAGTTATGATAAAATTATAATGTCTCCTAGACGTTCCGAAACAACAATTGTAACTAAATATGTACAAATAATAATTATACGACCGGATACAACGGGCGTATAATGTATTCTGTGCTTATGTTTAGATACAGTGACAGATTCAAGGGCGAAAAAGCCCGCCTCCTCTGTCTTAGGAAAAATATTGTTACCCACATTTCGATTCTTTTTTTTTTTTTTTGAATCGCAATCTAGCGATTTTCTCGGGAGGTGTTTCAGTAAATTAGATTTCTATTTTTTTTTTTTTTTTTTAATCATAATTCGGGATCAGTTAAGTTTCATACAACTTTCAAACGATTAACACTACTCCTTATTGTATCATAAATGAACGTCAACTTTTTACGATTTCCAAATAGCCCCGTTTCGTTTCAATACAGATTCGATAAAAAGAATATTTGTCTGCAAATCATAACCCTTCTCCACTTCTCAGATGTCTAAATTATCAACTGTTGAAATTCATCGTAAACTACCATCTCTTTTCGAATCAAGATTGAAAAAGATGGGTTGATATTTGAATATAAAAAGTTGTTGTGTGTTTACAGTGTACGTTATAAGGGTGAAAATTCGGAACTATTCTAGATGAGAATATTATATGGTTCTATAATGATCGAGAAAAACCTGCACTCGAAATTTTCGTAGAAGAAGCTAGTTGAATAGCATGGGCAGTAGTATGCTCAGAAATTTTTAATGAGAGGGAATGTACCAAATAAAAATTGTGAATCAACCGTAAACCGACTTGTCTACCCGACTCGACAATGGGAATTAGTAATTTAAAAATCGGATCCTTGAAAGAGCCAATTTCTAATAAATAAATCGAGCTTTTCCTCGGCTGAAATACATGCGTTTCGAAATTTCATTACCCCTGACCTCCCCCTGCGCACGCCACTGAGCATGGGCCATCCTAGACCGGTTCATATTGTATATTTAAAAATCGTGACGAATTTGAAGTTATTTAAAAAAAAAAAAAATCGAAACCGTAATGCAAAATTCAAAAAACTCTAATCCCGAATCATAACATTATGTGTATACACACATAAAAATCATACAAATACTTATGAATCAAAAAAAAATAAAAAATTCACCCTACATCATTAAAAAAATAAAAATAATAATAAAAAAACTCGTATAATATTTCTTTCCTGCGTCCGCGTAATAATAATTATTGACCCGTATTCCTATAATGTATTTTTTTTTCTCAAACGGTTATGGAGTGCACAATAACTGCACATAACAATACATACGGGTACATAATATAAGCGATACCGACCTTACGTATTTATTTATATTTTTATTAAGCTCTTTAGTATAAAATGTAAGTTTGAAAAAAAAAAAAAAAAAGTACCTGTGCACTACCCGGTCCCGGGATCAAATGCCACCATTTTTCTCTGATTTTACTAGTTTTCTCTCTCTCTCTCTCTCTTTCTCTCTCTCTCTCTCTCTCTCTCTTTCGTATTATTATATAATATAAAAAGCGCTCCGGCAACCTTTTTTTCTTTCCCCGGCCACCGCACCCCCGCCCCGACCCCTTAACAATCTTTGCGGAATGTACATTCTCGTTTTATTACGGCGGGTAGCGTAAGATGGGTTGGTATATAAGGAACTCGAGAGCACAATATTAATATTTATAACGTCACGGCGTATATACTGTTCTCGGAAAGTTTATGTCCAATTACTTTCCCGCTGCACCGGCGGTGGCAGATAGGGGCGGGCACCATACAATGTACGACGTCAACTCGGTGAAGTGCGGTGAAGTTAGTTTCTCCACTCTCGGCGTATACATTGCCGACGGTAAACCGACGACGACAATGCTAATTCGATTGGATTAATGAGAGTTCATTTGACACGGTAAGGGTTGGTTTTTCTAATTGCGCTCCCCGTTCCTCGCATGCTTTTCGTCCGGATCGATCGAAATTCAAAGGTTCTTTCTTCGTTTGTTTGTTTTTTATTGAGCTTGTTTTTTTTTTCTCTCCGCGAGATAAGTATATAGGTATGTACACGTCATTTGTACGTACATATAATACAATATGTTCGTATATTATTATTATTATTATTATTATTATTATTGACGGAATGCTATGTTTTTTAGGTCGTAAAAGCCATTTTTTACAGTAAGTTGAGCGGAAAAAAAATAATAACAATCAAATAAATGTAAAAAATATTTATGAAATACGAGTGAAATAAAAAAAAATATAATAAAAAAAATTCGAAGAAAAAACTTAGCCTAGCGTAATAATAATATATAGGTCGTGGCGTATTGACGACAGGGTTTGATTTAAAAAAATCGGTTCATGACAAAGGCGAAACAATAATTGTTTTTATATTTTTTTTCGCCTTTGTTGTGCGCTATTATCCGATGATGATTTTTAAAATCGAAATCGGTCATGATAAATGCACAAACAACTTATACATTATTATAATAACACTCCGAACTATATTTTTTCTCCGTGTTTTTTCAATTTTATATTTTGTATTCAATAAATTATAATAATATTATGTACGTAAAATAATATGCATACTGCATCATATTACCTATATTTTTTACATTAATTTTTGATTATCCTAACATTTAAAATAATTTTGATTTTTGTCTTTTTAAACAATGTTCACGTGTTATATTTCTAAAAAAAAAAAATACAAGTACAATAAAAAAAAACTTACGGTATTTACTGCCGTCATTTCTTTCACCTTGGAACCGGCGCCAACATATGTAGCTAAATCTTGTTGAATCTAAAATACGTAATAATATAATTAGGTTGGAGAGGTTTTTTTTTTTTTAAGCAAAAAGTAGGTAATTTCATAAAAGAAAATAGGAAAGACACAAACAAATTAATAAATTGTAGCATTTTAATTTATTAATATTTAGCTTATATTTTTAAAGTTTCTGCGCTCCTGAACGGTTTGAGGGAATTTATTTCTTTTGGATAGACACATATTTATATATGTGTATTTTTTTTACTTTAAATAACAACTTTTCGACTTTTCGTTGACTTAACGGGCTGGAAGGTTATTTTTTTGTTTGTGAATGTACTTTTATCAATAATTGAGCAAAACACGAAAACGAATGTTGAAACGCAATAAATATCCATGTTAATTTAGAATTTGATTTTTTTTTTCCCTCCGGAATTCAGTGAAAAATAACCGTACGGACCTGACCGAATACCGGGTTTTAGGACTTTCTAGACACGATACAATTTTCTAAAGTATTGTAACATTTTTCATGCAATTCGAAAATACACATACGTTGTATTTACTACCAACACGAACATTGGCCTTTTTTTATTTAACAAATAACATTAGTGCATATAATTTAGAATGTTATACTCGTTATAGTTATTGTAAATTGATTTTTTTACACCATGATGATACGGCCAAAACCTACCTACATGTTTTTTTTAACCGGTTTTTACGCCCGGTATTTTTATACCTAAAAAATATTCATTGTATATTCTATGTAATTCATCATACTCCGGTTTTAACTATAGCTTTTTACATATCACCCCTGTTCTTTATTTAACCGTGGTGTATATTGTAACGGTGTGGGGCTAGGTTTTTTTTTTTTTAACTTTTCAAACTAAATTAGTTTTCGCCACTCGATAAAATAAAATACGTGGATCGGCTTTTAAACGAACGGCATATTATATCCAATACAGTATATATATTTAATTCTTGTGGAGTGAACTCTAATATTAATTCATTAATCCGGAACGAAATTTATTAAATTAAATGTCGAGTCGCGTTTAATTGTATCGCACGCGCTCACAATAAATTCGTAAAGATTTCCGCCGTAACCAGTCGGAAATTATAATGTCCTTTTGATCCTATATAATGCGATTATTCAATTCCTTAACACCGTATTCTAATGTAATAACTCAATAAAATATCGTGAAAGCGCGGACATTTATCACAAAGCTGAACGTTTAAGAGAAAAAAAAAATGAACATACAATTATTATATTGTTTTTAGTAGATACTGAACGTAGCAAGGTATCTATTGGTTTCACTATGATGTGTATTTTTCGTGATAAAAAGGATAAAATACAATTTTCGGTTAGTTAATAATTAAATGTTGTATCTTAAGATGATATTCGTACAAATATCGGGTATATAATATACTATGTAGACAATTCAGATTAAAAACATATGTTATCAAATAAGCACTTAAAGTGCTACAAGTATATAGTTACTACCTATAAAGTATATAAGTTTTTTTTTAAATTTTTTTTTTTGTTTTTTTTTTTTTCTAATGTGTTTATAAAAACCAATTTGTATTATTAACCAAACAGTCCATGCCGTATTTAAAAATTACCAAGGACATAGCGTGATTATGGACCGATAATACAATACGTGTTTAGTACCTCTATATCATATTATATACTTTCCTATATTTACTAAAAATAAATTGGAAAGATAAAGATATAATTTATTGGTTTTATGTGGATAAAACAAAATACAAGATAACACGTCGTTATCTAGGTTATCGTTTATCTGGGACCCAGGTAATCCCATTAATGACAGTCGCACTTAAAATTTCAAAAATAGTGCTTAAAAACATCAAAAAGCCCTGAATAAATGGTAGAAAAGTTTAAAAGATCCCATGTATATAACTGACAAATCAAATAAAATTGTCTAATACTTCACGAAAACGATTAGCGCCGAGTAATTTGTTTTGAATAATATTGTACGCATTATAAACAAAATCGACTTTGTGTAAATAAATTGTACGTGGTGTTAGAAAATTGTATTTAATAAGTTAGATTCTTTAGAGCGGGGGGGGGGCGGATTTTGAAACGTTTTATCATTTTTGCTTTTTTATGCGATATTTTGAGATTTTTCACGGTTTTTCTTTTTTTTTTTTTTTCGTAAATTTATGCGAACGCACTGAATTATTAGTTAATAGGCAATAATAAAATATCATACAATTATTTTAATTTCGAATTTCCGACGCTATCGCTACAGCAGCGCCGCGCCATTAAAATAAACTCCGATCGTACGCCGCCGTTGCCGCGGCCGGATGCGTTCTCCAAACTACCTATATCTTTATTACCTATATATCTTAACTTAACGTACCTACATACATATAAATATATATATAAAGTTGTTTGCCGGGTTCCTATCTAATTTATGTCTAACGTTTTAAACCTAACGCAATTACCGGTAAACTATATTATTATTATTATTATTATTATTATTATACAGGTATATAATAAGAAAGTTGTACAAGCCGAAAGGGTTAAGTTTGGTACGCGTATATATAAACGGGATTATGAATAATAGATAAAATGTTCCGCCGGTCTTTCGAAACAGTTTTTGACTAAATCCACGTTCCGAGGCCGAAAAGTTTAAAATGGCGACGGCGCGTGGCGCGGCGGTGGCCGCATTGGCGGTGGCGGCGATGGCGGTGACGGAATGCTGCGGTTTCCAACGTGCACCCGAAACCGTACACCCGATCAACGATTTCACGGTTTATCACAAACTACATCACCGGCGACGCATTTGGACGTTATGTTTCCCAAGGCAATATAGGAACGGACGAGGGAGTTTTCGGTTCTCGAATGATAAGAAACCGAGGCGACACAAATATATAACGTTGCGTTTCGTTCTTTTAGAATTCGAATGTTATCGCGGTAATTCGATATAGCTGATGGTTTCAATACTACGCGGTTTAAGCACAGAATAGATTAATTTGTTGCACGGTTTTAGCAAAGCAGATATTGTTGTTATGTTAATCGCGGTAGTGCTTGGAGCGTATCGCGCATACTGCACTCGGTTCGACAATTGGCCCACGATCGGCCGCCATTTCCGAGTACCGAGCACCACTCGAAATCAGTGTAGGCGCGCGCTGTTCGTTCCTTCATTATCTACGAATACATAATGATGATCTGTCTATATGCTACACGTTTCGCAGGTGGGAGGTCTATCTATGTTCTATAGGTTTCGCAGGGGTTTGAAGAGGGGGGGTGGAAATATCGAGAAATATTTCTTGTTTTTCTTCCCGGATATAGTGCTTGTTGCACATTAGTTCTCGTCCGAAACGCGGTCCGCTATTATAGGCAATAACATAGGACTACGGCCACTAGCACCGCGAACCGAACGCCTATTTTATTACTTTTAAAAAAAAAAAACGAACGCGAAAACACAACCGTGACCAACACCGCGCGTAAAAAGTCGCCGCGTCGTCTATTTATGTTCCGTTTTGTCGCGAGTGTTTCGCAATAATTTTCGTCCGGCCCACTCGGTACACTCACGCCGCGAGTGCCACTCGACTCGCCGTCATTTGACCACCTTGCGATTATAGTTTCGTATTGTTATATTTTCAAAGACAATTTTTTTTCTTTTATACATTTTTTTTTTTTTTTTTTTTTTTGTTCGCTTTCTCGCCCTTTGTACTATAATAATAAAAATATAACGAAAAACGTACACCCGCAACAGGTACGCGTGCACTAGCTGCAGTTGTGCAATTTCCGTCGTCGTCATCGGAATGAACAGGTGTGCAGAATGTATATATATATATATACGTGCCCGAGTGCATTTCTTCCACGGCTCATTTGTTCTTATTTGCCGGCGGCATACAACCGCACTACGAATCGCCTACCTCCACTCTATCGCCCTCCCCCTCCACCCCCCGTACACACACACACACACACACAGACATATACCACCCCTCTCCGTTATTACCGTGTCCATCCCGTGCACTTACCCCCAGTGACGACGCTAATGATAATTTACCCCGTTGCCAATAACACTTAACGCGTGCGCGCGCACGCCGCCGGTGGCGATGGTTTCCGGTCGGTAGCGACGGCGGCGGTGCAATACACACTTAACGACTGCTAAGTACCCACCAATACTCGCTCGATCTTCATGCGGGGGTATGAAGGGGGAAAGGAGTGGGTGGGCGAAGGTGGCGCTGATGGGAAAAATACTGCAATAATAAAATGGCACGTAAAACCGATGTGTACAAAAATAACGACGAAAACGTTTCATTTACGCCCGGCTCGGAAATCTCGTTAACCGTTCCGATATATTTATATATATATATATTTCATATAACTCGGTTCCACTTGCCGGCATTTTAAATTTCTAATGCGGTTTTTTTTTTTTTTTTTTTTATCGAAACCGATTTGCCTCTCGGTTTTAAATTCCGGGTATAAGATTTTTTTAGCTTCGTAATGATACACATATATTTTTTTTTTTTTACTTGGAAAACACTTATTCTGTTAGTATAAATGCTCCGATCTGTTCATACCATTCGTTAAAAGCTGATACCGGAACTTCCGCCCGACTATACTCTTTTCGAAACTTTTATCTAAAAATGTATTCTACGATTCACTATTATATGCTCCTTCTTCGAGTCTTGTTACTTTTGCTGATTCTGCAAGGTTACCTTGACAACAACGATGGAATCTCCGAATAATTATACATCTACGCTCAAAATAGATTTGCAAGTATAAACATTTGTCATGTTTAATCTAAACTACTGCTATATTATATCCTTCTTTTCACAAAAAAAAAAAATGATGTTTAAGTTTTGTTTTAACCCGAAAATCATTCCCGTACGCTGATAGGGTGAGTTGATATTTGACTTGAGTAATATTACAAATGGAATTTGTATAATACATTTGCTTTTTTTATAACACTTAGTGAAAACAAAAACAGTTCGTTCACTCGGTAAAATAAATTTGTAACACATACTATACATTTATTTCAATATTGAAATATCTTAGTTGCGGTATATTATTGCATTTTACATGTCAAAGTTAAATTATAATATTTCGGTGTGCAACCACGGCATATGTAAAACATACGCGTATTTTGGAGTTATTTTCGTGATTTACAAATCAGTATAGTGGATAGTAATAATATTTACAACGAGAATATTATATCGCGGACGGTTTATGTAAATCATGTAAATTATGATTATGTCAATCTGGCGTTGTATAATAATAAACAGGTAGGTAACACAGTAATAAAAAGCGAACGAATTCTGGTCGGGAGGGAGTGAAAATCTTTGTTTAGATAAGAAACAGACACGGGTTCGAATATCATGCATCAATTTTCCTTGAATCATATTTTCAGAAACATTATCATTGTAACAGAAATAAAAAAAAAAAAACACACACGATATTTATATTATATTTGTTCCATTTTGTGCACGTGCACATAATATGAAATAAAAAAAACTTTTCGCGAGTAAATAATATACTATACGAAAGGAACATAATATAATAACGACGTTTACATCATTAATCCCGAATTCCCGACGGTTTAAAACGCGCGGTAAATATTCGCAGGACGATTATTTTGTAACTAATATCATAATACGAAAATCTAGACGTATGAAAAACATCAAACATTTCACTGCGTTATTTTAAAATAAATAAAATATTTAAAAAAAAAAAACGTGGGCGTACGTCGCACCGTTGACCGGCCACTACTATTATAATTTAGGACGAAGCATGATTTAATTTTTTACTGAAAGTAAATCATTGCAATAAAACAAAAATGATTCTGAACGGAGTTCGGTAAACTGATAAGGTTATTGTATTTACCGTAAAACCAATTAAAATAAAACGCCGTCTGAGAACCTACAGAAAATGTTTCGAATAAAGTACAACCGGACGAAAAAAATCTTCATCGTTTGACGTGCGTACTGAAAAAATTCGAATATTAACCGAAAAAAACGTTTCCCGAAGGTTAGAAAATACACATTTTAATAAAATATTCATTATACGATGTGACCAGGATCTCTCTTCACTTATCGGTATTATTGTGTCGTATTGCACTCTTATCGATATTGATCATACAACAAGTGTTTCCGAAAATGTTACGTTCCATAGTTCTATTGTTTATTAACAATAGAACTGTGCACTGTAAATAACGAGAATGATAGTGCAACTCATACCGAAACCTTCTGTACGACATAACTTATTTCAGCCAATAAAACACAATGACAATAGTCGCGTTGTGACGAAAAACAATATATTTTGTACATATTATTACGAAATATGTTAATCAAACATCACCAGTCTGGGATTGAATCGTTTAAATAATGTCTTTTTATCGCCCACTGTTGCCGCAAAAGTGACAATATGGAATATTTTAAAGACATCTATTCTGTATTTTATAAAAATGAAAAACAAATTAACCTTTTAGAGACCGTTCGCACTGCCAGTGCGCGGATACTTACTGTAACAACAAATAAGGTTCACGATTGCAATACAACAAGCGTGCACAACACGATGAAAGTTATAAGACCCGTTCGACTTAACATTCTTCGTAAAGTTCAGCTAATCAAATTAATATTATTATGCACTTGTATTATCTTTATATAGAAGGTCATTATAACTTGATATCAAGCATTATTAAATTTAATGTTTCAACCGAATATTAACACAATTTATACGTGCATGGCATGTCAAAAGAGAGATTTTTTAATTATAACCAATTATATAGTTGAGACCAGCAATGCGAACAAACATTAGAGGCCAAAATACATTATAACTTGAACAAAGGTAAAGTTTAAACAAAAATTAAGGAGGAAAGTTTAGAAACAATATGGTACATATTGTGAAAGAGATTGCAAACTGACGCTGGGCTCTGTAGATTGATAATTAGAAACTTTTTAAATGTAGGTATACAATGCCAGTATTTTCAGTACATAAATTAACATAGAAATGTATAACAAAAAAAAAAAAAAAACTCCGGATTATTGCACGTGGTAATAAAAACCTATTGTCAATTAACGTTGCGGGAGGTAAAAAATAAAATACTCTGTTTAAAATATGTACATAGGTGCATACTTCCATGATGACTTGAATTGAATGTTTTACTTAACACAGCTTAAATTTAAAAAAATAATTAACAACATTTCCACTTATTCGCCACGACATTACTAGCTACACAAGTATATAGTACTAGTCGGGATAATGATGTATATACTTTGTTAATTTACTACTTTTGTCAAATATTCTTAGTTATAAAAGTTTCTTAAATCAGTTTATAACTTAAACTAAATTTTTCGACGTAGATTTAGTTTTTTTTTTTTTAATTATAATGTATAAATATTGAATAATAAAATTTAATTACCTATATAAGTTTATTATGTACTTACTTATTAGTTTAAAAATAGTTTTGGAGCAGCAAGGAAATTATTATCAATTTCCGCACAAAATGTGATACTTTATTAAATTTGAAATACTAATAAATATATTCGTTCAATAAATTCAGCAGAATGATGTAATTATAAAACACAAGTTTAAATTACAACTAAACAATTATCGATTAAATAATAATAAACTTTTTTTAATTTTGTTACAAACTTGTAAGTTTCATAACAGTATCTATTATTATACGATTACTAGTTTTGTATAGGACGAAAACCATAAACACCTTTCAAAAAATATACTGTGCAAATGGGTCGAGAGTAGACGTCCGAATATGATAACGATAAACGATTTTATGAGCTTTTTGGTAGCAAACTTGCGCAACCAATAAGAAGTAGACACGAGATTGGGTGCGGAGGTTGGCTCGTGGAGCTCTCCCTCGAAAGAAGGATAGCCGCTTACCTAGCATTGATTTTTTTTTAAACGTTGATTTATTTTTTGTATCTCAGATTCTTATCATTTTTCGGACCCTGCGAAAATAACTGGTTTGAGATAAAAAAAAAAAAATAGCCGTTAAAATTTAGCGAATTTTTATTAAGCGAATTTTAAAATAGCCGTTACAGTGACATAAATGTATAGAAAATAGGTATGAAAAAAATTAATATTTAATTGAAGATATGGAATTACCGTGCCGATTGTGATTCCTTATGGCGTACCTAACGTACGTATGTTGTTCAATATAAAATTAATTGTTTATGCGCCAATTTTCTAGAAATTAAAACGGTTTATACTAAAAAACTAATGATCGGATATGGAATTATGTTACATTAAAGCGTTTAGAATAATATATTTTACAAAATGGCAACTAGGAAAATTTTAAAAAGTGGACAGATAAAAGCTATCTGAAAAACTTAAAATTACTTCTCTAACTTCTCTAACTCTGACAAGGATATTAATATTCTGTTGGTTTAATAACTTCAATTTTTAACTTAATTAATATATTACCGAAAATACGAGGAGCGCAAATGCCCCTATTCTGCTTCTTGGATACTAATAGCTTTTACCATTAATACTATCTATAGTATAGTATAGTATAGTATAGTATAGTATCAATGAATTTATAAAATAAAAAATATCAATTCGTACTGCTAAATAATTTGATCGTGTTATCGGATATTAAAACGTAAAGACATTTATTTAATTTGATAAAACTGTTGAACTTTGATTAAATAAATGTTCCAAAATTTGAAGATTTTTTGTCAAATTTTCGTCCGAAACATAAAACAATTGTAGTTTGTGAATACTTTTGGATGATCCTATTGAATCAAATAAGCTATAAAATTCGGCGAGTGATAAAAGCGCTACAAGTTAGGTTGAATTTCAATTTAAGTTTCAACATGTTATTAAGGGAAAGGGTGCTTTTTAGGCGTTCAACATCCTTACAGCGTCCCAATTGAAACTAAAAGGAAGACTATTTGTATATGCATGGCGATGACGTTGGTATCGATAATGTGCCTTTTGGGTATTTCAACTTTTAAAGTCCGTTCCTTACCATTTGTAAGTTTAATTTTCACAATATTTTGTCTTTGTTTTTGAAGTAGTAAAAAGTTGTAGCATACAATATGTATTATGTATATATATATATATATATATAGTATTGTGTCAGTATAGTGTTTGGTTATTTATTGTTCAACAAAGAATATTTTTTTAGTACGAAAAAGGTGGGGAGAAATTTGACTCTGTAGAGACGAAGCTCTTCAGCTCACGGGCGATTTTTTTAAAATACGTTTATAAATAGATGATTCAAACACGGTGATTCATCGCGAACATAGCACACGCAATAGTACTATATGAATAATTACCTTGTTGAATACGTAGTAATAATCGTTTTAATAATAATAGAACATAACCAGATTTTCCAAAAGAAACTTCCGGTTGAAATCCTATTTATTATTTCTTTTTTTTTTATTCAAGGTCGATATTATAATACCTTCTATTACACCGGTGTGCGCTCGTTAACTGACACATTGCTGTCGACAACGAGCGTAGAGCGTTTTCAACAGGAACTCGAATTCCTACGTAACCTAAGATCCCTGAATCCGACTTTAGTATTAAAAAAACAGAAAGAAAAAAAAACCTAAGAAAAACGTAGGGAGTATAGTTTTGTTTTTAGAATGTGTTCGGCGAACGTCCAAAATATTTTATATTATTCTCTCTCACCTTAGATGCCTTGTCTCGCACTTATGGTATAGGAGACAAAAATATCGAATGGTCATCGTTTCTTAAAAAACAACGAGGTGCAAACGAATTTCCGTCGGAATGATATTATGCATAAGAACTTAAATATACATTTGTTTATGTTCTAGCCTATTAAAAATATTTATAACTAATAACGATCGATTATACAACAAGATTTTAAATACAAACTTTATAAAAAATCACTTCCTTATTAAAACCACTCTCTTATTGAAAATGTCTTTACAGGTTATTTTATTATATCACGTGATGTTATTCGTAGAATTATTCGAAAAAATATATTTCGTGTTTCACGGAACTAGAGTTTTATTTTGTAGATTGTTGTAAATTCTTTTTTTTCCCCTTCTAAAGAAAGTTGAGCTTTTTATAGGGTTATTATTTAAGTAACAACTCACTTCGCGTACTACGTTGTAGAATAATAGGAGCTAATATTGTTTTAAATTTAAATTTTAACTCGACAACAATCGTCTTTGAAATATAGTCTCCGAGAGGCACATACTCATAGAATGTTAATTTAAACAATGCTTATTATGGGTAGCATTTTTTTTTTTCTTGATACTTATTACTTATTCACTGTTTTCAGACATATTTATCATGTCATTCTTAGTCATTTTGAAATTCGTAAATAGCTACACTAAAATACCATCTAAAAGTTCAATATTCAGCTTGCTGATAACATTTCTGATAGGGTTGTTTGGTAATACACACTGGATAGTTAGTTAGCTTAGTTGAAAAAAGGATACAACAGGAGAGAACGAACTACTGTCAAGAAGTGGTGCTTCAGATTAATGCAAAACATTATGGACTGATACAGTTATAAATAAAGAAATTGTAATATATTCAGTACAGAAGAGACACTATGATAGTATTTACACTAAGACATGAGAGTCTATTAAAAACGATAATCAATGGACGTGTTGAAGGCCATGTGAGTAAAGGAAGACCAAGAGCAGAGTATAATATGAGTTTTATAACGAAGAATATGAATAGGTGGTAAAACACAAGGGTTTCTTTTTTTAGGATCTAAAGATTTAGTCTACAACAGAAAGACATACGGAAAGCAGCAACAGATCAATCTACAAGGATAACTGACGATAAGAGAAAGATTAAGATTGTTTTTTACATGATAAATCGATGTATATTTTTGTTTCGAAAAGTGTCACAGTATTTTACGAACGGGGTTTTTGCTAATTCTCACGCGAAAAATCTAACATATACGTGTAGTAAGTTAGAAAACGGTTTATTAATGAAGATTCTTGTGTCTTTAGAAATGTAGTGCATGCGATATGTATCAAAACGATAAAACATGTTATAAAATGCAATGTATTGTCAAGTTGATGATGTTGACTGACAATGCTCGTCAATCGGAGTGGCGTAAATTCCAGAGGAAATAAACCAGACTTTATACTAGGATTTGCGCTTATTGTTACCGATAACAGTGATAACGCGATAAGATCCAATGAAAACTCTTGTAGTGGCACGCAATAGAGTGCTGTATGTGAACAACTTCATTAAAATTCACTGTAGTCTAACGTCATATTGAAATAGATAAATTATGAGGTTTAAATTTTTAACTACGATATATACAAATTTGGTACCAATCAAAAACCGTATTCAATATTGGTATTAATTTTTTTGAAATAATTATTATCATTCACACAATATAATTGATAACCTACTATAAAGTCGGGTTCCCGAATAGTAAGGGTCAGCGGCCGTGTTTCCAATGGAAATTTTACCCAACAGGTGCGAATATAATACGTCCTCTCGATACCTCCGAAATAAAAATATTATGGTTTTGACTTACGAGGCAACCGACGTTAGGAAACGATACCAAAACCCTGCAGAGAATTCCAATATTTTAACTCTACCGTTAGCCGTTTGCGTTCACTTTTCGTATGCCCAACTATAAAAGAGCGTGCATTCGAAAATAAATCGTATTTTATCGTGAATAGCTATCGAGGATTCCATCAGGAATCGCAACGCTACATTTTTGAAAGACCCATTATGGTGATCGATATGAAAAAATAAAGATAAAATAAAACACGAAATGAAGCAGGCACGTACAAAGTCAAAGGAAACTTCGGTAAAGCGAGTCTGCAGATCTCTTGATCGGAATATTATATTATTTCCCACGAAATAATACGATGATTCACGTTATTTTTATTACTTGACAGATGAAAAAAAAAAGGCCGATAGGTTTTGAACAGAAAGATTAAAATAGCGGCGCATTTATACAATATACTCGTATAATACGAGAATTTCTCATTATTTTGTATTTTATATATTATTATTATGTTTGTTCGACTAGGCCATCAGTATTGAGCAGCGCGGATGCTTCCTGTTGTCGTCGACACGATGCATCACTTTCACGTATCACAGACGTGATACACAAACGATTGTGTTAATTTAAAACGCTCGGGGGGCTCAAATTTTGCGAAAGTAACGAGATTAATGTGACGGGGTGAATACTCTGCAGTAGCACCAGAACCAAGGAGGGGGAAAACGAATACATACCTAAACTTCGGGAACAATAATGAGATAAGACGAGTCATTAAATTCACGCCGGATAAAGAGCTGTATATAGGTACGTTGGAGATGAGTGCACCTGCAGAGTATGCGCGATGGGGTTTTCGAAAATAAAGCCGTTCGCATCAGATATCCAGGCCGGGTGTTACTAAATTTAATCGGACCAGCGTGTTAGCACACGCCCCCGATTGCGTGGAGTACATGCGATCATTATAATAGTGGACATGACTAACATACTCGTTTTTCTTTTTTTTTTATAAATTTACACGAGACTTAAGACTTCAGGGCGCAAATTGTTTATAACCAGTATTTCAGCCTCTAAAGAAATGTATACTCTACTTATACCCTAGTCGGGCCAAAGCACACACAGTAAAGAAAATAGTACATATTAGTACTATTATTATTATAGTACATGTTAGGATATCGACCTATTTTAACAGAGAAAAAAATAAATATTTTTGAAGGGAAATGCATTCTTTGTGATGTGTATAGAAAAAAATATGTAGTTTTAATACGATACTCGATTAAACTAACGAATCGATATTACTTTAGTAGCAAAATCGAAATATACTATTGTTATATCGGCTCTCAGGGGGTAGAACAAAAGGGACTTTAGCACTTCCCCAAAATTTGCCGTGTTCAAATCAAAAATAAAAAAAAAAAATGATATAAAAAATTCAACGTTGGCAAATTAATATTCGTAATAATATATTAATCGTTGCATATTTACACTACTTATTCAACCGAGTACAAATAATAGTACCTACTAGATAATTATTTGTTTTACAAAATATTTTTTTTCTAATAGAGGTGTCAGAATTAGTTTAGTCGCCTTTAGGTACTTTACTGCCGGCGGTTCCGACAGTAATGTTTATTACTAACCGTTCGGCTATAAAGGTACAGATGAATTGAATTGACGCCTTATTGATGTATTTTTTTTTTTTTTTTTTTTTTTTTTTTTTAAATTTTGGGGGGGGGGAAAAATTTTTGAAGAATTTATTGGTTTTATAAAGATTTTTTTTTTTTTTTATAAACACTTTTTCCATCAGAAAACGTGCCCGATGTATATGATGTAGACCCTTTTCTAAAAGGAAATTTTCTCGGGGTGGTACTTTAAGGAGGTCATTTTTTGATTTTACCATGAGTTTTTTTATCGAATGTGAAAAACCGAAAAAAAAAAACCGAACACGGGGAAAAATGCAGGAAATATATAAGTAAAATATTGAGACTTTTTTTTTTCTATGGACAACTTTTCTACCAGACATTTTGCTACGATTTACAATAAAAGCACTTATTCTGAAAGGAAATCTGTCTAGAAAGGTACTTTAATAAGGTATTAATTTAATTTTTCCAGGAGTTTTCTCAATAAATGTGAAAACCCAGGAAAAACGAGAAAATCAGTATAGTATAAAACAAATATTATTAAATAAAATATAAAATGCCTACTAAATTATTTTACTTTAATATGACACACATAATGTTGACAACGCATCATTATCGCCTGAACTCAGAATCGTTTTTTCGTTTACAATGGTTTATCGTAGCTTGCAGATAGACATTAAATTTTCGTCTGTATCTTACCTTCCCTACTTCTCGCCTATAACAGTAGCTGCTACCCTGTCCCCATTATTTCACCTTGTTTTTATATGAATATATACCCGAACAATAATAATTATAACGCGAACCGTTTCAAACTAAATCGAGATTTACGCCGCTCTTCTCGAAAGTTGTCACGTTTATATTATTGTCGTTGTCTCGTGATAATGTAATTATATTACCGTAGAAATAGGTACCCCTCAGGGCCGGTGTGTCAATTGTAAAACAAATTAAAGCCGACGAAAACGACGACAGTGTCTATACGACTTTAATGGTCGAAAACTGAATAGTTAATCATCGCGTCTTCTTTTCAAAAGTACTCAGTTCGCGCTTTAATCTTTTTTTCCCCTTTTAACTAAATAGTAAGTACCTATTATTTCGTTACAAACGCTTCCTACTGTCGTTTCGAAAAACACAATACGAAAACGTTTTTAAAATATTATTATGAATCGATGAAATTCGGGGAAAATAAATCGGTGACTCGAGAAAAAACACTCTCAGTCGTTTAATCATTACACGAATATTAATTGAACGGGAGTTTTTTTTTTTTTTTGTAACAGAAAAAGTGTAAGTTAAATACAACTACTTTACAAGATTGACAAAAAACTTTGTAACCTTTTGTTTGGGTATTCTCTTTATTTTTTTTTAAATTAAATTTATATTTATTTTTCGTGCAATGCATTAATTTAATCAGTAATAAAATATGAGCATTTTAATTAATGGAACACAACCAAAATGAGTATACTTACGGTGCGTTTAATGATCGAAAAAAAAAACGGCCCAGAAGTAATATTTAGTATTCTTAAAGTCCGAGCGGCCGGAACGGCGAGCCGAAAGAAGTATGTCCATACTTTGCAACGCATACCAGTCAACAAAGCCAATCGGTGATCACCCAGTGGAAAGACCCCCGGAAATGGTTGTTGGGTCGAGACTAGACGAAGACTTCGAAATCGGCGGACATCGGGCCAACGACGTTGGACGAAGCGATACATCGTGCCGGGCGGATGGAATTGTCGGACTGCGCGACGGGCTTGTAAATTATCAAAATGGTAAAAAGAATCGACGGTAAACCCGACGGCCGAAACCGTGGCCCGAAAACCCTTTCGCTTAAAAAAAAAAAAAAACCCCTATCATCTGTCAATCCGACACCCGGCGAACGGTACTTATAAATACCGTAAATGTATAGGGGGGGGGGGAAACCAATAACAATCGGAAGTATAGTCACTTCGTGGACGGCCGCGTTTTTCCCGTCCCGTTTTGTCGCCTCTTATCGCGCCTTTCGCCGCTCGCCTCCGTACGCGAAACGCCGCGGTTTCTCACCAAGGCCTTTTTAACCGTGACTTCGAAAAATGACGTTCCTCGGCCCGCACGACGGTCTTATACACGCGCGCATAACATCGCTGTTCGCGCGCGACGTCCGCGGTAACGCGGAAGACCCGGCGCGTCTTTGTTTCGCCGCTCGCGCCGCCCCCGCTGGCCGCCACCGTCCGCGCGCGCCAAAGACCCGCGCGTTTTCCGACGTCGATGTGAATTATCGCGTTGTCCGTTCGCCGCACGGGAAGCGCGCCGCGCGTTCCGGTTGCCGTCCCGTCGAAACGCACCGGGCCGAGAGAAGTATGCGCGCGGTAAACGTGTACGGTGTAACGTTATACCGTGCAATTGTACGCGGGCAATGTGTTCGCTGTTTATACTTCTAGACGTATTTTTTCCCCACTACCACCTTTGAAACCCCGAACTAGACCGCAAAATTCGCGTAACACGCAACCGGTGCACAACGCACATAATGTAAAACCGTTTAAAATTTTTGTCTCGTTAATTGAAAAAAAAAAAAAAAAAAAAGTTCGTCGGAAAAACTTTTTCGAAATGCTTATATAATGTAATGGCTCGCAAAACCCGTATTCTGAATAGTTTTTAAAACGTATAGCGAATAGTTAAAATATTTTTCACACCTTTTTTTAATCTCTATTTTCCGGCGAGTTTACGCTGTACACCATTATTATGTATGTACGGATTAAATCTGTGAACCGGTAGACGGATTAATACAATACATTTACCACATTTTATAGAAGAAAAAAAAACTCGTGTCGCCACGCTCGAACTTTGAAAGATCACGTGTTCTCGTTCGTTTCACAATGGTATACGAAATGGTTTTATACGGTACGAATAATAGGTTTTCGAAACGAAACGAAATTTCGTTTTTAAACACTACACAAGTGATTAACACGAAGTATTTTTTTTCGAAATGTCGAACAATTTTATTTAAACAAAATTCCCATTGTATTGTATTACACGTTATTACTTTGGCAGCGTCGGAAAATGTTATTTAATAAATTACAGGCGTAAAGGAGGAGATACTTTTAAACGTATCTGTACCGTTTTGTTTTTTTTTCTCGTTTTGGAACTGTTAAGCGCTTTTTTGTGAATCTCAAGCGCTATAAATCCCGAGCCTAGCTGTAGCTGTACGTTTTTTTTTTTGCAAAATGGTATACACGGTACGATTGATAAGTGTACGTTATAAGCACTATAACACCGTAAATCATCCGTGGCAATAAACTCTGTACTTATGTACGTTAACGCGATCGAACGTTCCTCTGTAAGATGCGTGTTTGTGTATATATAAAATAATTAACAACTTGTTTCTCTTCGTTTACAGTTTATGTAGAATATACGAGTGAAAACATGGCCATACAGCAAATTAACGATGTCCGAGCCGAAACCTGTGTATTCCACTAAAATCGTACCGAATGTTTATGTTTACAACACGAGGATTTGTTTAACCTATCTGACGGTTTTGGTTAATAATTTAGGTCGGTCGAGAAATGACTGCTGCTTACGTTTTATCAACGAATTTAAATTCGAGGCGAGAGAGTGGGACTAATGCGACCGAACGATAATTATAGTGGCGAGCGTCGGGGCACAAAACCGCGATATCGTACACCGGGCAATATTGAATGATATCGGTTTTTTTTTTTTTCGTTTACATAAACGATATTTGGCCGTATCGGATCCAGATAGAAATGTCTGCGTCACGTCACGAAACTACGCCACTAGTTACGACGGTATCGATAAAATCGAAAACAATCATTCAAAGGCGCTTTTATCGACGATTATTATGCCTGCGCGTACGTCTGTGATAGAATGTTCGCACCCCATGGTCGTATTCCGATCGGATTCGTTGTCACAGACACCGACGAGTCTTTGAAACAAATAGTAATTTGTCGTCCGAAAATTGGTCATACCAATCGAGTTGAATTAATCGGTTTTTTTTTATATTATACATATAATCGTTAGACACGAGATAAAATTTATGAGCCGACCGAAAATACTGCTCCGGACCAAAACGCCCTTCATTATAAATTAAATCGTCGGAATTAATAATAATAATAATAATAATAATAAAAAAAAAAAAAAACTTTTGTCAGTTGTAAATTTTAATCACCAACCGCTGTAACCGGTATACCATACAATCACAATAAATCATTGTACAACGCTGTGATGTTCAACGATCACGAGATTCAGCAAAGACATCTACGAACGTGCCCGACCGCTGCACGGTGTAAGTTATCGGCGTGTTCAAATTCATTGTCGTTTGGCCGCTTTTGAAGTACCGGCGTTTTAAATTGTTCGTACTCGCATTGGACGCGTATGAAAAGTACACACGGAGACGTCACTGCAGATTTCCGCTACTCGCCGGTACACTCGCAGGCCGTTCAAACGGTACGCGATCGTCATGAGTCTTGTAATATCGTGACAATAAGACGCGTGTGTAGATAGTGCGGCGAGAATCGTTTTACGAAAAAAATTTTAAAAAAACCGCGACCCGACCACAGCCGAACCAAGCCCCATGTCCTTGTCGGGCAAATAATACCCAGTGTTACGTAGCCGGTATAGTACGGATGTTAAGCCCGAGAAATAAAAAAAACCCCGTTTGCCTATTTAGACGAGTAAAAATCGTTTTCGTATTAAAATCGCCGAAATGCACGTGATTTCCGCACTCGCGAGACTATTGACGGCTGATAAGTTTTCCGCGAAAACGGGAAGTGTTTGAACCCGGCGACCCGCCGCGAATTTGTAAGGAGCGGCATCTCCCGCCTCCCGCTCCGCCGAAACACCGGGACGAAACCGCCGGGAAAACCAGTCTCGGCGAAACTTCGGGCCGTCCGGCGGGTATTGCGGCGGCGGGTTTTAATTAACATTGGGAATCGGGTAGCGGGGCCGCGGGTCCTTCAATCGTATAATATACGCCCTAAAGCCGTCCGGGAACATCATAAACCTCTTTGGCCGGCCCGACGGTGCGGCCGATGTGTATAATGGCACGTAAGCGTTTGTACTATGTAAATGCGTAGGTACCGACCAGAGTGCGCCGCCGGTCGAATTTTATACGGACCGAAGTAGACGACTGTATATTATTATACGTGCAGCTGTACGTATGTACACAGGGACGCGGTCCGGAGAAAAGTGACGGGACGGGGCGGTTGACGGTAAAAGAGATAGACAGACAGAGAGAGAGGGAGAGAGAGAGAGAGAAGGTGAGATTGGGCGAGCCGCGACGGACGGGCGAGAGAGAGCGAAAAAGAGCCGGGGCGACGACGAGGATCCGTCGCGGGTTAGACGGAACGGCGCGCGGCCCCGTGTGTCCGTAAGCCGATTACCATAAATTTCCGGCGGCGGGGGCCGTCGAGAGGAGCGAACGGCGGCGGCGGTAGGGAAGAGCCGTGCGGGAGAACCGCCAACGCGGCGCATCGAATTTTAATGATCGACCCGGTGAGCGGGCGGCGGCGGCAGAAGAGTAGCGAATTCAAACAAAACCGCCCGACCGCCGATGGTGATTAATGAAAGAATATTTCGGCGTGTTTGTTGTTTTGCGTCCCCGCGTGTTTACGCGCGCGCCCGGGCCGCACACACGCACGCGGACGTCCGTGTCACGCGCGTGTAATACGCGTGCGGGCGCGCGTATGTTCCGCGGCGCTTAAGTACTTAGGGACCCCCGGGCTCCCGGGACGGAACCGAGAGTATTAACGCGCCGCGACCGCACGCGGCTGCGTCGCTACTGCAGCCGCAGTGTCGCTCGCGATTTTCGGCACACTGCGGTGCCGTCTGGCGTGTACCGAATGTTATCGTAACCCCGTGCACGCCGACCGGCCGCCGCCAGACGCTCAGACTACGGGTTATTCCTCCGGGGACGCGGCGGTCCCGTTTCGACTTCCCCTCCCGGAAAACACTTCGAGATGCCGCGGCGAGCGGTGGCGGATAGCGTCCGGCGACAACGGGTCGGCGTAGTAAATGTCGGATACGGGCGATATTATGAACAGTAAAGCGAAGCTCGTCGGACATCCGACAAGAAACGACGTTTTTTTCACGCACACCTCGGACGGGAACATTGCGGGAAAACGTCCGAGGTCCGGACGATTTGCACACCGACGACGTCAAACGCCGAATGGGTTTCACTTCGTACCGACACCCGAAGAATTCGGCGCGTGACAGAGAAGTTTGGCGGTACGACGAAAAGGCCTTCGGAAACCGATGACGATGCGTACTTTACACGGTCCTCCGGAGAGGGTTTTCCGGGGGCCTACGGATAAATTTCCCGGCCACGAACACTGAACACGCAAATCCGACGATACGGACATTAAAAACGCTCCTTCGGACTCACGAATCTGATATTACGGACACGTTAGCGTATTGTGTTCTAAAAAAAAAAAACGTCTCGGTAATCGCCGGGCGGCTGTGAACGGGTCCTCGACGATAGCCGGCCCGTCTCTTCCCCCATCCATCCGTGTGTATATTTCTCGTCTAACGGTTCGTCCGGAGCCGAGAAGCGACGATGCACACACAAACGTGTACGGCGGGCACACGTAATAATAATGTATAATAATATAGTGTGTATACAATGTGTACACGCAAGGTTCTCCACACAGACGCATTGGGAGGTTAGGGGTTGTTTTGCCCGTTGGCTTAAAAATAAGAAAAAAAAAAAAAAAAAACTAATTATTATTGTCTACTCGAATAGAAATTTTTTCTCTCGACATCCAAATTACATCGTGTTTGGCTGAAAAGCCAAATTACATCGTTATGTTTTTCGTTCGTTTATATTTTTGTAATCGTGTAACATATTATTATTCTTTTTGCAAAATCTCAGTGTTTTCTTTGTTTAAATTCTATTGATATTTGTTCGTTAAAATTGTTTTAAATTTCAACAATAAAGTGTTTTGCCCGTTCAATATCTCTCTGTATTTATTGAAATTAATTTTCAGAAAGATAGGACGTTTTATAAACTATATACGTCTGTATACGTCATCTAATCAGTGTTGCATTACTAAAATTATAGAATTTATTATTGTTATTATTTATTTATCATGAATTTTTTTTTTTTTTTGCTTATCTACTCTAATTACTAAGATCAGTCGAATTTGTTTAATTATTTAATTAATTACTAATTTACCCATATTTAACAAGAGAGGGGGCAAATGAAATTCCGGTGGGGGGTACCCATACCGTTTAAATTGCGCGTCGACGGAACATCGAATAGCGGTGTAGGATCGGTATCACCAGCAGTTTTCCTACCCCCAATCACGGGGCAATCACTGGTACACCGGTGTAATTTATTCGGGTGTCGGACTAATTTTATCACGTTTAGCTAATTTTGAGCTATGGTGTGTGTGTGTGTGTGTGTTTTTACGTCGGTCTTTGCACAAGTTTCGATCGGAAGACTTACATTTATTTTTTTGTTAAAAAATTTAAAATTTCCTTTTGTATATTATAAATATCTCGCTTTTAATGAATCGTACGGGGAAATTTCAATCAGTAACCGATGCTGCATTACAATTACGTCTATAAACACAGCAAAAAAAAATATTTCCATAATATGAGCAAAACATTTTAGTTGTCAAAATATTTTCGATCATTGTTAAATAATAGTGTAAATTTTATTGAAATATTTTTTGCTCGAATAGTTCATGTTTATTGGAAAATATTTCAGAATAACATTTATCAAACATTTTAATCCCGTATTTCTAAAACGTTAAATATTTATATTCTCTTGGAAACATTATACGAATATTTAGAAAACCTTTTTTTTAAAAACGTGTAACGAAATGTTTTGTTATCATAATTGTTATCATATTTTGTTATCACATATTATGTACAATATTATTAATAAAATATGTATTATTTAACCGGTTCTCAAATACTGTGTGGGGTATAGCGCAGCCACAGTGTCGCTTGCTGCAAATAAAGTGACGTTTTTACGTCTAATGGCCGCACTATACAACGTTACAATAATTATAATCGCAATAATATACTTGTATTAGCTGTATGATCACGTGTTAACACCCACTAAAATGAAATTTATTTATACGTGTGTCCCCGAGGAAGTTTATGCGTACGACTGCGACGACGACGACGGGCGCTCTCGTTTCTCCTCATTTTTCTCACTCTCTCGCTCTCTCTCCGTCTCTCTTTCCTAGTCGCGAAACCGAGTAATAGCGAAGAATATAAAACGTTCGTTATCGTATACAATATTATTGTGTAACACGGGGGGCCACCTGCACGCGTATACGTATATAAAAAAAAAAAAAAACCGTAATCTATTTCTGGCATCGGTCCCGCCAGCAGCCGCCGTCGGAAACTCTCCGTCTAAAAGCCCGTCGACCGCGTCTTGCGCAAACACTCGGGCACAAATCTCCATTTACCAGTAAATAGTTGCAGCGCTCGGTGCAGTGGCCGCCGCCGCCGCCGCGTCGCTCTAAAAACACGTCGGCGTGTTTATTGTTATTATTATTTTGTATTTCCAATGGACTCGAGAGAAAACATATAAAAAAAACCAAGACGTTTACCGCGGAAAAGTTTATGTTGTGTGCGTGTATCGTACGTCGACCTTTACTCGGCGCGCGCGCAGTCTCGGAACGAATATTATCATCAGACACCGTTATATACTACGACAATTGTATTGTTATTCGAAGGTAACCGTTTTAAACGGTTTTTTTTTTCCATATTGTCCGTTCACACACGTCGCAGACGCGGGTAGTTTTCCGAAATCCTGAATATTTAAAAAACCGTTTTTTTTTTTTTTTCATTCTGTAATATCCCGCCCAAATAGTGTTCGGAAAAAAAAAAGACGTCCTAAGATAAAGACGGGTGCAGCCACTGTTATAGATAATTGAATGTACACCTGTAATCAACGATAAACCATTGTTTACGTAAAAACCAGTCTGAGCGGAGTTCAGTTAATAGTGATGCTTTGTTAACAATTAAATACGCTTTATACATTTTCTTTAATAATATTTGTTTAATGTTGTACCGATTTTCTCAATTTTTCTACGGTTTTCGGGTTTTCCCAAGTTTTATCCCGGTTTTTCACATTTCCTGGGATGAATACTAAATGGCCTATCTAAAGTACCGCCCTAGTGAAATTTCCTTTTAGAAATATTACTATAATTAAAAGTTGGAGCGAAATTGCCGATTGAAAAGTCGAGCACAGGAAAAAAAATCAGTAATATTTTAGTAATGTATTTCGTACATTTTCCCGTTTTTTTCGGTTTTTCAAATTTTATGAGAAAATTCTTGAGAAAAGAGAAAAATAACCTCTTTAATATACCCCTCCACACCGAGTTCCTTTCAGAAAAGGTTCTAAACTTAGAAATCCGAGCAAGTCTTTTGGTAGAAAGTTGTAAACAGATAAACATCTTTGTAAAACCATAAACTTCTTCTTCAGAATCTAAAATACCTAGAACATTTCTCAGACGTCACTTTGTTTTTTTCTCGGAGAACACTTTTTCGGTGAGTAAATACACCAAATATTTTTTGTTGTTGTTTAAAATATACGTGATTTCTACCCGGTAATAAATTCTCAGCAGTTAAAATACAACGCATTATTACGATACTTAGATTCTCGTGTAACATTTAATTTGCTTAGGTTGCTCGAACTTAACCTTATATTTTCGTATACGTAAATTCGTAAAATGCTATTGTTGAAAATATTCGCATACATATTTTGAATACATAAGTGTGTATTCGAATATTAATTCTATATATTATAATAATAAAATATTCAAAACATTCTTGCGACTTTTAACCCATTTATGTCTATTGGACATTTAAAATTGTTTGGCGAAAATGTTTGGACATTTAACACGAGGTTCGTCGTAAGTTGACGGTAAAAAACGCCACGTTTTAGTCGATGTTTCATTGAAATAGTATATCGGTGTTTGGGTGCGGGAGGGTGTAGACCACCTAGACCCCCTCCCCCGTAAATCCGCCACTGTGGTCGAGTTCAAATTTCGACGGAATTCGCTGAAATCACGGCCTTCCAAAACGCGTTTGACCGAACTTCGCTCAGAATCGGTCTTCGCGAATAGTGATTTAACGTTTATTAATCGTACAGTTGAACAAATACGCGTATCCCGACTCTTCGACTTTCACGTGTACGACCCCATCATCTGTACCATTTATTTTTTTTCTTATTTTAATTTTAGACACACCAGTCAAACACATTCTATATACTAAACTAGATGTTGATCCACCATGTATATATATAGACACTTTATTTCCGTGTTCACGCGGTCTATACACGAAATTATAATAATTTGTTTTTCCGTGTGGATAACTTCCGACGCGTTTACCGGATACATCTAAATCCTCGTATGATATAATACAAACGCGATCGCACGCGCGCATATATCCTCTCTCGTGTTTTGAAGTATTCAGACCGTAACGCGCGTCACCCATCAAAATCGTCGTAAAAGAAAAAAAAAAATGTCCAGAACGCGGGGCGATGAATCACGGATTTATTTTCAAACCGCGCGATATCACAGTAAAGAAAAAACCTATTATACAGAGTGAAAAAAAAAAAAATATAAGAAATTAATATACGTACGCACATACACACACATTCGCGCTCACGCACACGCATATTAAACGACGCGATTCTTGCGTAATGAAACGGCGGCACGGAACTCAAATAAATCAAAATTAACCGAAAAAGATTTTTTTGTTTCGTACCCGCCCACCTTGACCCTCCCCCCTCCGTACACTCCCCACCCCACCACCCCGTTCTATAGACCGGTGCCTCTTGAAAAACGGACCGTGATGATGTTTAAAAATAAAATCTTAAGTCTACTCTACAGCTCGTTTAACCTGAACACCAGGAATGCCATCATCATCATCATCATCATCATCATCATCATCTCGAAATACTGCGGGCCCGTAATTTATACATAAATTTAAGTTGTTGTTTCGAAAATTACACCACGTGCCAAACACAACAGAAATCGTTGTTATAATAGTATTCCGTACATTCGAGTGTACCTAAGTATAATAATCGCACGACAATTCATAACATTATGAAAAATTCGACTCGTTTCAAAAAAAAAAAAAAAAAAAAAAACCGTTCCTACAGCAATCGAAATTATTTATAAAACATAATAGCGAATTCACCGTGTTCCGAATAATAAAATCGCGACGACGGCGGAACGTTTTGCGTTTAAAACGGACAGCGTTCAAACATATTTAATATATTTTTATTTTTATATTTACGAAATACTCGAGACAATAATTATTTATAAGTTATAACCAATTAAAAACAGACGCGGAAACATGAAAACATCGACACTGCATTAGACTTGTACGTTTGACTGTGTCTCGCTGCAGATATTTACACGATTTAATTACACGATTGAAGCGTATTATGCGTTTACCGTTGCGTGTTTTGATGTTGAATAATTTTAATGTCAAATATATTACTATCGTTTAACACGGCGGAAAAAAAAGAAAAAAAGAACAGCAACGTAATGGTTGTAATATTTGCAGTATATTGCCCTTGGCCGTCACTAGTGCCGCCCAACTAATATAACATATTTATTTTGTTTTTTTTTTTTTTTTATCAATAAAATGGGATTCGGAAGTTTATTAGCTCGTTGGTGTCCAAGTTTTAGCCGGGGTGAACGAAACGAATTAACGATCTCGACTATTTTCGCAAAAAATTATTTTTCGTGGTCCAGTTCGATAGCGCACCAAATAGCAGTTGGCGTAGAATACGAACAGACGCGGGATTAAGGGAAATTACCAAAGTATCATGTATAACGAACTCCGTGAAGGAACAGAGAATTCAGTTGTTCGGGCCCACGACTAGAAGGGAAGAAACCATTAAAGCAAGTGCATCGATTATTAAGTGGCAATTATCAGAAAGAAGAACCGCAGCGGCAGACTGAAAAAACGATGGATGATTGGAGTGCGACAAGATTCGAAGAGACTGGGGGCGACTGATTGGGAGGAAAGTAAACAGGACCGGCGGGTCGACGGCAGTGGCAGTCAAATCTCTTACAGAGTTGTGCGGCTACACGATAATGATGATTTGAAAAGTAAAATATTATTCAGTTGAAAGTATGATTAACATCGTCGAAAGCTTTATATATAGTCTGTACTATAATCCGTAGCGATTTGACATGATCGGTGGAACTGAAATTAAAAAAAAAAAAAATCAAGAATGTTCTTCGAACGTTCTGCAAAAACGTGATAATTTTTCTACTCTAGCCGTCGACGCGACGCCCACGGCCAGAGAATTCGCAATAAAATATAATATTTTCTAATATTGTTTTTAACCCACGGCGGTATATAGTGATTTAACTTCGGAACGATTCCTTGAAAATAATTGTATAAAAAAAAATAAAAACTGCGTACCTACCTACTCACTATAAGTTTTGAAATCGGAGAAATAATGAAAAAAAAATGCAGTCCCGAATGCATAAAAAATTGCCTGTTGTAACTCTTTCGTTAATACCACACGAGTAGTCGTTAAGGTCCGCGGCGAAGATGTGTCCTCGGAAAAAAACGTCTTAAGACGTTTTAAGACCTTTGGACGTTTCTCGATGTATCGATACACGAGTGAACGTACCTATAGAGATCTATCAGAGTGACTCGAAATAATAAGGTTTTAGAAGGAAAAAAAGATACCGTTTTGAAAAATGATTAATTTGACGAAGGGCGTTGGGGACGAATAATATACAACAAACATTATACAATATATACATAGAGTTTTGTTAAATATCGGTTCCTCCCACTTTCAAATTCTTTTTCAGATCAAAGCCTATTCAATAAATTATGACGTGCATTTTTTTTCTCGTATGATTTTACTAGCTATTTGTAGGGTTTTAGCTGCTGAAACTCAGCTTTTCTGTCTTTCTCTATCCTCATCTCTCGGGACTTTGTAAGCTTTATCACTGATATTATTCTCGGACACTGTCGATCCATCCCTGGACTTTCTCATCCGTGTCGTTTCGCCATCTTTTTGTACGCGCTTTATTCAACTGGCCTAGTCTATCGTTCACTTGACATGCACAACCCATACCCACCTTACACCCTGTATGAACCGGATCGCATTTTTATTTTTTTTCACGTCGAGTATTACCGAATATTATAATATTTTTAAGCGCTTAACGTAAACAATTAAATATTATGTCAAAACTAATAATTGGACGGGCTCCAAAGTGAATAATTACAATAATATTCGATATAGCTCACCTTCCCATTCTATTTCGCGTTTATTTTCGTACATAATATATTATTATAATCTCGTACAACAATTCTCGTATTCTGAATCGAGTTTATAATTAAAATTAAAAAATAGATTGTCATCTGTTACTCTTGTCGTGCCCGATAGTCGCTTTGTGCGCGACATTAACACAGAATATTTTTCTCTTGTGAAAACAACAAGACGAAAACGTCTTCGCAACTTTATCGTTAAACATTTATCATTAACAGCATCACGACTCGTCCTCGGTGGCTATCTTACTATACAATCTTTTAAATATAATTATTAATAGTTTAATACGACAATAGTAACATGAGGAGATACAGTTGAAATGCATAATATAATTTTTGCAAATTATACAATATAACTATTTATGTAATATTTACGATAGTACCATAATATTACCCAACAACAGACTTGGGCAGTCTGTAATCCGAATACAATGTTCTAAATACTGTATTCCGAAGACTTAAAATGTATTTGAAGTACGTTAAAAATTATTTTATCGTAAAGTTCCTACCAATACTCTGTGTACCGAATAGTTTTAAAATGTTTTATTTCCTTAAAAAAAAAAAAAAAAAACAAAACAAAATACTTTTTCTCAGTCTCATTTTAGAATGTTTAAATATTTACGAAAAGACGTGTGCTTTATTATTCCCGGAAAACACTTTTTCGGTTAGAAATAACACTGCGATTTTGTCATACATTGGTTTAAAAAATGGATATTTTCACTCGGTGATACTTGATTGAAAAACAATCACAGTTTTACAAGGTTTCTGAATTATTTAGAAAATACTCTGTTGAAAAACGTTCAAATATATATTCTGAATACTATTATTTGTGTGAATTCGGATACTTATTCTACATCCGTTTAAAACATACTTTATCCAAGTCCGACTTACGAGGGAAATCATAAACACAAACTATAGTGTTTTAAATAAATAAAGTCCGGCGAAGAATAGAATCATATTATTCCGTCGTTAGATATCGTTATCCGTTTTGTAGCAAGTCGATTTTGGATTCGGAGTGTAGAAGATAATTAAAACTTATCGAAAATACGCAAAAGCATAGAAAATATTTGCCCCTATTATATACTACGCCTAACCATCCCATACGATTCTGAAGAAAACATCTAACGTTATCGTACCTGCAAAATGTGATGAGTTCAAGAAACGGTCACGGGGTGGTGTATATATAAAAATACGCATAGGGAAATTCTCAATGTCTCCGACGACGAGCGTCGTTGTCGGAAAAACGAACTAGCTCGATAACGGTTTGATTGTAATTTTATTTTTTATTTTTTTTATGTTTTCATCACTTTTCCCGTCGTTACGTGTTTGTTTGTGTATTATATAGGATATTCTGTCGCGCGTTCTCGAAAAACGTTTGTTTTTTTGTTTTCGTTATTTCACAATCGAAAACGGTATGCGCGTTTTATGGTTTTTAAAATGACCAACAGTCGTGTCTCCGTGACGCGACGGAGTTTAGCGGACTCCATAGCGTACGACGGCAGATTATAGTACGCACGCGGGTGTGTCTCGGTTTGGCCCGGGTCCATTTGGCACTTGTCCGCGCGAAAAGGGAAAAAAAAAGAAAGACGAATAGCGAGACGGGAAAGGAGAAAATAAAAATCGCGAAATTTTTCTCGGCGGTTTTTTTTTTTTACGCGAAATTATATCGTCACTCTAGCGTTATTACATTCCGCGAGAGGGATTCGTGCCGACCTCTGATCTTATCAATCACGGGGGTCCAAATGAACTCGACACGCGCGCGTTGGCAAGCCGTCGGGAACCCGCGATCGAACACACAATATTATATTATATAGGCACCGAATTTTGGCTAGAAATCAATAATACTCCGTCGCCGTCGTGTAGGTAAATGTCCTACTAAAACAAAAAAAAACAAAAAACAACGCAAAAAATCGTTTTTTTTTTTTTTAATGTTTGTACATTTACAGCCGACGATAGTAAACGTAATTGTAAAATACGGTGATTATTTTTTTTTTTTTTTGTAACTTACATACCTATGCGTTTATACTCGTCAAAATATCGAATGATCTATAAACACGAATCATCAATAAATATTAATTATTCACGTGTTGAATGTGGAACGACAATTTAAAAAAAATAAACACGGCTTACCTATTTGCATGAATTGATAATTTCAAAGAAAATATGATTGCAGACAGTCGAATAACTATGACGGATTATGGAAAAGTTTCGTATAATATTATTGAAAATATTTGGGTTAAATCGTTGAAGACGAAGACCGATTCTCACCGGAGTAATATTACTAGTAGTGTTGTTTTTGAAGTTAAAGTAACCCAGAAATCAACGGAAATAAAATCGATTTTCGACAATGGTTGTTGATTAACTGAATTGTATGGAAAGACTATTGGGAATCTAGTCAGCTTTTGTCAAATAATGTACCGCTGGGTCGAATATCTACATTTCTCGGGTACTGCGGTACTACGCGAAAAATACTGAGCGATTGCCAAACAAAAAAATGTCTTAAAATTAAAAATCATAAGCATTTTTTCGGAAAAAGTATTTTCGGTGTTTCGAAAAATGTTCAAACAAAAGCGAAAATCTGCATTTTTATACAATATATATATATTATGTTTACGGAAAAATCGCGGAGTACGTTTTCACTGACCGAAAATTGTTTTTCGAAGGAAAAGACACATTATCTAATTTCATCTAGTTTCTACGCTACACTCGGAATTTAAAATAATAAATATTATCAACCGATTTATCGGCGTTATATTTTCGGTTGTAGTCTCGAATATAGTTGTTTCTGCGACTTTGGTGTCTTTGGATTATTTCACTCCCACATGCCTCCGCGTCATAGCGCCACGCGGTTTTGCAGTGTATGGAAATCGGACAAAAATATTCACCAGCAGCCAGCTGTTGCAACGTGGAAATTCGCTTTTTGCATTTTAAATTAACAAATTATAACTCGAGTGCAAGGACACAAGTTGTATTGTTCGCGTATATTTATATACATATATATTTTATACGTTTTGGGTGCCCCGCGAACGATTACTGTATACGAAGTTCGAGAAGTATACCTCACTGTATAATAATGTTACGAAAACACCGTCGAACGTACCGGCGGAAATGATAAACTCCTCTGCAGTGGAACACCCTGTACGTGTGCGCGCGTACGTATGTTTTCGTATGTGCGGTATCATCATCGTGACACGAGGCTGCGGCATCGCTCGACTTTCCATCAAATCGCGAGAGTTTCGAAACTTTCTCTCCTAGTGAAAATAAAAAAAAAAACGCACCTCTGTGGTTTTCTGTCCCTCAAACGGGCGCGCGGTTAAAACTTTTTTACGGGCCACCGAGTTGTTACTTGTCGAGAAGAGAGAACAAAGATCCAATTTCGGAATTCATTGTACGATCGCATTGGCCCTATATATATATATGTATAGGTAGGTAGATAAAAAGGTAGGAAGGGAATTGCGGTGTATAGCAATAAATCTAATTGTTTTTTCTCTTCGACCTGCGCGCGGACTTAAAATCCTCGGATACGTCACGTCCGGAAAACGTCTGCGGGAGGGGAGGGACGGGCGTTTTTATAGGTGAGCTACGACGGAGGGGAAATAAAAACGTCCCTTTTGTATACTTGTTGCGGCGGACGGAGGGTGATCGGAAGACGACGGCGATGAACCGAGGGTAAATGGGGGGGGGAGCGGAAGTGGGACAAATAATTGTATTTCTTCGACCTGAGCTCACAAAACCCTTGTCACCGGAGTTCGCGTCCTCGGGGACGGTTTATCGTGTTTGGCATCCAATATATAGGTACTGTATTGGCAAGCCGAGACGAAGAAAACCCGAAATTACTCGTTCTTTGAAGTCTCCTCAAAAAAAAAAAAAAACCAAGAAAAAAGGTAGAGGATAGGAATGACAAAATCATAAAAATAGAAAAGTGACCTGACTGTGTAAAAAGAAAAAAAAAATGTATATACAAAAACGACCCAATATGAGTACGAAAATATACGAATAGCGATACGTGTACAATGTACATAGACTAAGTGGGTTTCTATACCGAAACCTGCAGTAAACCGCCATGTCACGAAAAACCCTTCGTGATTTCTTTTCAATAAAATACAATTTATATTCGAAAATTAAAAAATAACACAATTCATTCATCCCGGCTATAACTATATTGATAATTTGAGTGTTTCGAGTTTTATATAAAAAAAAAATAAAAAGCAAAAAAAATTGTATACATATATAACGACCTGATTCGTAAAAAAAATGATGGAAAAGTTATACCTACTAAAAAAATTTAAAAAAATTTACATATTATTTTGGATTTATATAGAAATATTACCGTTTGCTATTCTATGATTCGTTAAAGTTAATTTACGGCCATAAAATAACACGAGGAATTTTATTGAAAATCTTAATAACATAACACTTCACGTTCGTTTGTAAATATTTTTATTTTTTTTTTTTTTTACAACCATAGCAGAAAAATAAAACGAAAGAACATTCTCAAATAACTCATCGAAAATTGTAGTAGGTATCTAACGAATAATTCATCGTTTGAAAGCTCCGGTCGTTGCGCGTTTATGAGACGCTATATGTGATATATGACACTTCATTTTTGTAATGCATTGGCTTTTTATTTTTCTCCCTGTCGCTGTCCAAATGAAAAACCACTTTAAGTAAACGACAGAAATGCCTTTAAACGATAAGTTTTTGAACGGACCGCAAAATAATATTTCAATCGCAGACAGACGTTCGAGTCATGTGAAAAAAAAAAACGTAACCAAACAATATCACTTCTGATGTGTATTAAATTATTATCGTATTGGAAATTTTCATACATGTCTAAAAAACAAACGATAAAAACGTGGAAAAAATGAAAAACCTGATCGCTGCCGTCGCCGTTAGGTACATTCGAATAAAAAAAAAAAAAAAAAAAACGTCTGACACTGTTTTAGTAGAGAAGTCGAAAACGTGGTTGTGTTGATTAATTTAAATTGATATTTGTGCGCAAACGATAAATTATTGCTAGTGAAAAACGACTCTGAGTAGAGTATTGTTATTAGTTGTGTATATTTCCTCGTCGTCCAAGGTAACTCAAAAATCAACAAAATTTCCGCACGGAAAAATAAAAAAATAAAACGCCCTTATCGGTGATCAAAAATACTACGAGAAAGTTCTTGTATAGTTTTTGAAAGGAGCAAAATTGTTGGTGGAAAAGTCGTTTACAGACACACCCGCACACGCGCGCGCGCAAAGAAAAGCGCGTCATAGTAAAACCAACGCGTACATCGTAGAATCTAAACTATTATAAAAACGTTAGAAATAAAATGATATATTTAAACCTAACGGTATTTTCTTTAACGGTAAATCTACAACACGATAACCTAATAAAAAAATTGATATATAAAATGTCGGCGTTCGCCGAAAAATTACAAAGTTATTCGTCCGTGGCATTAAAAAAAAAAAAAAAAAAAGGAAGCTGTCCTAGGATAGATAATAGGTACGGGTGTAGCCACTATTGTAGGTGGCTAGTTGGAAACGTAGGGTATAGACGGGAATTTAATGTGTATCTGTACGCAACGGTTAACCAATGCAAACCGAAAATCGATTCTGAGCGGAGTTCGCTTGATAGTGATGCTTTGTCAACAGTGTAATATAATATGCCATATCATTGTGGGTAAAACAATCACATATGCGTTAAACATTTTCTTTAATAATATTTGTTTAAAGTAGGATTTGAAATCTCGTCTCTGGCTCCAATTGCAGCAGGAGTCCCCCAACGTGTCATTTCCTCTCTTTTTTTTGTTAAACCGACAACCCTTCACACTTCTGTTGCGGAACTTTCCGACATTTCAATAATCTACTCCTCAAACGCTGACCCAGTAACTGCTAGTTATATTTTACAAAATCACTTAGACCTAATATCATCCCGGTGCTCTAAGAAAAACGAATGTCGTGATCTACTGAAATAATGTTTCGTCGCGGCGGTGACGGTGTAAATCGCGTCGCGATTTTTTTTATCGGAACAACGAGACGGCTTTCGGAGCGAAATATTCTTCGGGAATCGCGTGTACGGCGGTGGCGACGGCGTGCTCTCAGCCCGAGGGACTTAACACTCACGCCGTATAAAATAATAATAATTTAACGTACGCGCGTATACAGTGACTTAGCGTGCGACCAACTAATCCGGCGGGGGCGGCGGTCGGGGGAGAGAGGAGGGGTGTGGGAGGGGTTCGGTACGTAAAGTATTATGAATTATGCACTCGTGTACATTATAACGGTCGCGGAGAGGCCGAACCCGTTAAAAGCGGTAAGCCAACTTTGGCGTGTGAACCGGGGGGGTTTTTATTATTGTTAACATTTTTTTTTTTTTTTTCTGTTCGTTCTGCCGAGAACCGTCGAGTTTTTTCCAAACCAACGTTAAGCCCTCATTAACGATATTACGCCCGCCCGCCGCGACGACGACGACGACGGTAACAATGATAATAATAATATTTCAGAGTTCGTTCGTTTACCCGGGCGACAAACTCGGCGGTTTTAACGACACGGTCCGCCGCGGTATTCACACAAAACGACGAATAACGTGCGCGTAGGTGTGTCGCCCGGTGTCCGAGGGCGCGTTTGCGTGCCTGCGGTAGAGTCGTGCGCGCGTGCACCTGTGCCGACGACGATAATTATAACAGTCTCGGGAAAAAATAGGAAAAAAAAAAAAAAAATGTATTCCGTCGCGACAATAGAAACGGGAAGAACATAAAAAAAAAACCGCCCCCCGGCCGAGCGTCGCGTGTCGTACGCGCGTTAAGTCATACAGTCGTAAGTCCCGCGGTTCCGCGCGCGGGCCGCCGGGAATGTTTCGGGTTCCGAACGCGCGCCGAGGAACGCATCGGGAGTGTACCGCACGACGTGCGCGCGCGTCTTTTTTCCCGTCCGTCCGTCCGCCGCGTTGTGATTTTCCTCGCGGTTTTCTCGGTGCTCGGCGGGACAACAAACGGGCGAAACTATACGCGTCGTTTCCGTTGTGTTCTATTTATATTCTATGTTCGGTCGTAATTCGGTTAGAAAAATAATCCCGAGAGCCCCGAAATATTCGAAAAACGCTGTTGTTATGCTAGTCCCGTTAAAACGCGATCGGATTTTTATAACGTTCTGGCGATGTTTGAGTTGTTTTCGGGCGTTTGAAATTACCGAGTTTTCGTTAAAACAAAACAAAACAAAGAGGATACGGGTCCCTAAAAAAATAATAATAAAAAACGGTAAGTACGGTAAGTTCCGGTGTCCGAATCACGTGAATTAAACATTTTAGTCGATGATTCATTTCACCGTGCCAAGTAAAATAACGCGACTACCCTTCAGTTTTAGTCAAATATAATATTTATTATAGACTGTTGACACGCGAACCGTTTATTATTTTTTTTTTCGTTTATCATGATTATTATAATTTTTTTTTTTTTAAATTCGAGTACGTTCTTACAAAGTTTCACTTTATGCATTATTCGAAAATCGTGTCGAAATGTACACACAGTACACACCCACCGCCGAGGTGCTGCAGGTAAAACTAATTAACGTATTTTAACTAGCTCGGCCTTTTTTTTCCCCTCTCCGACCACGAACGATTCGGCGTTTTCGGATTTGCTTCGAAAATCAGTCGAAAACAAATACTTGATTTTTTCGATAAAAATACAACACAGCCGATTGGAATAAATTAAAATAGTACCCGTTCGATTTTGAAAAAGTCAATAATATATTAACAATGTATTGATATAATATTAATGTATAATTATTATATAAAAATGTGACAAATCGGGTTAAAATCAGTTGCGTGCTCTGGGTTTATCAATACGTACTTTACTTGTACTGATATTGGATTTATAGTGGTGCAAATGAATTGCAATCAGAGTCGCATTATTAGCTTGGTTATTAAACTGGGCCTTTAGCAATGATATTGCCATATCAAACACGTCATATCAATAACAATAAAAACCGATAAAAGCAGACGATCGTAATCAATTGTTCATTGTTCATCAGACTCTGGTGTTGCAGTCAACTCTGCGGTGCGATACTATCGTGAATGTTGCAATCCTTTTGCGGACCCCGTGAAGCCGAACGATCGCGTTTAAAACGTGTATTATAAAAGATAATAATTTTTAAAGGCGAATATTTGTTATTTATTAATTTATTTTTTGATACGAAAAATATGGGGGATGGCAAAGCCTTTTTAGCTCTTCCCGTACGAGTACGCCACTAATTTTAACGCTGTCTAGAGTTTATTTTGAATGATATCGATGACTGCAGGTGATAACGACATAACTTACTGACGGCAAATTATTTATGGTAAAATTCCGTTTCATTTTACGCCATATAAATAACGTTTGAATATAAAATATAAGTACGCAATTAAACAAGAGTACCTACTGCGGAAGTTAATGCACCGCCGTCGTAGTTATCCGTGTCTCGTTTACTGATGACGGCGAATTAATTGACAAGAAATGTTAATAGACTGCTTTCACAGTGTACGCACTCGTAAGTGTGCGTTTTCACGGGTACAACAAGGAAAACTTAACTCGATCTCGTGTTTTACGCGGGTATAAAATCGTGTTCCCGGGGTGGCATAAAAATGGATTGTGTAATGTACACGATACTATAAATTATAATATTGTGTAATGTGCACGACATTATAAATTATAATCGGTCTTACACGCTCGTGTCCGATTTCTTTACTAGTCGTAAGTACATAAGCAATTATGCCACTGAGAGTATTATCCATGCTCTTAGAGTAAATGCTGTAATTATATGAATATATAATTGCACTGAGTAAATAAAAATACAAAACGTCTCAAAATTGTTCCGACGTATGCAACGCCGAATTAAAAAAAAACATGTTAAACCTGTGTGGGCTTAATGTTTGGGGTTAACTTGGCTCTATCTGCGGATTTCCGGTTAGCTTAAGCTATATAAGAAGATGGGTGAATTTTCTTTGTTAAATTTAATAATTGTTTATTAAATTGAATTTAAATATGTTATATACGAGTTACTGTCGCTATATTGTTCGTGCGATTTATTTAGAGGAAAGACACAATAAATAATAATGTCTAGTCATAGTGACTGTTTTCGAAATTTTCCAGGCATATATGAATGATTTTTTAGAATTCTAAGCACATTTTGAGTTTTCTTTGGATTTTAAAGTATACTTTTTACCAGGTTATTTTGAAATTCCCTCCCTATATTTATTATGTTTGTCAAATGATCCGCTTTGTTATTCGCCCATCGGGCGCGGTGTCAGTGTGGGATATATGGGAGAACAGGGGTGCATATGGCCGAGTGCAGTGATGAACGAAAATTAATATAAGGGGTGATGGTTACGGATGAGCCCTCGTGTACACTTTTTCACTCGTGCAAAACAATATTGGAAATTACATTCTAAAACATTACGGCATTCCACCCGAAATTCGATTCAGTATCCATAACATGGACCTAAGGTGCGTCCGGCTTTTTGAGCCTCTAATATATGGCGACAATTTAATATATTTGGTATCTATATAGATCCCGGTACCAAAAAAAATTCGACGGGACAGAAAAAAGCTGTTTTGCTTGAAATTCTTCGCGAGAACGTCACATTGCGCATTATGTACGGGTATTGACTTTTTTCATAGAAATTATAGATTGTATCGGTGTTCAGTGTCTATTTAACATCACACGGTGTTTCGTATAATAATTTTAGTGGATGAAATATTATCCTTTCTATGTTTTGCCGAGCAGTTGAAATTAAATAACCAGACATACTTTGCACTCAGTTGTTGATAGAAAGTTGGGCAGATATAGGCTATAGAGTAGTTTCGTTTATGCACAGAAAGAAACAATAAATAATTGTTATTAAAAATAAAAACCGATTCTGAGCGAAAATCGGTAAACTGGTAAAGTTGTTTTGGTTGCGGTTTTTTTACCCACATAGCCGAGAACACGATGACAATAAAACGAGTGTATAGTCAGTTTATTTATTTTGAATACCAAAATATTTCAAATTAATTAATTTGGAGAACTTTTCCTGAGCCAAATAGAGTTTTATTGAGTAAAAAATCTTCGTATGGACATAGGTATAGAAGATGGAGAACCGTTTAGAATTTCCGAATTATTTCGGAATATTTCGAGTACATAAACGGTCAAAATTTCGCATCTTCGAAAGGTAAGCACGGAAGGATAGAAGAAGTTTTACTAACCGAAAGAAGGTTTTCCGAAGACAAATATCATCTTAAAAAACGAATATATAGGTCCTACAATAATCACTCGAAATTTAAAATGACATTTATAACCAACAAAAGATGTTATAACTAAACGAATTATCTTGTAAATATTTATTTTTGTACAGTCCACTAAAAATGCATTTACTAATTATGTGCTCGTAATATATACGTAGGTATAAATTTTAAATTATTTAATCAAATAAAAAAAAAAAAAAGAAAAGAAAGAAAAGAAAAGAATAATAATAATAGTCCGTGCAATTAATTTTATGTGGCGGAAACAAACGTTCGCATTTGATGTATCACACGCAATTTTTAGACGTGGTATTTTGTTATTTAAAAATAAACGGTCTAATATCAAATTTATAATATTATGCTTTTATTTAAAAAAAAAAAAAAAATGTACAATATACATCATCTATATTCATTATAAATATTTTTACAAGAAGAAATCTTCTGCAATTTTATTTATTACGCACAAAGAATAAATTTAGATTTGAGTAGTCGTGAACATAGTGTTAAAAATAAGAGGTTTTTTTTTTTTTTTGTTCACAGATTAGGAACTATTATTAATCACATACGTATAATATTTAACATCAACTCGGATAATTAATATTTAAAAGTGTAAAAATAAACGAATAACCTTTGCGTGCAAATTTTTAATTTTCCTACTTAATTATATTCGCGGCGATACGATTTGATATTTGTCTAACGGGACCGCCCCAAACGTACCGGGTTCGGAGGGCGACATATTTTAAGTTTTCAAGTACGAAAAAAACACGTCTATTTTTATAATGATAATACTAATTGACTAAGCGTTAGAGATTTATTAACGAATTCATACTGAGACGTTTGTGGGAACATAATAACCACGATTGCCATCAATTTTTTAGTTCGGGTATTAGGTACTTACTAAATCAAATGAAACATGTTATTTTTAATTGGCCGTATTTAAGTGCATTCGAACGTTTTCGTTAGTGATTACACCGCAATCGAAATCAAATAGTTAACAGAACTGTTAAGGCTCCCAGTTTCGTCAAAAATTTAATATATAAAATGCGCATCTCATTTATTATGATAATAACGTTCGGTGCTTTCGAATCCGTTTAAATTCATTCGCAGATTTTTATCTAATAGATGGACAATGTTTTTTTATGTATGATGCAAACGTTTAATATACTTTGCGTGTCGCTTGAAAATTTGTACAACAAAACCAAAATACGAATTGCGCGCGTTGTACGGCATTTTAATATTAGTTTTATTATTGATTATTGCGGGCGAGTTAAAGAAATTATGCTATTTTACACGCAATTTTACAACATGACTTCGAGACGCGATATTTTCTCGATTGACTCCAAATTCATATAAAATTAGTTAGTAGTAGTCGCAGAATTAATCAATATTGGGCAGTGTCTTCATGACACACGAGTATCATGTATTCAGTGCTTGAATCGAGGTGATGGTCGGAGAACAACTTCTTTTCTTTAAACACCACTTCTAATTTTTCTTAATGGTCTTAATTCGGTTAAATTCAATCATTATAAGGGACGCTACTTTGTTTAAGCCTCATTATTTCGTTTTTCCAAAGGTAAGCGCTAATGAAATCAATGTATCTAATAACGATAGTATCTCGCTCAAAAGAGAACAAACTGTACAATTTCCTCTTCTGGATTTCCTTACGATACAAAATTAAGCATTGAAACCGATTTCGAAAACCGTTTCAAGTAAATAACTCCGGCTTTTTTTTTTTAAAAAAAGATATTTTACGCGTGAACAATTATTTAGTTTATCTAGTGTTCAAACGCGTAAAATTTAAGTATCGTATGTCCTGTATTGCAATATTGTTGTTACATAAGTATCTAGAGCACCTTAAATCTAGACACTGAAAATTAATGCAACTAATATCGAGTATCTAGACGCTCGTTCTCGAGTATCTTACCCGTCTCTGGAGCAGCAGTGTTAGTAATGGTATCTACGTATATTAGTAACAGAACGAGAATTTCAAATGACGTTTTATGCTGGGCATGGTGTTCAGAAGTATGTTTGGTAATCGTTTATTTCGATCGACAGTTAACGCGGAACAGAAACGGCGAGTGGACAAACAATTTAAAAAATGTTGTTTTCAAACATTGTGGCCTATTTATTTTTTTTTTTATTTTTTTTTTCCATTTCGTCGTCTCGATCGGGGATAGACCACGTGTTGTGCGGGGGCGCCCGCCAACTGAAATAGCCGCGACATCATACACAAAAACGTCGGACGACGTCACGACGACGACCGTCTGTGTAATCATATCTATCAGTTTATTTCTGTCATCGCCGCCGTCACTATATACACACCTATACAGTGCACAACGAGAGAGACCTCCGAAACGAAATCGAAATCCTTTTCGTTTTTCCAATACACCCGCGTACCCACGACGTGTCGTCTGAAGAAGCGTACCCGGTATTGGTATAATGGTACTAATGCGCGTGCTTATACGGAGGCGGCTTGAGATATTTTATTGGACGGTTCAAGTTAAGTAAACAAATATAATACACACTCCGCGAGCATAGTGTGCTGACACATAAAACATTTTTTTAACTGCATACTTATAGTTGAAAAAAAAAAAACATTACTCAAAAATCAAAAATACAAATGCAATAAGATTGTACATGATTTAATGGCTGTAAATTCGATTTGTTTCCGATAAAAATAATCGAATAACGGCGCGGTTATATAGAAAAAAATCATTAGAGTTTCGCACGAAATTACAGATTATGGATTTTCGTCAACATTTGAACGAACCAATCTCTTTCATCCGTCCGTAGTGATTCGGTGAACCACCAAAACCATGATATTTAAGCCGTCACTGACCGCACTACTAACTATAGCGATCAAAACTGAATACAAGTAAAACATTATAATAATAATTTTATTATTGTGTGTACTACGTACACAAAAACACGTGTAGGTACATAGTATCGCAAAAGCATTAATATGTATCCCACGTGTTAATTCTCCATAGAATCCTTTCCAATGATGTGGCGGACAGATGCGGTTTTTTAAAATTATTTTTTCCCGTTTAATAGTTTGTTTGTTTTTTTTTTTTTTTTTTGATTTTTGTTTCATGTATAATGTTGGAGAAGTGGAGGAAAAAAACATAAAGTAAGTAACACGATATTTATATGAACACGGAACCCAATATTGTTCTTATAATAATTCGCTATAAAGATTATTTTTAGTTTAATAGCGGCTAATATATAATATTTCATTGCTTACGTACGACACGCCTCGTCTTGAAATAAAAACGACGATACGAGTTTAAAATTTAGTAGAAGAAAGATACCGGCAAATATTTCAGTAATACGAATTCAAGCAAACTCACATAATATATACCTACAACCCAGTTATCCATACTGCTAACTTTCAACATCACCAAAGGTTAAAGTAAATTAGAATTTGTAGTTGGGACGGTATAGAGTGTAGGGTAATTTAAAGTTTACGTACGTTAAACGTAGATAAATCTTGAAAAACCGATTCTAAACGGCGTTCGGTAACCCGTTAATGTTATTTTACCATTATATAGTCGCGCAGGTTTTTTACCTCGTAGCCCGAAAACCAACGAAAATAAAACCGATAGTTATACTTCGACACAATATACTATTGTTTGTTTTTTTAGTGTTTTAGAAAAACTGTCGATAATCCAGAAAAATATTTCAAATAGAGTTCTATCGGACGGAAATTCCGCATATTTTGGGGTAATGCGTAAAAAATCGAAGCATTCATAAAAGCGTTTTCAAACAAGTTTTCCCGTAAAAATATTAGGGATTTCCAAAACCGTTTCAAATAATGTACCGCCCGTGACAATGTAAAACCCACGTCTTTTACGGTATTCTATGAACAAATCGGAGCGTTTCTATTAACCGAGAAAGTGTTTTCCGAGAATAAAGAATAACACAGTTCTTAGTAACACTCATAGGTAGTATAGTTCACTTAGCATAGAACACACATAGAATCTAAAAAAATAAAAATTGAGTAAATTCCAGAAATTCTTCGACTTTCGTAAAGGCGAATATATTTTATGAAGAGAACTTTATAAACAAATTGTTTTTTTGTTTTTTTTTTTTTATGCATCTCATTATTTAGGATTACAACACTGTTTGTATACGGGCGCCTATTAGGAGGAGGCAGGAGCGGACGTGTTTCCTACGCCTCTTTTCGGAAAATATTGAAACCCACAAAAAACTTTTCTTCACGATCCTTGACGCACAGCCTAGACGATTATCGATTCAACTCCTTGCAGTGAATCTATCATAACTTTTTTTTTTTTTTTTACAGATCTTGTGTTCTTATAGCCGCATATATTATTCTTTAAATAATGCATGTTCAGAGACCCGGTTGCAGTTTGTCCTTCCCCTTGAAAATTATCTTACGGGAGCGCCTTCGGTTATATATTTATACATAAGTACGGATAATATAAAAATCCTTTGTGCGTTCACAAGCATGAAATAAAAATGCCTTTCCGGAACACGCTCGGTGCATTAATATAATGATAATAATAATAATAATAATAATAATAAAGGAAAGGGGAACGCGGAAAAAGAAACAGTAAAATCTTACACGATTTTTATAGGTCTCGGAAAGAAACGCGCGGCGATCATGTGCGTCGCGCGTCGCCTATATAAGTAACTACCGTACTACTACTACTAATAATAATAATAAAAATAACATTTAGTTATTTTAAATTTTTTTTTTTTTCAATCCTAATTTATTCCTCGTGTTTGTTACAAACGAAATACGTCCCAATTAGCTAAGCACGGGCATGTAACAAAAAAAAAAAACAAAAACGATCGATCAATCCCGGGGTCGTTTATGGTGCGAAGCGTTTATTCTCTTTTAACCGTATATCCGTGAATTTTAGATAACAAAATGGCTTTTTTTTTTTTTTTTTTTTTGTAACCGTTGAACCTATTTTATTATATCCCGAGAGGCCGAGAAAACGAAACATTTCGCTATCCGATGCATATTGCCGACAAAACGTTAACACAATGGATTTAATTTGTTCGTTTATCGTATTATAACGGTAAGTATATAAGTGGCCGCATAATATATTCATACTCAATGTTTAAAATCTGACTTGTTGCCCGCAGTAAGGGATTATGTTCATTCTTTGTCTGACACACACTCGGCATTCGGGTCGATTTTCCGGCGATCGGTTCGATCGGTTTTGCGAACCGATACGAATTCTTTAAAACAGATTCGAGTTGAACGCGGAGTCGGTCGATTATTTCGTTTTTTTCCGAATATCAATCGATCGTTTTGAATACTTCCGATTTGAAGATTTTAATAATTCAAAATGTATAAAAAAAACAAACAACAAATAAGTTCGGAATAAAATAGGCCGGACCTGTACACTCCGTGCTGAATTCGAATCTCTTTTCCGAATTTTCACAGCTGGAAAACTGGTCTAAATTGTTGACGCTGTACATGTGTAGGGACAAAAAAAGAAAACGTCGGTACACAATCCCTTGACTGTTACTTATTAACACGTAATTTAATACGGAACATTTTACATTAACTACGCAACGCCATAACGAACACTGAATCGATAATAGGTATACACTAATTGTGTTATTGAAAAGTTACGAGCAATATTTATTTTTCTCAAATGTAATATAACAGTGTTCCTGTTCGGAAGTTACTCTCATTTCACCGTGAACATTTCTTCCTTCTCAATGGCATTTTAAAAACCACCAACACACTAAATTAATACATTCGTAACGATGTCAAAAGTGTATTTTCGTGATATTTGTTCGATTTATTTTCGTAAACTATCGTACCACATTAATTATTTCATATTGGACATTTATGAATCGAAATTTCCAAAATACATTTCGTCTTCGGGTGATGTAAAATCACGATTACATGATATCATTACACGATATGCATACAACCATACAGTGAGCGATGTGAACGTTGTTATAACATAGATCAATGGCGGCTATCCCACGGTCAGCAGCACACATGACGTGGTGAAATGTCGGGGTTGATTTTACTCCGGGGTTTTTTTTACATTCTCTAGTTTTATATTAAATATAAAATGTAAACTATTATAACTGCTATAAATAAATATGGGATAGGTGGGCCCTCATTAATATCCTCAGCAACACATATTCTTTTTTGAGGATAGCCGCCACTGGTATGGAGAGTGGCCAATAAACTTTACTTGGCGGTTAGCAAACAAACTAAACTACACGTGTTCTTGCAGACCGAGTACAGCAACACATTAAGTATAATAATATAATAATTGTAACAATGAATCTAAAAAAAAACTATAACTGACCTGTGTTCCGGTAAAGTTGGCGGCATTGATGCCGTTTCCATCCAGTGCGAAACCGGTTTCAGGTCCACGACCGACAGTCGGGGCCCCGACTGCGTCCACATAAGTGTGTCCACGAGACGAACACGAAATTTCTCGACGGTATTATATCGAAAACAAAATATTCGTTTAAATATGTTCTTCCGATCGCGTTTTTCAAACAAACGAACAAACAGTACACGGCGGCGGCGGCGGCGGCGTGAAGAAGAACGGACAAACCAAAAACCAAACACGTCCGAAAGTTCTGTATTCCGTTTTTGCCGTTTAGAACCGTTTAGAACACCGGTCGAGCAGGTACGTAACGCGGTTCCGGGCGGTCGGAAGGTAAATTCAAAAACAATAATAAAAACAACAACAACAACAACAATAACAATATTTTGATAATATCGTATTGTAAACTATAATATGTACGGTAGGTAAGTAAAATAGTGACGGAGGTATAGAAATATTACGATTGTGTACGGTAACGGGATGACTAGCGTTGAAACGGTTACAAATAAGACGATAAGGGTACAAAACAAATTGGCGGGAAGGGGGAAGAAAGAAAAACAACAATTAATAACAACGGTAATTAAATATTATACGTAATATGTTAAAACAGTACAAGTATAGGCAGTCACGCGGGAAATCTCGTGAGCGGGGGCGACGACGACGACGACGACGCGCGCGCGACGGCGTTTAGACGCGTACACACGGCAAATGGCAGGGATGAGTGGTCCGCGGCAGACTGCCGGGAACGCTCGGGATGTCGCGGCGCGGCGCGGCGTTTATCGTGGACGCGGAGACGCGCGAGGACGCGCGCGCGGTCTAGCGGTGCGGCCGGGTGGCCACGCGTGCGCCAACCCCGCCGCCCTGCGGACGGCGATGACCCAATTTCGGCGGTCCGTCTTCCGCGTGGCGCGGACGCGGACGAAGACTTGGCGCGGCGGGACTGCGATGGGTTTCGTGTCGGAGAGGAAAAAACGCACGTGCACGGTAATACATTTTTAATTATTCGAGACACGACGACATATGCGCGCGCGTTTACAAACCCGGAATGTACCGGAGTGATCGAAACGGCGCGCGATGACATTCAAAGTTTTTATACGAAATCCGAAAGGCCATTTAACTGTTCACTGCCGGGATACGCGACCCTGTCTTTGGCGGACAAAGGATAAAGTTATCATGTATGTAAAGTTTTAATTACTAAGCCGAGCGGGTGTTGTCCCGCGATCGCTCCGATCGAGAGGGGTTCGACTAGAATTAGCTGAAAGGTTTGATCGGAACGACGGCGGCTGATTTGCGGTTCTCCGACCCCGATTACCTTTGCAGGCACAGACCTACCGACCTGTCTACCCGTCTGCTTAACATATTTCGACCCGCCACGCGATGGGTTTTGGTCCCGATCATCCGACCAAGTCACGAAGTGATTGTGCGGCCGACTGGGAGGAGACAACGTCAGTGGCAACGAATGTATAGGTTTCTAGTTAATACGTTTTTTTTTTTTTTTGACGACTACATTGTATTTTCCGGACACCGTTGGATCGGCCGTCTTGAGCGGCGCGAAACGTTACAATAATGGCTGAAATCTATCTGCGAGGGTCACCAACTTGAAAACCGCATAATAAACATAATAATAACAAAATAAACCGCATGCTAATGAAACGTAATAATTACAGTTCATAAAAGACGACGGTGTCGTGGCCGTAGAGATTATTAATGTACGACCACATATATATAAAATAATAGACTAAATCTGTCTAAGGTTTTATTTTTCTTTGTTAGTTACTCCAACGAGAAATCCATACTACTCGTGTATACCATATGTTTTTATAACACAGTTTTTTTCGAAACGGTCACATTTATAACACAGCTAACTAGATGGCAATCATTTGCATGGTTTACTAAATAAATTCAATCTTCGGTTGTAATATACAATTTCGGGATATTTTGCCTACTTTGGATTTGATTCCGACGAAACGGTGACTTGTTTTTAACACCAAGAAGTGGCGGGGCGTAAAACATACCCTGCCCTAGTCTCGTCCAAATACACCACTTATTCGGTTGTCGTCCACTCGTGACGAGAGCGGTAAAATCGTCAAATACTACATAAATGTATATAGGTATATATGTATATAATATCATTTAAACTATTGAAATTCATTAAAAAAAGTATAAACGTTCGATTTTTTTGATAATGATAATATTAGAAACTTAACGCATGACTCAACTATAATTTACACATTATTAAATGTAAAAAACCAAAACAAAAAAAAAATAACTGAGGAAAAAGAGGAAAATGTACGAAATGTAGGTATTGGTTAAAAAATATTCTCGCTTTTTTTCCAGTGAACAACTTTTCTACAAGCAATTATTTGGCTCCAATTTACAATGTAAGGATCATTTCTAAAAGGAAATCTAGGACAGTAGTGGAGCACTCATAAAACGCCTCGTGCCGTCATACAAATTATACTCTTTCCAACTTAAACTTAAAAGCGGATCATCTCGTTAACGGGTTGACGAAAATCATAAATATTGACGCTAAAATGTATTTAAAGTAATACTCCGTCTGTTTATGGAATTTTTAATATACGTTCTCATTTGAAAAACCATAGTTGGTAATAAATTGTTATCGTTACGGGATACTCCTTAAATGTTTTGAAAAATCTAAATATTCGAAAATATGACAAAAAAATCTGGGGTAAATCACTCTGTTTATTATGTATTCAGCATTTACGAGTTTCGAAAATTGTACCCGATCCATAGACATACGAATTGAATGTCATTCGAGTTGTTACGTGTATTAATTTCCTTACTTTTGAATTATGATTTTTATAAAATATGTTGAGATGATATCCGTGCTTACGGGTAAACTAATACCACGCCAGTGGCACACCTACTGGCTTGCGGACCGTTAAAGCCACGAGCCAGAGGTCGAAAACACCCAAGGAGCTTTCATCACGCTACGACCAACGTAAACATATCCGCAGCATCGTAAACTATGTACAATTTTAGGTAATGGACAAACTATATAATTAATGATAGACTGAATCCATCGAAACTAAATATAATATAACTCAACTCGAATACCTATGCATCGGGTATAATTTTTTTCGAATTCATCAAGGCTTAATATATAATACATTATACAAATTACGAGTTTGAATAATTGTAACATAATTGTTTTTTTATACATTAGTAAAATTTTAAAACGTTGACGTATTATGATATTGGTTGATGCGTTGATCCATTTCAGATAATTATATGAATAGGAAATTTTAATTGTTTAATAAAATAAACACAATAATAGTTTCCATGCTTAAATAATGGTTATTTTTTTCAGTGTTGAATTCGAATGTATGCAATTTTGTTTGTCCTTCCCTGTTAAATGTGGGTAACTTAATAATCAAATAAATAATTACACAAATTTCAGTGGTTTTAATAAGGCAGTAGGTAAGCAAAACAAATTTTAGTAATGCTCCCTCCGAAAAAAATGTTTTCATTGAACACTGGTTTTTTTTTTTTTTTAATCGCAACAACAGAATACGTTCATACGTAACTGGTTATTGCACCAATTGATGGAGAATTTTTTTTGCCCACATTTCGATGGAAAAATGTGAAACCTAAACCAAAATTCTTGGACATACCTGTGCGCCGGTGAAATTATTGACAACGTTTTAGACTAATAACTGAATACAATTGAATTTTCAACTGATATTTAATAAAAACGCATTGAAAAATCCTTATGTAAAAGCAGCAGATACTTATATATTATATAATATTATATTATTATGTTTTTTTGGACCATTGTTTGGACAAGTGTATACGATCCGATATTTTCACTCATAACTTTAAAAAATACACGAAATTGCCACCGTTGAAAATGTTTTTTTCCCGGTAGTTGACCACCTTCAGTCTTCACTTTTATTATGTCGGTCTTCAGAGCAAAATTCAAAAGCCATTCGGAGCAAAACACCTCACTATAATTAAGTGTTCATTCGAAAATCAATTTTTTTCACTATAATAGTAAGTTACAAATGTATCTAAATGTTTTTTTTCCTTAAAACAAATTGCATGTTCTACTAGCCTAAGTAAAAGTGAGCAGGACCATGTTTAGGAAATAAATAAAAATCTATCATTATTATGAATCATTATAACTTGTACCTACGTACAATATTTAGAGAATCAATCGATATTAATTTAATAAATACTATTTTAACTGGTATCGTTTTTTTTCCTTAATAGACCTATAAAAAAAACAAACGGACGCTTTAATTCCATTTACATATTATGCATAATAATAATCTGATGACATTTTAAATTCCTATACCATTTTATCATTAAAAATATGAAATATTACCTGGAGCCTTGTCCGTCATAGGTGAAGTTTTGTAAGTTGGTCGAAGATACACGCAAATTGACTTATAGTAATAATTTGTACAATATAACAAACAAAATTAGTAAAATTTGGGGAAAAATGAAAAAGGTGTTATACAAATTTATAAATATCGAAAACACACCAGATAAAAGCCGAACACGTATCAGACTTGCGTACATCGTTTTGCTTTAAAACAAAATAATAATTACAATTATTGAAATAACAAAATAACGGATACTGTTCATAAAAGACAACGGTATCGTCGCCATAGAGATTATAAATGTACGACCACAGGTATAAATAATAAACAAGTTATGTCAAAGATTTTATTTTTGTTTGTCGGTTCCTCCAATAAGATATCCTTACTAGGATACTTATACCAGTGCTTGAATTAGGGAGGGGGACCAAAGGGCTCCTCTATTATTTTTATTTTTAGCGTTCCCTTACTAATTATTTTTACGGAGAGCAAATAATGATATTTTCAAAAAATATTTATTGTCCTATTGTCAACTAATATAACTTATATATTTTTTATGGGGCGAAGAAGCCTATGGTTTTACAATGATATTTATTTTTTTCTTTAATTTTTTTTTCTGTGGATGGACAACTTTTCTACTAAACATTTTTTTTCGATAGCAGTTTTTCTAAAAGTAAATCTGATTGGGAAGGTACTTTATGGGGTTTTCCCAAGTTTTTCCCCGGTTTTTCGCATTTGAGAAAAACATGGTAAAACCGGAAAAAGCGATACAATATTAAACACGCATCTCTATCAACTGAACTCCGCTCAGAATCGTTTTTTCGTTAGTAATGGTTAATAGTTGCTTACAGATATACATCAATTCCCTGTATATACCCTACTTTCTCAACTTAGTAACTAAAACAGTGGTGGCACCCGTTCCCGTTATCCTATGGCAGCTTTTATTCAATTGCGTTTTACTTTTTGACTTTGTAATTATAACTTGACGACGAAATTTGAATTTGAAACTATTTGTACAATACACATATTGTTATTCTCCGGGCGACGCATTTATTTATTTATTTATTTATTTACGAGTATTAATATTGCGAGTATCAATAATTTGTTTTTATTTTATTATTTTATTAATAATTAGGTAATGCACGTGCAGTTATTGGGAAAGTATTGATCGATAAAAATAATAGTTGCGGAATTTCTTTCGGGCGGATCAGAATTTATTTTTCAATCTTATAGTCGGTTAAATGATTAATATGTTTCTTTTGATATTTATTTTCCTTATCATTGTTTTTCTTTTAAACTGAGCATAATATCCATCGACTGTTTTATGAACTAGCTCCTTGATCTTACACTTCCCGTGTGCTCTTTATCCGTCAATTCTTCCTTCGAACATTGCTGTTACCCTAGCGTTATTCCTTATCCGATCCTCTCATTCCTGTTTTCCCTACTCGAATTTCATGTTGACTTCTACGTGACTTTCTCTAGATAATATCTCCATTCCTTATATTCTTCCCGTCCATGCGTTTTTCAGAGCTCTTCTCCGTTACCCCGTTTCAAATGCTTTAATATTGGTTTTCTCGGTCTAAAGATCCGACGACCACGACTTTTCGACTCCGTACAGTACGCTACGTTCCACATTCAAGAACAACATCTAGAAACACCTATAATAATTCTATCGTCGATTATCGCCGACGGAACGGCAATATCATCTCTATAACTTATTGTGACCGTAGTATTTGTAGGACCGACGAAACTGTCGGAGTAAAATAGCAAAGGTCACTGGTGTGTGCATGATGGGCGATGGCTACCTATACATGATGGCCATTCGCGATCTCTAAAAAATTATAGTTTTCCTGCAATACCTAAACTTCACAGGTATTTGATGTAGTTGCGTGAACGTAGATAACGAATTTGATGTTTGAAACTGTTTCCACTAATATTTTATTATATAGCTAGGACAAAGGATAATATTTTTATTTTTTCTACAGCTCCCGAGAAAAATAAATGTCAACTTTGTTACGAAAATATATATATATATATATATATATGAGTATATAATATAATAACCAGACGAATGTGATTCGTTTCAAAGTATACGTATACCTATAGTTTATTTTTCGCGAGTCACTTCAATATCTTCTGAAAGCAATTTGTTTTTATTTCTTTAGAATCCGTTCCGTCCTAATCAAACATGATTACGTTTTACTACTGCTGCTGCAGTAAAAGGAAAATCAGTACAACGGCAGTCAACTCGCAGGTATCTTATTAGAACGTGGACAAAAAAAAAAAAAAAAAAAATTGTATCTGAAATAATAATTTATATCAATATTTGTTGTACACTTTGATCGTTCAACAGCATACGATAAATTGAATTAAATATTTGTTTAAACTAACAATAAAATTGTATTTTCAAACTTATTACTTCGGACATTTCGAAACATAATGGCATTGTATAAACAGTCAACTATATAATTGTCATTTTTTTGTATGTATTGTACCAAACCGTATCTATACGTAGGTATATATAGTTTTAAAATGCTGTCGATTCGGATACCGACTAAATAATAATAGTAACAATATTGTCTGAAAAATTGTTTATTTATTTTTCGTGCGCCTACCTGGGGTATAGGTTAAAGTAAAAAATATAATAACGACACAACGTAATATTTTTTTGTTTGAAAAAGCCAATTTTTAAACGTCCTTATTGTTTAATATATTCGTATGAAAAATAAAAAAAAAATACACATATGAAAACATTAATTTTTTTCAACGTAGGAAAACTACAAAAAACTACCTGTCCAAAAGAATACGTTAATGTATATATATATAAAAAAAAATTAAACCAACGCGGTTTCGACTCGTGCAACGGGAGCCATCGCAATAACATGTCATTTCGAGCAGTTAAAAAAGAAAACAAGCCCATTAAATCCCGTAACATTACTCTGATAATATAATTACTATGGTGCCGTGCACCAGAAAAATCTAAAACGTACGTCCGTGTTGTAAAAACGTTTAACGACGAGCGTTAAACAAGCCGTCGCGTTGTACAGTTTCGTCGTGTTAAATTCGAAATTGTTCAAGGACAAGAGTGTAGAACGGTACACGATTCGCTGCAGCGCCGCGGCCGAATGCGAGTTTCCCGTTGGTCATCGTTCTTACCGATCTCGCACTACTCGTATTGTCGCACCCCATTCTTATCGTAATCGAAATTCGATCATTTCACTTACAAAACATTATTACCGTCGACGCGATGTGTGCATATTAAAACAAAACTTCTAATTTAAAATAAAAATAAAAATAGAAAAATCTTGGCAGTTTTTTTTTTATATTATAAGATTATCATTTACGTTAAATCGTTAAAAAATGTAGTGTTCATGGATTAACCACTGTTTTTTTTTTAAAGGAAAGTTAGAAATATTAAATTATAAAAATATATATATATATATATATGGTTATTTAGATAATCAGGATTTCAATTGATCATCTATATATTGAACGTTCAAATGTACCAACTAGTCTATTTTGTATTGATTCATAACCAATTATATCAGTTACGAATATTTTACACGAATTTTATCGTAAAATTGAATTTTGAACGCGTATGAAAAAATAACGAATTTAGACTCGCTTGATTTCTATTGCAATGTAAAACCTATACGACGATCCTTCGAATATACAATATTTTCTTAAGAAGTTAAAAAATTGTATCTTCGAAATTCAATTTGTCGTACGTCATATAACTCTCGTGTCAATATCGGACAATAGAAATTCATCGGAGAAATGTCTATTTGTGTGGTTTGTAAACGATCACGACGTTAATATGCAACGATTTTGCAGTTCAAAGCCAAAATATACAAATGTTAACTATTGTAGTTGTAGATGCGAAAATAGGATACACAAGATTTATTGGGTGATTTAGTTCATATACTGTACGTGCAATAATTAACCGTTGCGAACGAAAACGATTATAAGCGGAATTCGGTTAAACGTTTTTTGATAAATATATAACTATACAAAATAATTTAAAACTGTTCGTATTTTCACCGAGTTTTAACGTACATTTAAACTTAAAATGTTTGTAAACATAAATTACAAAGTAATATACTAAACGTATAATTTACCGCATCAGGTATAAACTTCGTAAACGAACTTTGTATCAAATGCTTGTACATTTTTTGTTCGCATAAATAGAAAGCACTACGAGCATTTATAGTGGTATGCAAAATGTTCGTAATTTTTACACATTTTATCGTAATTACCATAAACATAAATAGAAACTCTGACTCATTTAAACTCAATGGAATTCTGACTATGTACTTTCAATATTTTCGTATTGTCAAAACTTATGCGGACCGTTATATTTTTTAGCATTTAATAAATATTTAAAACAATTGTATCCACATAAAACCAAAACATTCGACAATTTCAAACAGTTGTAGGTGTATGATTCGAAAAAGGCAAGAATATTTTGAAATTTACACAGACTACACTAAATTCACTACAAACTAGAAAACCCCCTGAAGCTGATGATAGGAACAAGACGTCCACCCAATAAGTTGTTTACGGACAGAAAAAACGACACAACATTATAGTGAAACTAACACATCAGATTATTACGACCAGACTCGGGACTCTGAAAAGCTCATAGAACTCGGGTAAAAGAATTTTATAAACGAACGAGTATAGAATATAGTAAAATATTTGCACTAGGTTCGAAGTCGTATAATTTTATTTCACGGAATTATACGCACATTAATATATTGATCTATCGGTAATGGGCGGAGGGGGATAACGACACGCGGACCGACCAATTGTCCCACGGCTATGGTCCCCAGAGGGGTTTCCGGAACCTTCTGATCTCGCACAGCATCCGACGAAATTCTCTCTGTACTAATGGGCAACTATCTATATACATATACAGTGTATACGCGAGAGAGATATTCGTTGTCGTCCTTTTGCTATCGCGGAACAATGGGTTCCCGTCAATGGCTTCACTATTAAAGGCTGCTGTAGCTGCCGTTACACACCGCGTATTCAAAACCCCTCGTAACGCTCTTCTCGGTTCCTATTTCGAAAGTCCATCACGTAGTACACGCGTATATACAAGCGAGTATAGTTGATATTTTGTCCGGAGCGCAGAACAAGTGTATCCGTTTTGTTAACCCCCGCTGTATACTCGTATTCTTTGCGATAAATAGGACGAGGGGGGAAAAAAACATTTTTTTGGCAACGGACAACGCACCAATGTATAACGTCACTAAAAAACACAACGAAACAGAATAAAACAACATTGAAAATATGTATATACAATTATAAGTGTAAAACGTTGTTTTTTTTTTTATTTAATATACATCATAATAACAAAACACGATACTTGTGTATATTTTTATATTCGTATGTATATACGAGTATTATATTGTAATGCATTTGTAATCGATTGAAATTGTTTTATTTGCATTTGTAGAAAAAAAAAAAACAAAACAAAACTAAAATCGTACCGCTGTTTATCTTGGAAAGTTTACACAATCTATAAATCAACACATGTATACACAGTAGGTACACGGATTGGATGCGCGGCGCGATACTAGGCGGGTCAAGGTAACTCCCTCGAAAAAAAAAAAAAATAATAAAATAAAATAAAAAAAAATCGCCCGAATATAATATAATCACCGCCAGTGCCTACCTACGTAATTATGTTACTGCGATACCACCATATAATAATAATTGTGCTGTTCGGCTGTTTTTTATTCGTAAATTTTATATTATTTGTATAATTTGTATTCTCGCCGGGATGATCCGCATAAATTAGATTCCTACGCGCGCAATTTTGCCGTATTCGGCTAAACCAATTTGACTAACAGAATCTAAATCCCGGACTCGGATATCACGGTACCCACCTAGCTATATATAATATTATCTAATTAAACGACAACGGTAATTATATTAAGTGAACTTGACGATAATTTGAAAAAAATGAAAAAAAATAATTAAATTACACAGATCTAATCGAACGGGTCTCGCTCAGTTTGTGATACCCGAAATCTCCGGATAACGTCAAACATATTACTGTGATATCGTTCAAGATTGACACCAGTTTACCGGCGAAAAAGCCGTTTTCCGAAACCGAAAATGGCATAAAGGATTACCTACAAATTCCCAGAACATGCATTATTCTGTATAGTTTAATTCAACGTCTAAGTAAATAATATTGTATTTATTATTTATTGTTACGGTCACTGCAGTTATTGTAGCGACTCTTGATATAAACAATATTCAAATACAAAACAATGGCTATTCTTAATCTTAAAATGAATTATTGTATCGACATCAGAACTAAAGCCGTGTGCAAACTTTCGGTTTGAAACAAGCAGATGGAAAGGATAGGGGATCATATTCAATTACTAAATTTGCCTCGTGCAGACGGGATGTCGAACTTAATAAAACTATTGAACAAAAAAAAAAGGAAAAAATCGACGTAAAAATACAGATAATAATACTCATGACTGTATCGTGTTGAAATACTATAGAGTCAAATTATATTATTATAGCAGGTGGCTATATTATTATTCTTAGCGTCCGGTCGGATTTTTGACAAAAATCCAACAATTATTGAATTAATTTGATCGAATGAAAAATAAAAATGTACCTATTGAATTACTGGTTCTATTTTTCAATTTAAATTCGTTCGATGGCCAAATTTTATTTTAATAGTAAACGTTTTTTTTTTTTTTTTTTTAACTATAGGAAATTGTTTGATTACTGTAAAAAAAAAAGACACACCTGTGCGTCTGCATTATAAAATATAAAACACCCGAGAACAGTAGAGGTCAGTCACTAAAGTCGAATTTTCATCCTGCCGACATACTCTCTGTTATAATATTATAATATTTTTTTATTTTTATACGATGATGATTATGATTTTCAGAATTTGTATTATATTATATTTTAGTTAGTAAAAGTATTTATTTCAAAACTCGGCGTTTCCTGTAAAATAATATAATTTTAGCAATATAAATGGTTGGAAAGAAAGTTAAAAATTCAAACCCCAAAATGGTTTATCCTTAATATTTACACCATTTGCACCCTCCGACTTCAATTGAAGGGTCTTTAGAAGTGTATACAAATAAAAAACACCCTCATCCCTTAACACAGGGATGATCAATCTAAAAGTATCTATATGCTAACGGTATATCGGGGTGTGAACGGTTGGTGAGGTTCATCGCCCCCCCCTTCTAGATTCGCCACTGCCCCAACATCATAGTACAATTCATAAGACCAATCTAATTCCTATTTTTAAGCTCATTTAATCCAGAGGGAGCCACTAGAAGTGTTTAAAAGCACCATGAAAAAAACAACATGTTACAATAATCTATGTTTTCAAGGAAACTTTGACAAAATTATTTAAAAATGTAGATGAATGTAGATTTACTCTTTTTTTCATATTTTGTTCACAAACATAAAATAACAGTATTAAATAAAACAGAATATAGGAACAATGTACCTCATCTATATTATAAAAAAAATGAAGACTAATAATAATAATAACGAAACTAAAATTAATAAAAAAAAAAAAAAAAAAAGAGCGAATACTGGAAACAGGTGTGCCACTGTTGTAGGTGGAAAATTGGGACGATAGGATACATAAATTTATTTCATTTATATCTGTAAACAACGTTAAACCATTTCTAACGAAAAACGGTTCGAAGTGAAGTTCATTTAAACGTATTTTGAAAGGCCGAAATATTTATGATTTTCTTTAAAATTTGATATTAAAGTTCTTATAAAAAAAAAAATATAACATTATACTCAATTTTCGTTTATTTGACGACTTATTAGTACCATTTATAATGAACCTCCTGTTAAACTAAATTGTCTGTTTAGTCTAACAATTTTGTCCACAGAGTACCTACCAAATGAAAATTACGTAAAAATACTAGACAAATGTAAATCTTTATAAATAGATCAAAAATTACTGCTATATTTAACGTACCAATTAGGTAAAATAACCACTCAGAAAATGTCCTATACTTGATGAATTGGAATAAGATTTCTTTTGGAAAAGTTGTTTACAGACACAAAAAAAAAAAAGAACACACCAATTAACATCAAATTATCGCTCATTACGCTCCGAATCTAAAAAAAAAGGAGCTGATACGCTAACTGATGAGCCAATATAACGTAAGGAAGGTTGGGAATGTAGCATACTTATTTAGTTTACATTTTCAATCAACGAAAATTAATCGATGCTGACGAAATACTATTCTGACTTCTGAGTGAAGTTCGGTTAAACATGTCGTATCGTAATAGGCCGTAATTTGCACAATTTTCGGTAGCATTTCATCAAACAATTTTAAACAAACAACTCCCTTACTATAATTAAATTTTTGACTTAAAATGAATCTCAAGGAAAATCGTCTAGAATTTACTCTGGGCCAAACGATTTCAACCACACAATACCTACTAAATAAAAACTAAAAAAAAAAAAAAAAAAAAACAAGAAAATGTCAAATGCCTATAAAACTCATCAGAATGAAATGAACATTAAACCACGTTTAAAACCATTTGTATTAAATTTGTCTATTTTGCGCTTTTAGTCGTTATCGGCGCATATTCCGTTCTCCGATACGATATATGAGAGCGTACCGACATCATATTATCGCTGCGGTGTGCACTGTGCGTTCGATACCGCGTGCGTAGCTTTTGACCGTACCGCACAACGAGTATCGTCGTGTGTACCGTCCACGGTAATATCGTATCGGTGTGTTCGATAAAATCGTTGGATCGGTTTTACCGGTGCCGTGACCGCAACGGTACCGGGACCGAGCGGGTACCGCTGCAGCGTACGGGAACCGTAAGCCTACGGGTACAATAGAAAATGAGATCTTTACTATACCTCGGTTGCGGTTCCGGGTCGACCTGTGACCAATGTGACCGGGACAGCGACAGGGTTTTTTTCTCCGGCCGACAGGTACGCCGAATCCGCTTGGTCCGCGCGAATGGGGCCCGCGTCGCGCACCGTTCGGTCCGCGGGCCCGCGCCGTTTCGTTTTTTCTTCCAGGAATCCACCGATGATTCCCGTTACGGAACAACGGTTGTCGACGGCTCCCAATCGCACTCGCGTCGCTCTCGGAATCGCGGCAATTGCGTTTTCGACGGGTTACGCAAAGTCACCGTCACGTTCGCGCGCGGTTATTTTCGGATCGGTTTACTCGCGGTGCGTTCGTTTTATCTTTTCGGTCCGGTTTACTCGCGGTGCGTTCGTTTTATCTTTTCGGTCCGGTTTTCTCGCGGTGCGCTCGTTTTATCATTTCGATTATGGCGGTCGAACGCGTCGGCCGCGTAACGAAACACACACGCCGCGGGCCGTGCCGATAATCGTCGTTCGTCAAGAATCGGCGGCGGCGGTATCCGATTAACACGTTCTCGGTGAGTACCTAACAGCGTAATATTATTATCACTCGTAACACGTTATCAAATGAATCGAACGATGTTTCATTGCACGCGGCCTACGCCTAAATTATTGTTTTGCGGACGACGTCGCGATACCCGCGCACGGCGAACATTTCGTACCGTATACCGGCCGTCTACTAGCCCCGGTAAATTGTTTTTCCCGACGGCGGCGGTTGTTACTTACAGACGGCCGCCCGGTATACGCGGAATCGCGACCGGGGTTTTTCCGATTCAACGAGGGGCCCCCGACGGGTGATGCGCGCGATATCAGCGTCGGATACCCCGGATCACTTGAATTAAACTCGAGTCGGGTGTTATTCGGTATAATAGTCGAATCGGGTCCTCGGTAATAATATTAATCGTAACGATGGAAAAGCAACACAGCCCGGCGAGAAAACGGCTGAGAAAGAAATAGTTTTAAGAGAGGTGACGGTTTGTTTTACCAGTGAAGAATTGACCCGGTTGAGTTTTACGAAAGACATATCCCGTAGTTTTTCCCACTATTCCCACCGTTAAACCATTAAAACAATCCAACAAATGTATCCTACCAAAGATTATTTTTAAACGAATCACAGCAACAACAACAACAACAACAACAACAAAAAAAAGCCTAATATATTGAAACTTTTATTTGCTCATAAATTTGTCCGTTTTTCCCGATTATTATGAAAACACTTGAATCAAAAAAAGTGTACCTCTTTATGCACTAGCTAGATTAAAAATTCTGGAAAAAAAGGTCTATTTCGGTGTTTTAATTAGAACTAGATTTCTGGCAAAAAAGTTGTACATAGAGATACACAAGAAAAAAAAAATAATAATAATAATAAATAAAACAAAACAAATCACAACTAATACTTTCCTCCCTGCGCTTAGAATATAAAAAATAAACAAATAAAATCTATAGGTTTTAATTTTTCAGCATGCGACATTTATCGCTTTTAGTGTATTTATCTATATTATTGTGTGTAGGTAATCGTAAATAAATTGAGTGTTGTAAACAATTTACGGTCAAAGACTATTTTCGTTACACAATACAGCACTAACGCACCAACGCGTATAGTATAGTAGGTATTACGACAGATTTAAATTATTAATTTATTAAATAACTACAGCTACATGTTCCTGCGCTCTTTTTCTTCCCGCGCGAGTTGTCCGAAATTAATGAATTATAGTTTCTCCGATTTGGCAAAAGTTCCTAATTGTTTTCGGCTTTGAATTACCGCCGTAATAGTTTTTTAATAGTTCCGGAGATACGGCGATTTAAGCGCGATATTTTCGTACGTTTCGTGTGAAATAGAGAAAATATCCTGCGTGGAATACGTTTACAAAGATAAAATGTTTTTGAATGGAATAATTAATGTTATAAATGTTTGTATTTCAAATGTGCACCGGATCGCCGAGGTACGGTGCAACACGAATTCACTACATTAACGGGTTGAAGATATTCATACAAGTATAACGATGATGTACCGCAGATATTTTGGACAATTTTTTTCAGGAATATTTCGATATTAGGTATATCTAAGACTCGGACTCAGAGACCATTAAGGCTGATGAAAGTTAATAAAAGCAGTACTTACATAAAATTTACGGGGAAAAATAGTTTAACATATCTAATTATAATGTTGTTAAATAACGTAATCTTTACTTTATGAATCCGTCAGTCTATCAGCCCGTCTGTTCGTAATATGCACTCTATCTCTCATATGATTGCGAATTTTTAAATTCGGCTGTCATGATTGGTTAGGCTTTAAATATGGAACTCGTTGATTTTTAGTCAAATCTGTGAAAAACCTGAGTTATTTGACGTATTGGGAGCTTACGTTACTTCAGTACTCCGGTTCATATCGGTTTATTGTTATACATATTGTTACGTTATATTTTCTTCAGATTTATGGGACATACCTACATAAACTTACTGAATAAAAACAAAATTGAATTACGGTAAAGAAACAAATTGCACAAGTTGTGTTGATTTCCGCGGAGCAGTAAACATCAGACAGAATCAAGAAGTCATTATTCCGCGGGTTTCTGCAAACTATCTACGCATCATCCCTGCAGCAGCACCCTGTAACCGACTTTCGAATATACAGCAGGAGGGGAGACCTTTAAGCCTGTTGATAAGTCGGACGTTATTTTGGACCGTATTGTACCTAATTTACCTACTCCGCCGAGTGCCAGGAGATTATTATTATTTATATCCTGAACGTGTGTAATAGACAGCTAGATAGGCCGCTATCTGGCCAGTATCCAACGATCGTATTTTTTCAAACAAATCAAAACATTTCCTATTTAAATTACTCGCACATCGGAAAGTCTCGGATTTTGAGATAGGAAAGAATATTATGAACGGCCGCGGCGACGGGGGTATTAAATGAAAGGAAAGAGAGAGAGAGATAGAGAGACGGAGAGAGCAAAAGTATAAAAGAAAAAAAAAAAAAAACACTAAACGAAATGGTATATAGTATGAATATGCCTTCACCTGGTTTCACCTTAGTCGCCCGCTGTTTATAAATAAAATCTAGTCCGAGGGCGTTGGAAATTAAAAAAATATGCTTGCCAAGTTATTTTCTGAATTTGACATCCAAGTTATTCCGTATATAATGAAAAGAAAGAAAAAACGGGGAAAAAAAATTACCGTGTCTCGGCGGCAACGGCGGCAACGATATTATTTTGACTCGTTGCCCGCTGGGCGTTCTCAGACTAGCGCGCGGCAATTCATCATCGAACGGCTATTGGAGGCATAACACCACGCGTCCTTTGATGGTAGGAGGTCAATATTGGAAAAACAACATCGCTACAAGTTCACGGGCTGTCGATGCTTTCCAAACGTAAACCCACCGCCGCCATCCAGCCTCCCATCGCGGGCAGACGAAAAACTAGTAGAGTTACTCGCTTACCTTGTTCGGGTTCGGGAGATGGCCGGCTGGACGGCGATTAACGTCCGCGAAAATTAAAATTATATTGTCGCTATCAGGTAAAGCCCGTACCGGTGGATTCTACACCACAGCAATATTGTAAATGCCCGCAAAGCCCGGTCCACGTGATGACAGTTGTTACCGTGATACATTATTCGGTAGTGTAACTGAGACCGCGCGGCCGTACGATGATACGGTGTAGAACCACAGTAGAAGTAATACGGTCGCGATAGCAAATAGTGAAGTTCGATAGCAACGTGCGGCACGAAAGTAAAACAAAACGGTATAGTACCTGTATATTACGTGTTTAAAAATTACTAACGCTATCATAGTATCGCGATAGCGACTGTCAACTATAATGTCGGTACACTGGTGCGATAGTTGTTTACGCGATAGTCACCATCGCGCTACTTACACGGCGATAGTTATTCACGCGATAGTAATTATCACGGTTTCAAGTTTCGAAACTATCGTGACAGTAAACAAATTCGTGCGGAACGGAATTATTAACAAAATTAATATTTTAATGGAACCCGGGCGTTTAATAATGTCATGGTTTTGAATTAACGCTAAATATCATCATAAATACGGGTATAAAACAAATTTTCAACAATGAAATTTTGGTAGGTTTAATCGATTTTTGAATATCGATTAATAAACAAATTGTTATTATTCGCATAACTCAGGTTACAAAACGTATATTATTAGTTGATGTAAAATAACGAATTTGTTTGTTAATTTTAAAGTGACCATTATACGCCACATGAACATAATAAAAAAAAATGTGATTTCAAACTGTGCATTTCACAATTTCACAGTAAATTAAAAAAAAAAAAAAACACCGTTTTGCAATTTTCTCGGAACCCACATTAAAAATGTGCAAAAATTACACAGTATCATGCGTGTCCGATTTTGAATCTAAATATAAGAATTGTACTATACTTCATTATTATTACTATTATTACTTTTTTACTGTTCTAAGTGATTTCCAAAAGACAGACGTATTTACGCTGCAATATACTCTACTCGGAATTTTCAAATTGAAAACATTACATTTTGAATTTATAATATTATAATGTAAATTTTAAATTTCGAACTACGCTTAGGTAATTTAACGACCTTGTATTGCCCAGTAAGTTTAATATATATTTACTTCTTTACTTATATCGCATAAGTCGGTATAATTCTCTGTTTACGCGTTTTCAAATCTCGTGTGAAATTCAAATAACGAATTTCACCGTGTTCAGTGGATACACAGGGTGTATATATTAAAGGAAATATTGTTCGTTTAGTTTTTAAATATTCATGAAATTCAATTATTAATAATTATTGCACATTATTGCAGATGCAGGTGTGCATTGACGATCATTAAATATTTAAAAAAAAACTGTTATGAAGTCAAATAATAGAATAATATATTTTTAAGTTAAAATTTTTGTTAATATTATTATTATCATTATTTTTTTTTTTTTTTTTGCGTAAAAAGTGTAAATTACCATAATAGCATGGAGAATACGATAGACGAATTTATTCCTGACGTTCAATATTACACAACATCTAGGAAATCTATAAATACAGTTGTCGTTTACATAGTTTGTATTTTTTTTTTTAAAACGTCACAGATTGGCAGCTCAGTGTTCGGATGCCTATCTCAATAGCAGACAGCTAAAAGGTCAAGAATCCAAAGAGCAAATGCATTGCACGCGTGTTTCGCGATGCAGGCGATTAATAAAATGCACGCGCAGTACACTGCATTCGTTATCGATACGACACGAAAGAATTTTATACCCGCGCGATGGCCATCATGTTGCGATGTCGGTAGAACACTACACATTAGTACATATTATACCACACGACACAGTTTGATGATTAAAATTTACTAAAAATAAAATACGAACGCTAAGTATAAAAATGTAAACAAAAATAGCAAAAAAAAATGGCGGCCATTTTACGGGAGACCGCGATTTTCGCGTGGTTTTAATTAAGTATTTTTCATCATTGCTGTTTCGAAAAAACCACCACATCGGATAAACGAGTAATGAGAGCCCACTCTGCAAGCATGCAAAATTCCCGGTTTCTAAACATGTTTTAAACAATATTATGCGCTATAATCCATAAACAATTTTGAAAGAATTTGGTAACCTAATATAATGTCTGTTATGCTTGCGTGGCGGAACCTTAATAAATGAACTATCTCAATTTGGAAATAGTTGACCGAGTATTTTTACATTTGTCACATTTGTCAAATAACTTTCATATTTAAATTGATAGTAATAATGTCACGGAGAACATCATTAAAATAACTATCATTAGTCCCAAGGAATAAGGGCTTAAGTATACCTTGTAAAGTTTTCAACACAGGCAAAGATAATTTAGAAAACTGATCTATGCAATTCAGTCAAAAAATATAAAGAGGAAATAATCTTTATAAAACAAAATTACCCAACAATTTGTGTTCACCGGCGAATCAAATAAACAACCGTTATTATTTACCATTGTGGCGGACGGACGGATGAATGGTTATGCCAATATTGATTATGTTTAAATTGTATTGAACTGATAATATATATAATATTTGTACTATATCAATATGTATGAAAAGCGTAAAACAACGAGTTAGAAGCTGGGCATATCTCGCACCATGAGTATGCTAATACTGTTGTATGATGGGAAGTTATGGGAGATATATAAAGGATAAAGGCATTTTAGTTTGTATAGTACAAGCGGCGATAAAAAAATTGCGTAAAACAGCAAGTTTACGGTGAAGTACTAGTGCAGTAGTAGGTGTAGCAAATTTTTACTGACCTAAAAGGTGAAAGAAATTTTGTCTTAGTAAAACCATAATAACTTCGTTTTTATACTCAATCTAAAAAAATCGAATACGCAATATTTGTCTTGTCATTCGGTTGTATATATATAGGTGAAACGTTTTAACAATAGAAAATATGAGCGTACATACTATTGTGTTATTAAACATTAATTATTAGTCACTTACAATACCAAATTATCAAGTGGCAAATTATTATGCCCGCACTATGTAATACAAACGCATAAACAGATGCACGAACGTAATTACATTTAAATACAACAAACATATACAAATCAACATAAAATATTATATTCAGAGCGAAATATCAAATCAAACGGAACGCAATACAATTTTGTTTTCATAATAGCGGATAAATGTTGCATAATCGAAACGCGGAGTCGATATTTTCTTCGCTGTACACTCGACGACATACCTACCTAGATTTAATTATACGAGTGTATAAATGCTCGCATTTATTTTCCCGGACCCCTGTACGTAGTTCAATAACGGTTGTCATAGTTACCTACTTTTACTAAGATACTTACGTACTACGATAATCTACTGTCGTGCTTGAATAAAATGCAGTCGTACAAATGCGAAAAAAAAAATGTTTTACAATTACTTAACAACAGAACGTTAGATTTTTGAAAATAAATGAACTTTTTCAACTTCTAATTTCTTCGTGTTCTTCTTTACATTCGTTCCAACTATTTGGTGGGGTCGACCACCCTCGTTCTATACTTCCACTTGACCAGATATTCCATCTCGCATACACCGTCTGTCATCTTATTATTGTCAATCGTATCCAACCATCTTTTTTTCAGTCTTCCTCTTCACCTCTTCTCTCCTACGTTTTATTTTTAATATTTACTGCTTCAGACTCATCTCTCTATTTACTGTACTTTATAAGGCATGCTTAGGCTAATTCTTATGTACTTATTTCTCATCCTATCATCTCTCATCACTCCACTAATATACCTAAGTATTCTCATTTTTGTCAATTTATTTTTTGTTTTATTTTTCTGTCTACCGCCTAACACACCGAATCATACAATATAGTCATTCTCACTCCCGCTCTTCTGCAGAACTCTACTTTAAGTCTCATCGGAATTCTCATCACAAAAATACCTGGAATTTTATCTGACTACTTTTAATCTTATATTTCCTATGCTCGTGAAAACCACCGTTATTTTGAACAAATGATGATTAGTCTTTAAAAATCTCAATCTCGCTTACAGACGTTTATTTTCTATTTATTCTATCTATATTTTTATTATTAGCTGTTATGTCCTGTTCTTTTGAACTCATATACTCTGTTTTACTTCTACCTTAGTCCTTTTCCTTCAAGTGGTACTCTCCATTTCTCATATCTATTGTTAACTTATTCCAGATTTTCTTCAATCAAAGATGTACCATTTAAAAATATCGTGAACCATGGTATATCCCTTACATAGAAATGATTTTCTTAATAATTGGGAAAAATAAAGGAAATTTGTACAGTATACTAGTAAAAGTTTTTTCAAAGCGTGATAAAATCGTCAAAACATTCTAACTATTTGTCAGTAATTTATACGCATTCGACGTTTTCTATGTTTTGTTTTAGTTTTTATTTGATTTTATGTGGATAATAAAATTGACCGTTCAAACAGATACACTCGACTGCTTAACACGGGATACATTATAAACCGTACTCAGTGGAAAATACAATAAAAATAAATTTTCCACAAAGTGCATAATGTCTAACACTGCCAGATTTCGTCACTGACGATAAATTTATCGAGAGATGGCTAAAGTTGTGCAATTGCGCGGGAGGGGAAAGGGTACCCTACGATTCTCACGATTGCGATGTAGATAAGTATATATTGATAGGTATAGGTAGGTAAATAGTGTATGATACCGTTTCTTAACCATTCCTACGTATTCGGACGATGTATCCCAGAGGAATAAAATCGAATGATCGTGTATATATCTATATATATATACACGTATAGGCGGAGACGTCGTGTGCACCGTGGTACGTGTATTTTACTACACACACACCGCAGAAGCCCGAGTGTCATTGATTGCGGGGCTATTGTTAAATTTCAACCGTTATCTGTGATCTCCGGAAAATTGTTTCTAATCAAGTTACGGTATTATTGCGTTTCTATATACGGAAAGTTCCCCTTATATAAAACGGTTTGTCATAGAGCAGAGGAGGGGACCTCTAGCGGATAGGGAGCGTCGTCAGTGATTCATCTCACGTAGATACCAATTTTAATACCGTGGGTCTAACATATATGATTGTAGTTCGATACGTTTTTATCGGCGCGTACGAACGAACAAAACGGAATAAAAATATCGTCGGTTCTAAGGTATTAAAACGCAATAATAATAATAACACGGATTGTCATTGTTTCCAACTAAACGTCCATTTCGTGACGTTTTTCAAATTCGGTTAAGACTTATTTTAGATAAAAGATAATCGACGAACTATAATCCGCACTGTTTTTTTAGTAGGTTCGTACTGTGGTACCAGTATTCTTAATTTGTTGGGTTAAAAATATCACTTATATGTCGGTTAAGTAATTATTTGGTGCCATTAATATATGGCTTGATTCTAATCAGATGTTGCATACATTTATACATTTATTGGAAACATTTTAATTTGTTATTTTGAAAACCACTTGAATTAGAGCTCAAACAGACTACAAATAACAATTTAAAAAAAAACATCCGTGAGGAGCAGAGCTCCATCGCTAGAGCCGAATTTTCTCTAGCCGTCTTGTCGCCATTACAAAATCTCATTTTGTATTTTTCAGTTGGTCAAAAATAAATTGCTGAAATTATGTTGTATGTTAGTCTGTAGGAGTAAACCGAGTATTTCATGTGAAGACATGAAATTTGAGCACATGAAGAGTTGCGGAGGGATTGAAAATTGAAACCCCCAAATGGCACGTACTTGACACTTACACAATGGATAAACAAAATTATTTCATTTCACTGGATTCATTTGGAGGGTTATAGAATAATGTTCAAACAATTTGTAAATAGTTTTACATAATTTTCATTTTAACGCACAATTCATAGAATAAACAGATATTTTATGGGTTAAACAATACCTTGTATTCTTGGTGAATGGCTTCCAAGCTTACGTTTTACGTTCGTTTCGACTATATAGTTATTCTAGTTGTGTTATAAATCGGTTTATAAAATCCATTTAATACATATCCCCAAAGACATAGTGATATAAAAATCAATATTGTATTTTCAAATCTTTCAACTCGTAGATATAGGACAGTTTACAAAACTAAATATGAATAACCAGAATAAAAAACAACCAAAAAGAATAATTTAAAAATAAAAAAGATTGCTGGTAGAAAAATTGTCCGCAGATAAAAAAAAATGAACATCATTGTAAAACCGATACATTCCTCGTTTTGCTCAGAATCTAAAAACGCCCATAAGGCTACGACATCCGAACTTTATACTTAATAATATATGAATGCCCGACAACGACGACATCCGGGAAGGTAGGAAAAACAGGAATGCCTTTTAGGATTTACGATTACTAAACACGACCACAATAATAATATAATAAATAAAATATCAAACGTAGTACAGCGACTCTTACGATCGCTGTGCATTATAATATAGTAGGTAGTCATTTTTTTTATTTTTTTTTTTTTTTTACACACAATACTTTTAATCAAATTTCAAGTTTATATATACGTATCAGCTTTATAACAGTCAACGCGCATGTATAATACATGACAACAAACAAATGACACGACGTACCTAAATGTATTTATTATTCTCTTGTGAAAGGGATTCGAGCGGAGGGTGTGCAGGGCCAGGGGAAGTAAATAAACTACAGTCGAATTTCATACACCGGATTGTGAATTGTGATGCAGCAGCTTATAGCGGGTGAACAATTTGTATTTCCGAATACGACTCCTCCGCAACTATATATATATATTTTACAATATAAACACTAAGCGCTTTCATTGTGAGGTTAAAAGTTCGTGATCGAACATGAATAATCTATAATAAGTACCTACTTAATTTATTCCAAAATTAATATAAATATTATGATTATATAGGCATAAACCAAGAATACGTATTTACATTTTGTTTTTTTTTTTTTTTTTGTTTTTTTTTTTTTTTTTTTTTTTTTTTTTTTTTTTTTAATTATGTTAAATCGAATATTGAAAAAAAAAATAAAAAACTACCTAAACATTATCCTTTCGTGTACACATTTGCAAGTTGTTTAAACCGTTGCGAGATACGAGATATGGGTATAGTAAATTATTAAAACCGAGAAAAAAGTCGTGGACGACCCGCGAATCGTAATAATATAAAATATTTTTACATCTCTACAAAAAAAAAAATTATTAAAATCGTATACCGTATAGGTGACCTTATGTTCATATTTGTAAAAAAAAAAAAAAAGGTTATATAGTTTATTTTTTTAATCAGGTTGGTTGAATCGGAACGAATAAGTTATCCTACGTAGGTACAGACATATTTTATAGTAACTACAATATGTATAGTGGGTTCTATTTCACATAAAATGACCCGAAAGAAAATAAAATTAAGTGGGTTATACTCATATATGAGATTCATGTTCTTTTTTTTTAACTTGAACAAAATTATAATTTCACCGTTTTGTTAAAAATCAATAATTTAAGATAAATTACTCGACAGATAAAATTAAAAAGTCATGCGTCATTCTTCGCACCATGGCAACTGATTCAATTACTGGTGTTTAATGGTTACAGGTGTAGGTAGAATATTATGAGAAAATAAATTAGGTAGTAAGTATAGAATGTAAAGTATTAGGTAATTTATTTTATAAACTAAAAGTAATGCATTGTACACGATGCATTATTGTAATCAAAAATCAATGCTTAGTGGAGAGTTATGTTGTATTAGTATAACATCAAATCCTCCCTCAAGCATACCCAAATTCTCTGTTTTGCTGACGACATACAGATCTTCCTAAAGATTAACACTTTTGAGGATTGTCTCAACTTGCAAGATGATCTCAATAATTTTTCTGTCTGGGTTGATACTCTCGATCTCTCATTAAGTATTAATAAATGCCGGTCAATGACATTCACCAGAAGTCGCTCTCCTACTACTTATTCTTATACTTTGAATGGCTCCAACTTGATTCCTGTTGATTCTAGCATTTGTGATCTTGGCTATACTTTTACTTCCTCTCTTCGTCCCCGTGCTCATATCGATAAAATTACATGCAAAGCCTTAAAGGTATTGCATTGGGTTTCATTAAAATAATATCCAGTGATTTTAAACTTCCCCGGTCTCTTAAATTCATTTATTGTGCACTAGTACGACCAGTTCTCGAATATGGCTCTGTTGTTTGAGATCCACAAACGTCTGATACCTGTTTACAACTCGAACGGGTGCAGTGTAAATTCTTTTGCTACATGAAGCATACCTTGATTGTTAATTACGCCCCTCATGATTATACTCCCCTTCTCCGTCTTCTTAACTTATCCTCCTTACCTGACCGTCACCATTCTAATAATCTTATTTTTCTTAATAAGCTCTTATCTAGCTCCGTTGACTCCCATTCCCTTCTTGTTCTAATTAACTTTAAAGTTCCTGTTAGGTACACCCGCAACTCACATATCTTTCCTGTTGCCCTTCTTATTATTTTGAAATAAAACGAGCCAATTAACCGTATGATGAAGTTAGCCAATGATGAATTAATTGTTCCATAAAATTATGTTACCGTATTACCTTATTTTTGTTTTTTGTTTATGTTTATTTTTGTTATCTTTTACATTTGTGTCTTTATTTCACATTTGTAACATGTATCATATTTTGTCAACTTTACACCATAATATCGTAACCTAGGCTTACGCCCGTTTATTTTAAATAAATAAATAATGCTTTTTCTTTAAAGCCAAGATAACCCAGAGATCAACAATTATAAAACATCGTAATTTGTTGTCGGTTTTTTATAGTTAATTGTTTAAATATTGTTTGAGATCTAAACCGTTTTCATATAAAGTAAGTACTACCAGACAAAAATCCGCATTATTAAGGTAAAATATGAATAAATTATTCTATTTGTACTAACCAAAGAAGTGTTTTTCGAGAAAAAAAATACATCTTGGTTAATTGTAATGTAGTTTCTTCGCTAGTTCACTACACTCAGAATCTAAATTGATAGCATTATAATAAATGTTATTAAGAAAATATAAATAATATTATAAAATATAGAACATATTGTTAATAAAGAAACAAAAAAAAACGGACATACTTTATACGATAGATGGGCCATTGTTGTAGGTGAAAAGTGGAGAAAATAAAATATAGAAGGGAACTTAACCTAATATATCTGTACGCGATAATCAATTATTGACAAAAAAAAAAAAAAAAAAACGATTATGAACTGAGTTCGATTAGACATATTTTGAAAGGCGATAATATTTTCGATTTTTGTGAAAATTTGATATTAAAATTCTTATAAAAAATTTAAAATATTACATTAAACTCAATTTTTTCTTATTGACCGCCAAGGACAACTTATAATGAAATTTTCAAGTATTTCTGATTAATCTTTGCGTACAGATATATATTAAATTTCCCTTCCAACTGCTTAACGTCTCTATGACAGTGGCTCATCTATCGTGGATTAATTATTTTTTAAATTGCGTTAGCCCTTCCCCCCAATTAAAAAACTCTGTTAACTATATTTTATTATTAACCATACGTTCGTAAAAAATTAGTAGTATACGATAAAATAATAATATCAACACCGTAGTGCTTGCAAATAAACGACACAAAACTAATACAAATGAATATGGGGGTACGATCTGAATGGTGATTACATTCTGCCTGATAATGTTGAATGCATGTGGACATGACGTATATAGCACCATTATTATCATTTTTTTGTTATCAGTGTAATCAACGGAATGTCAAAAATGTTGAAAATAGTCAATATTTTTATTTATATAACAAAATAATACGCATAATATGCAAATAATTATGCATTGAACATAATACAGTAGATTTTAACGAGCTCAATAATAATGATAATTGATGACTAATAAATAATAAAAATGTTAACACATTTATTCTGTCAAATTTACTGTTGCTATTAATATATCTTCAAAATGTTCATTATTGGTGATTTTTGTATTGTTTTCTTTGAATACAATAGAATACTAGACCTAACGGAGATGGAAATTATTATTTTAAAAATTCAAACTCCTAAAAGCAGTGATATATTGCCAAATAAATTTTAGACTATATGAGTTAAGAAGGAACGAGACCTAGACGCTAACCGGGACTTTTCTTTTAAATATACAGAAGAAATGAAATTATTAAACTAGTCATATTATACATTATAATAGTATTTTGTTCAAAATATACTTGTTATGGTTAAGTTTGGTTCCTTTAAAACATTATAGGGTGGCGGCCACGGTCTTATAAGTTGAAGTCGGAAAACTCACCTATCGCATAGTGAGAAATGTATTGGGTTTTACAATGACTTTTTTTTTAATCTGGAAACAAATTTTATAACATCACATATTTTGCTGAGACTAACAAATTAAGTTTTTGGTAGCAAACTCGATTTAGTTGGTGCATTCAAAAAGTATTTTTTTCTAATTGTTTTCTTAATAATGATTAAAAGCCTAGGAAAACAGGAAAAATTACTGCACTAATGGTTTCATTATTTTCGATTTGGTTTTGTTCCGAAAATGCTCCATGACAATGTATGTGCTAAGCATAAACCTACAACCTAAAAACTTTAGTGATTGAAAAACCACGTCAGGTGTATACGAGAACACAAATCTTAATTAATTAATCTTCTTTGTGCATGCGTAAGTACCATCGAAATTTCCTCGCAATGGCATACCCATTGGGATTATTGGACAGGCGTAACTTTAATGACTAATTTAGGAGAAGCAAGTTGCAAATCAAAAATATAACACATTTAAACTATAAATTCAACTCTGTTTTGGTTTTTTTAAAAAAAAAAACCACTAAAATGTTATCAATTTTAATAAAAATGTCAGTATCTCGATATTCGTCTAGTAAACAATTTGACAGGTTCGTAGTGTTACAAACGGCAATAGATCACTTAGTTATTTAATCTCCTGCTGACATAATAAGAAACCTAAGAAGCTACACATCGTTTTATCTATATCATGTTTTAATATATCATATAATTTTACTACTTTAAATTAGAATCTCATCGTACGACCTAAACTGCGTTCAATAAGAAAAAAACGATGAAACTTGTCCTTCACTTCGCATCAGTTACCCCCTTCTCATACCACTCCATAACGAATGTCACGTCTTTTAGGTCATGATCGTCGATCAACGGTGCCGTCATTAGAGCATACGTAGTTGGATAGAACGGTGGGCCCATGTACATGCGTGGTACAGAGTTGCGTGATGATCGCCACGTAGTATGTATAGTATATTATAAAAGTTAGTTGTGCTTAGTGTGGGTAAACGTGTCCATAATATTGTCAAAGTTTTTGAGTTTGAATCTAACCATAAAATACCAAATTTTTAGTGTTTTTTCGTTTTTTTTTTTTTTTTTCGTCCATAGGAGTTTTTCATCCACTAGATTTTAGATTGTATGCTTACATTTAAGACAACAATTCTCTTAGAACATTACCATGTTTGAACTGGTAGGTACCTAGGTGAATTATTTCAATACCTTCTCTGTTTTATTTAAACCCGTGATAGCCTTTCTATCGACTAAATAGTAATTTTTAGGTCTATACTAAGGATGGGTTTCTGGAAAGTGCATCTCGGTAGGAGCAATGAAACGATATGAATCAGTTAACGTTCAAAATGTTAAGTTATTATATACTACTTTACTTTTTTCTACGATAACCACAGCCACGCGTGTAAGCACACTGGCAGTCGTTGCATAACAAAGGTTTTTCTTCCCAGAACACCATCTTCAAAGTCTAAAATAAATGTGAAATTAAACTTTATGGTCAAGTTGAAAATAATATTATTTGTAGTCGACGTACCTAGTATAGAAAAACGCTAAATATTTATTTGACTAAATAAATCAAATCACCCCCACTGCATACGGTATTAAACTGTGTTCGTTATTTCCAATAAAATCTGTTCAATATAATATTCGATAGCATTCGAAATTATAGGTACATCTCACTAGTTTTTTATTTTTATTCAATGGGAACGCTTTTTGCGTTTATATTCAATTCGATAATAACGCTACTCGTGTTATTTGTTGGCCATTGCAATAGAATGTACCTATACATACACTCGCTGTCCCCGAATGCACATTTCCGTTTACATACCTTGTAACGCCACAGAATTTGCGTTAATAATAGCCTGCAAAGAGTTGACTGCATAAATTAAAAGTGGTTTTAATACACGGCAGTGTCACTTCACTATCAAAATAAAATGGTAGCCAAATGCGGAACCAATTAGAATGGTTTATTCTATCACGAGTCGTGTATTCTTATAAAATATTCAAAAGTCCAAATCTACGACCGTCTGACCGTGTTCCGAACGATTCAATGATAATATTGAAAAGAAAAAAAGAAAATTATATTATTAATATAAATAATTCTATCAATAATTTTAGATTTTTAGAAAAGTTGTCTCCATAGTCATTTTGGAAAATCATAATTTATTATAAGGAAGCAATTAATTGCATGTGACTGTATGTATACATAGTAGTCATGTCATGACTACTATGTGTTCATAGTCACAGTAACATACTATGATCGTGTGTTCAAAACGTCAACGAGGCGAATGGATTCATGGAGGCATGTTTATGACGCAAAGCTAGCCCGAACACGCGCTATTTAGACATATGAGTTCCGTTCTTCCGCATACCGCAACGCGCTCCCGATCGCCTTCTCCGGATCGTCGGTCACATTTGACTATGGCTGATATACGGGTGATTTAAGATTCTGAGCAAAGAGAGAAATGTTTTGGTTAGGTTTTTTTTTTCTCTCTGAACAACTTCTCTATCAGAAATTTTCATCAGATTCAAATGTGTAGCACTTTCTCAAAAAGAAAATCTGACTGGTATGGTACACTGAACTGGTCATTTTTTTTATTTTTCCAATAGTTTTTCTAAGAAATGTGAAAAAACCGGGAAAATTTACGAAATGTATTATTTTCAAATCGTAAATATTACAGTCTTTCAAAACATTTATAACTGAACTCCGCTCATAATCGTTTTTCACGATTAGATATTTTTCAATAGGGTGAGGTGGGAAAGTGGCACCTAAATATTTTTATCAATCAGCCGTCGTTAATTGATTCCTCGTGACGAATCTCAGATTGAAAATAAGCGATTTATATGCTACAGATAGGTCATTTTATATAATACAATATTTTTTACGTCAAAAGTATACGATTTGGGCGCTTTTTACAATTTCCAGGCATCATGTGAAATACCTGTCATTTATTAGCAGTATACATGTTTTAGGTAATATGAAATTATGTTATATTAAGAGGATTCTACGTATGCATTTGCTGTCTCCATGAACAATGTAAATTCATGATTTGAAACTTCCCGACCAATTTTATTATGATGTTGAAGTTTGAACATTAGAGTGCATTGGCCTATCATCAAACTTCAAAGTAAAAACATTATCTATGTTTTGTTGTTTTTCTTTTTTAAAACATGCAAGTCCAAGTGCAACGTAGCGGATCGACTATGCATATCAAAGCTGCACGGAACCAATATTACACGCGATAATGAGTGATAATTATACAAAAACAATAACGTATAGAAATTTGATTTATAAGAATTATTTTAAACACCATATCATATCGTCTAAGAATATAAAGCCTATAAAGTAATTATAGTAATCAACATCCAAATGAACGATAAATCGAATAATTTAACATTACCTACAAAATCTATATTTCCGCTTCCCTGCCCGAACAGAATACGATTTCAAGTACGTAGCCCGCAGTACGAAATAACCGGGAAACCCCTTTTATAATGCATACTCCTTCCCGTGACATAGTATTATTATAAACGGCACGGTCCAGACCACCCCACCCCCCTTCTCCCCCGGATGCACCGTTGACCGTTCAATAATATATTTACACTGTTTTCAAAATTGCACCCTTATGGCCGTAGACCGTGTAAACGAAACGGCGCATTCGATAAGATATTACGTTGCTCGAACGTTGCCGATGTTCGTGCGTTATATGTTTTCGTACCTACGTAATAACAATAATAATATTATTATGTTAATGTGTTCAGACGAAATAACACTTAAAATTGATTGAACGTAAAATAATCCCGCGCAGAACCATCACAATCTATATGTGCCACAAAGCCGCGTACACTCGAAAATACTCGTATACATTAGACGGCGTGCGTATTATAATTTATATTCTATATAGGTAGGCAACTAAAACAACATTATGTAAACGAAATCCAATATCGCTTTAATATTAACATTATGATATTGCCGCTGTTTATATAATCGTGTCGAAACAATGTCAATAATATGATATATACGACGACGAGCTGCGCGCAGTATAAGACGAATAGGTACCGTCGCGAATAGTCTACGCAATAGCAATCGATACGTTATAATCGTCTCTCATTGTCATTATGTTGTCTCTGCAGTGGCGTGTGTTAAGGATTTTTCGGGAACCGGCGGTGGAGGGTGGTCGACTTCTCTTCAAATTTACGAAATACTTAAGCAAAAACATTGCAATTCAATTACTAGGCTTTACGTTTTATATTCGGAGCGTAGCGATTGGTTCAACTATGGACGTGTGATTACAATATTACAACAATATTGTTTGTTTTTTTTTTTTTTTTTGCAAACAACTTGAAGTCTTGTTCTGATTTTCAAATTTAACGTCTTTTCTGAAAGTAAATTTTATTTGGATGATGGTAGCATATGAAGGTTATTTGATCTACCGAGCGGTTTTCGTTATAATTAGAAAACCAGTGAAAATACGCAGGAACAACGAGAAAATGTACGAAATGTTTTCAATCTTATTTTTGGTAGTGATTCACTTAAAATAATTGTAAATTTATTATTATCAGTTTTAATTAAATATTATAGCCTTTTGAAACATGTATGACCGAACTTTGCTCCGAATCGTTTTTCGTAGTTCATTTATAATGTATCATTGATTGCAAATAACATAAATATCATAATGTGTCCTATATTCCCAAGTACTAACCTACACCAGTGGCCATACCCTTCTCCAGTAACGGTTCTTTTGTTTATTCAGTTTTAGTAGGATATCGGAAGATGTACAACATAAAATACGATATCATTATAATATTATCACTTATTTTCAGAGTGTTTTTTACCCGTGGTTTCGGTAGTCCACGGTTAAGTCAGAAATAAAGTTTTAATAAATTAGGTGATTTAAACTTTTTTAAATGGCTTCTCAACGTAAAATTGTAAATGGTTTAATATGGTTTCGTTATCCACGCAACGTTCTTGTAACGGAACCTTCACTCGCGATAAACTCTGTACAAATATTTAATAAGAGTATTTCTATATATTAAGGGGATTGTTACCGATTCTTAAAATTACGCTGATATTGTACAATTTGACAATTTTTGTACTATATTTTATCAGCGACCTTGATTTTTCCGCTAATCTACTAAAGGATGGCCATTTAAGAAGAAGAGTCATGACTGAGAAAAGTTTTTTCTAAAATGATCAACTTTTGCTAGTTATACTGACTATCTTAGTTATTGGAAAACAATTCTGAAAACATATTTTTATACGTCATGGAGTTTACTTAAAATTGACTCTCTTACATTCTTATTTTAGGTTTTTGATTCATTATTGTCCTCGTTTTAAAATTCTAAAACCCAAATATATCAAATTTTAATGGGTTTAAGAGCCCAATTTCAAAAAAAAATTGGAAAAGTCGTTTTCAAGTAGGTACATTTTATGATAAATTCAATCGTGTTTTCAGAAGTTGTATCCGATAACTGAGACCAGTGGCGTAGATAATTGACATTTTCAGTGTAGTAACTTTCCTTCCCGTTGCTTTTTTTTAACTTTGGGTTGCAGTCCCATTAACCTTTATTGATAAATTCTAAGACATTAAGTAAAATAATTGGCATAATATATGCCTATTTGGATAGTAAATACAGCTGGTATAGAATCTTCTTAAGCCAAATATCTCCCCTACATCATTAAAATCTTTACCGTACAGTAGTATAATATATTTAGCTCGACTATAATACGCGTTTACCAGATCGTTGCGCATCGTCGTGGCACAGATAGTTCTATCGAGGTAATATAATTATGCGTATATTAATAGAAATGCGATTTCAAAATATGCAAAACAATAAATATGTACTGCGTAATATGGTAATATCGTAATGCGTAACTATAATAAGGTTAATTAATTTCATTGTATAAGTATCTATTAGTTGGTTCGTTAAATGACATTTAGTATTTACAGGGAAAAAATACGCCATATTCAACTTTTTAAGCACGTACCTAGGTATTTTAAAAGTATTAACCATCGATTAATACATCCAAAACACATCCGAAAAATTGATTTATTTTAGGTGCTTAATGTTTAAAAGTATGCGAAAAACGGCTTAGATAAATAAAGTATAGTCGGGTCAATTTACGGTGTTCGTTGCCTCCTCAAACTCTTTTTGTACAGAAACTGTGAGAAGAAAACGAAGTTTTAGTTTAAATAAATTTTTTCCAATATTAGTATCGACATTTTCAGTTTCCATCAACCCGTTAACGAGATGAACTTCTTTTAAGTTTCGGTAGGACGAGAGAAGTGGAGCGTAATTTGCGTTACGTTATTTGAATAGCGCTCCCACTACTTTCCTTCTACCTCTAAAATTATAAAAATGAAGTATTTCATCAACGAGTTGACCGAAATTAAATATTTCAACAGTAAAATGTATTTAAACTGAAACTACATGTATTCATAAAATTATAGCTGTTGGTTGCTATTTGAAAACCAAAAGTGGTAATACTTAAAATGAGGGCGACAGTAAAAAAAAATAATTATAACAGAAGATGGTGTAATCATTTAGAGGCGTTTTTTTTTTCGATGTTCTTTAAAATACATATATCCGAAAAAATGTCATGTTCTGCAAGATAACGAGTGTCTTACATTAGGTATGGTTACTTATATAATTATATTATACGAGTATTACATTATTATAAAGTTTCTGAAATAATAATAGTGTGTCCATCCTTTGTCGGATGGTGGGTAGGTGAAGGGCTGTGAACGCTCCCAACCAAACGGGTCCGCTATTGTTTACTTTGATATCCCGCGAACGAAACAATACAATGCCTATTAGTCTGTGGAATTATGTATTTATATTTTTGTCTCAGTAAACCCGTCTCTTTATCCGGCAACTTTATACATATACTAGACGTTTAACTGAATGCGGACGTTCCGTGGATTTTTTTTTTTCATAACATGTATAATGCATATTATTGTATTTGTTTTTACTACGGATACAATTAGGCTTACGGTTTCTGCGTGACCGATTTTTTCGTTGCAGAACTGCCGCCTACTATTTTTACGTACCTCTTCTGACCGATAGTTAGACAAAGAGCGTTATATTTTTATATTTTTTTTTTTTTATTATTTACACCGATACTGGTAGCGTAATGGCTTTATTTTGGTAAGCAAGAGCGCGGTAATAATATATTTTTCGTAGGAAAACTGCGCTAATTTCGTTACTTTTTATCGGAATAAAATTGTGAATTTTACGAAACATAAAACAATTCACGATTGAATTTTTTTTATCTTAATCTATAGCAAAATAAATATACAAGCTGCTGCACAATGCACCCGCGTACAGTTCCTTTCCTCTTATCAGAGACGTCAATAAACAACAATACGTAAATTGTTGGTTAATAAAACATTGGTTCATCAATTCATAAACGGGAAATACCTAATATCGAACTATAAAAAGCTGTTCTATGACAGGGACGGGTACAACCACTGCTATAGGTAATTTAATGTACATCATCAGTAATCAACCATTGCTAACGAAAAAAATGATTCTGAGTGGAGTTCAATTGATAGTGTATTTGATTTGTCAACAATATATATGTTAAACTCATACTTTGGTAAAATAATTTCTTAGGCAATATATATTTTTTTAAACAATAATTGTTCAATATTATACCTATTTTCCCGTATTTCCCGACGTTTTCCCATGGTTTTTCCCAGATTTCCCATTTATTGAGAAAACAATAGTAAGAAAATCTTTAAAGTACCATCCCACGCCGATTTCCTTTCAGAAAAAGTACTACACGCAAGATTTTTGGTAGAAAATTTGCGTACAGAAACAAAAACAAAACCATAGTTTTGTATCTGCATGAAGAAACTTATGAGCTTCTTTACTCCACTCAGAGTCTAAAATACAGACATTTTGGCATGGTGGGCAGGCTACGGTTGTAGGTAAGAATTTGAGAAGGTGGAATATAGGGGAGAATTTCATGTACATCTGTACGCTACAATAAATTAATCGTTGCTTAACGAAATACAGTTCTGAGCGGAGTTCAGTTATACGCATTTTTCTAAAAGGCTTGACGATTTTAGTCAAAATTTTATATTAACATTCTTATAAAAAAATTCTGCACTATATACACATTTTTTTCTTATTGACCACTATGTACAATTAATAATGAATCCTCCTGTTAAATTGTCAAACGTTTCTGTTTAGTCTGAATATTTTATTCGGTAGAGTACCTACCGAATAAAATATTAATAACAGGTCACCAAACTCCTACCCGTTATCCATTGTACTTTTTGTCGTCCTTACTATAATAAAATATTATACCTACTCTAATTGTTGTAAATAACCAACAAAAATATTTTTTTTTCAAAAATACCTATTATATATATATATTAATATAATCATTATTATTTTGAAATTTATAACTGCATGCAATATAATTAGATAATTTCATATTGAATAATAATTGTAATATTTAAGTATACACCTACAGTTTGTTTCAAATAAATCCCAATAATGGCGATTGTTTTTAAATTATCCATTATTGTTAAGGTTGAAATTATTTCTGTTTTAAACTATATTGACAAAGGAGATGATAATTATTAATTTTTCATTTCAATACAGTTAATTATATTTTGAAATGATTAATTATATACATATAATACCGGTACCTAATTATTAAAATAAAAAGATTGGCCATCAATTATATTACAATGTTACGAAAATATATTTGTGTATAACTGAAACAACACAAAACATTCATATTTTATCGTAACCTAAATATAACAGAGTAGGTACACAGTCAGTATAACGGTTACATTTTCTAATAGTCGGATTTTATAAAAAAGTTCTCGACATTGTGACGTTTACTTTTGGGATGATACCACGTGCAATGTTGCAGAAATATTATTTGTATCAAGTATTTAAAAATTATGCACATAAGGACTACAGCAGTGGAGATGTACCTACAAACGAAATATTTTCTCCTTCTTTAGCGATTAATAAATCCTCTTGACATATCCAGCAATATAGTAATTTCGTCTCATAAACGTCATAGTTATAAACTTTTTAAAAAATATAAAGTCTAAAACTTTGAACCTTGTACATCCCCGTGCGACAGTATGGTGACCTATAAAATATAATATAATCAGTATAAATACTATAGATATCTCAAAATATTACATTTTATTCACGCTATATGTCAATGATTATAACCGAATTTTTAATAAAATACCGAAAATAAAATGATAAAGGGTGTCAATTTCTTCTGCAAGATTATGCATATTCATCGACATATATGTATATTTATATTGAGCGAGAAGGTATAGTGAAAAAGTTATTATTACCAAAATTGAAAAAAAAAAGACCTGATATTGCTAATGGGTGCGCCAATGTTGTAGGTGGAAAGTTGGGAATGTAGGATAGAAAAAGATATTTAATTTATTTTAACAACTCATTGGAAAATAAAAATCACCTCACTAATGCATCAACCAGATTCAAAATGTAAGAAAAAAAAGGGTATCTTGTCATTTTTTAACTTAAGCAAGTTTTCTGTCCGAAAAGTTGTTTACAGACAGAAAAAAAACATCATGGCTAGAAAAACCCTCGCTATTTTTCGAATCTAAAAAGTTATACTTTTTTTCATCCCGAAAAACACTTTTCAGGTAAGTTCAAATATTTTAATATCCGCACCTTAAATGATGCGGATTTTAGTCCAATAATAATGTATTGGCAAAAAGTTTCTATATTTCCAACAGTTTTTCTATAAAATTATAAAAACTGACAACGACTGTCAATACATATATTTTATTTTTAATGCAGATTTCCGTTTATCTTGGCTACAGGAAGAGGAACAAACAACTTATATCACTCAGCTTACAATCGTTTTATGATTGCAATTATTGAACCGTTGATTTTAGTTTATAAATTAAATAAAAAAATGTATAATTTATAATTTGTACTATAATAAATAAAATAATATTTGGTATCTCATCAAAATATCGTTAATCTCTACATTTTTCGCCCGACTTTATCTTCATTTGTATTAAAATTATATATTTAATGCGTAAAATACAATACTTATACGATTGGTCTGTTATAATATTCATTATTCATACATTATTAGGTAGGTTAACACTATATTAAATTAATGGACGTCAGCTAGTTCAAATCCCTTCATAATTTAGGGAATTTAGTAATGCTTAGAGGGTTAGATCAGTGTTGAGGTTGATACGAAAATTATGTGACGTTTATGATAAACGTTAATCGTATAGTCTCCTACGCAGTCAAACCTTCGGATATTAAAATGGTTTAGTTTACAGTATAGATAATTTGAAATGGTTGTGAACATAGGGATAATAATATGCATGCAATAATGCGATGATTTAGTTGATTTCGCGATATTATGATAAAAATGGGTCCGAGAAATAAAATCCTAAAAGAAAAAAATTAGGTATTATTACAGATATGCCTTAGAAAATGTAAAATATGAACTTAAACAATTGACTCTAAAAAGTTGTTCAGCTTTTTAGAATAAACTACAGTCACTATATACGTTTCTCGTACAAGACATTGGTGCCTAGTAAGTATAGTCTGTTGTTGTAGATGGAAAGTTTGATGGTATAAACATATATATATTGTATAAAGCGATTTATTCACTGAGGGTGAAGATTAGTTATTGCGACCGAAAAACGGGGCCTACAAAAGAGTGGGCGTCCAAGTGCGATAACCCCGGTAAATTTCAACCGTGGCGCGACGCTTGTTGCCCGCCAACGTACACGTAGTACGGTAGAATTATAATAAGTAGGTTCGTAATTTTATTCCGCATCAATTGTCAGCGACCGTAGTTCAGCGAAAAACATTACACGGTGTGAAAACAGAAGAGAAACGCGCGAGGAAAAAAAAAAATAAAAAAACACATAATAATAATCTACGCCATTTGCAATTAAATTCCTTCCGGTATGTAAACGGATGTGCGTAGCTTTACTCCGCTGCTGTCTCCTATATTCGAATATTACTGTACAAACGAATGATATGCTAATAATGCTAAAAGTCTCGGGCTCACCGGTGATAACGTAAACAATATACATACACACAGACGATAATTAATTCATACCTGTATTGTAGTGTTAATTAATTGAGATAATTTAAAATATATTAATCTCAGAAGTGAACTCGCGTGTATTGTCGTATCTAATTGAAATACTTACGCCCGGGTAGTTTGCAGGTATAATAATTATTGTTATGTTACGCGCGTGCGTATATCGCGCAATATTATGCATTTATGTATCGCGCGCGCACAATGGATGTACGGCTGACGTCTGACTGATTCAGTATTTCGGTAATTTCGAACCATTCGCGGCCGTCTACTTCTTGCGAAAGTCGGATAGATATTATTATTATTATTATTATTATAACGCCCGCTCAACCGTAACGGTGATTGATATTGTAGTTTGTTTATCGGTAGTTCGGTCCCCGCGTTTAACTGACTCATTTGTCGGTGCCAGTGTTGCGGAATCGCCACTTAAAAAACTGACTGCTATCCGTACCCGCCTAAGGACACGGATAGCATTCCGAATACTCAGAATACTTTCTTTCTTTTTTTTTTTTTTTTCAAATACTGTTTTACGGTACGATTCAGTTCTGTGTAACGAATGGTTTTAAAAAAAGTATTCAATTCATTAAGAAAAAAAAAAAAAATAATAATAATAACAATAATACTTTTTATCGGTCTCGTATTAAATGTTTCACTTTGAGACACGTGTTTTATTTTTAGGGAAAATATTTTTTTAGTTAGTCAAAATACTCCAATTTGTTCACGCCAATTTAATTCTCACTATTTTTTTTTATTTTTTTTTTTTTTATCAATTAAAAGCAGAATGTTCAAGACATCTTTTCATTTACCGAAATCAATAAAATAAATTCATTTTAACATGGTTTCTCGTGTAGCCACGGTCTCTTATATTATTTCATTCGTGTCACCAATGTAACCCATAAATCAATAAAACCTCGATTTTCGTACCAAAAATACCAGAAACCCTATGTTAGCCAATTTTTAGGGTTTTTGAGTTGAACACGGACCGTCTAATCCGTTTCTGTACGAACATTTTCAAACCCCTGCGTGCGAAAGTGTGGCTGTGAATTGTACACAGACAAACAAACAGAAATTTCCTTAAATAATTATTATGATTGTCTAAATGGCTTATTGCCAAACCCTGTTCATGTAATATTAAATTTAAAATATTTTCTTTGTTTTTGATTTCTGGCATTTATCGCTCTCTGAAAATGTTTGTTGCCATCGCAATTTCCTCTCGCATAATGCGATCTACAATCACTTCTCTTTAGTGTTGTATTCCCACACGGCATTCTTCCACAACATCAATTCGTCTTTTCATAGGCCGACGCCGAGGTCTCTTGCCCGCTAGTTTTCATTTTAGAACTACTCTGCGCGTATCATCCTAACATCCTCGCATCACGTGCCCAAGCCATTGGACCCCATAGTACTTCTATGAAAATTCTCATTGGTGACATTTCTGATCGATGTCACTTTTGAAAGATGCTATATCAATTCCTTCTTGTATAGTCTCTCCGTATTCTCTTCGTTAAACTATAAGTAGGAGTATAGTGGTATATGTTTTTCAATATAAACTATCGTTATTTTTAAATTTTTAACGACAATACCCATAATAGGTATTATAGAAATATGAATAACCACGTAGACATAAATAAAAAATTAAATCGAAATAGTGCGCGTAAGTTTAATGTATTAAAATAATAATATGTACTCAATATAACTGAATAATTTATTTTTTATCGAATTCAAACGTTTTTGCAACGGTAAACACAAAATAGTGTGATGCTTTGAAAATGAAAAATCTATTCGATTGTCACGAAGACTACGTCATAATGCACAAATCAAAGTTTTTCAATGGGTTTCTAACGATTATAGTTTTTGCAATAAAACAAATGCACGACTCCTTTGTTCGACCGTTTAATGGCAAACGTTTGTTTTTTATTACCTTTACATAGTCTCTTTTTCAATACGATATTTAACTCGGATGGTACCTACCTACGACATTTTTTTTTTCAAAATTATTACCGATCAAATGTTTGTATCTTTATAATATCATTCCCTCTCCAACAACGTATATATTACATTATTTTATAGTTGTTTTTTTTTTTTTCGTGGAACATTAAAGTGCTCTTTACCGAAGGTTATAAAAATACATTTATATACGATTTAGTATAAAATGCGTACCTACCTACCGGCGAATTTATTTTGCTGAAACGGCATAAACATTGCGCAATTGCGCACGTTAATTAACGGCGATATTTTTTTTAATACCACTTCAACAGGGTACCCACACACGATTCGAGTATCGGCTATAATAATTTTGTATTTTCATTTTAAACTGTAGTGAACATTATAGGGACCTAGTAATCATTACTAAGCGTACTAAGCTTAATATGATGTTTAAACTTGCCATTCATTCTTTACAAATAAAACGCATGAAAAAAAAAAAAAAATAAACAAATTATCGTAATAATTATCAGAACCCCTTATCAGAACAGTGGTAAGGGGTGTTTTGTAGCCATGTAGTTAAAACTCCTCCACAAAATATCCAAACCTATAAATAAACAAATAATAAATTATGTTACTAACTAAACCTTCCATCGTTATTCGCCAACATAATTATTATAAATAAATATAATAAACTGAATGATAAATAATAAACATTATTTAATAATGTTTAATAGAAGGTCTAATTTTAAATTTTTACTACACGTTTAGTTGTTATCAACTTTTTGTACACTGTTATTTGAAATAAATTTTAAAAAACCCCAGTTAAACGCAGTCTGTAGAATATTTTATATCGATAAGTCGAGGCATTCCTACACGAGTGATGAATGCGATGGCAAATCGAATGACGGGTATGAAGAGAATGAGAAATCAAGAGGAAGACTAGTCGGTAGAACCACCGAAAAAAAAATAAATACGGTAGCGATTCAAAAACGAAATATGATGATGACTGTACCTATTATTCATATATTGAGCCAACTTCGCACTCAGTTAGCTCAAATTATGGATCAACCACATCAAGTATTACATTTTTTGAAATAAACGCTGTTAGTAGAATCGGGACCCAAACTATTTCCTTTAACGACTATTTTAATAGTATTATTACTGAGCATGGAAAAAAAACACTAAATATTTCTGACAGCTGAAAAATGGGGTCAGATACCTCGTCTTCAGGGTCTCCTAGAAGATATAGAGTTGGTAAATTAAAACGAAGAGGAAACAGCAATACTATTATTTTTGAAGATATTAGAAAAGCTGAAGAGTTTAGGAATCTGGGCCCAACGATCCATTTCTTTTGCGACGTACACCCTCCGTGTTAATTCAAAACGAATTCGACTATGCAATATCACAAAAACTGGGTAGAGGGAAATTTTGAAACGGCCGCGTTTGCTAAGAAATACAGTTACCAAGAACTGATCAAACATTATATAATGAAATGCGAGTTCTACGAGAATTTGAAAGTAATTGGTAATTCAGTGTTTATATTAATTATTAATATAAAAATATAAAAACTTATAAAATTATAATTTTTATTTTTTAGACCTGGAGCCCCTTAAAAAATAGATATTAGGATTATTAGGATTTATTACGTCATATTATAATATGAGGAGTTTTATATGTATTACGAGTACCTATATACCTACACTTCACAGTGCACTTACCGAGGTATACAATTTAATTTCAGTTAAAATAATGTACAGGTATTTTCAATTTTTATATTCCATGAATATTAAACTATGCAGTAAATGCAAGAGGGTAGGTTTATATGCTATAGCGTCGTTACCAATATATTACACTAAATGGCGTTTTATATTGATATAGTCGGTGTTTTTATGCTTTACAAGTTTTTAATAATCATAGGTCAAATATTTTTAATTTATTCTTTTTTTTTTTTTTTTTTTTTTGAAAGTCAACTAGATACTAATAAAGAATTGTCATTTGGATGCTACCGGACGCGTAACAAACCAATAATAAATTAGGATTTTTAAATGTTTTTTTAATATAGCTAAAAATAAACTAGAAAAAACAATGAAAAAAGTATAATCTATACGAATAACAATAAAATCTTGGCGTGTACGCTTCACTGCAAAGATATTCAGATTAATATCTAAGCAACGGATCTTTTCGTTTATTATTTTCTGAAAGCTCGTATTTTAAGTAACAAAAAAAAAAACATTCTGAATTCGAATAATCAGAGTGGAACAGTAATATCATATTATAATAGTTCATCCGATAATACATGTGGCATGAAAATAGTACGATTTTAATGACATATATTTTAGAAAATTGTACTGATAAAAAAGTGTATACTTTAGTTATTACTAGTGTTACGACAATGGTATTGTAACTGACAATATCCCATGAGAGTGTTGATCAACGTTAACCGTGAGTTAATCGACAGTATTTTATCAGTTTTCGTCAAATTTAATGTCCGGTTAGCGCTAACCAAACATTGTAAGAACTGAACTAAATAGAATATTTGAAATTTATGTGAAATAAATGCATTAGTTTCGGGTCAGTTATTGATTAAAGAATCGAATGTAATGACAATTTCAATAATTTAAGTATCATGTAAATTTTGATGTTCAAACGGCAACTTAAGGAGCATATTGATAATAAAAGTCCATGTTTTGTCAAAAACATTGGTATTGGTAGCTACGTATAAACAATATGGTAAATAAACAGTTTATAATAGTGTAAAGTTTAAACCATGAGTATACAAATATTAGAGGGGATTAAAATAAATTATGTATTAACCAGACATTTGAATTCAAAACAATTTTTTGGTCCTTGGGAAGAAGAGCTTAAGTAAATGTCTGTAATTTTTTTTTTTTTTGTGTCTGAGAACAACTTTTCTACCAGGAATCTTGTTCTAATCAAAACACGACAATAGAGCTTTTTTTTTTTATGAGTCGTCTAGAACACAAATGGTATAAGTGACATGTTTATAAAATTTGAATTATGAGCACGGCCGAACTAAAAATAATCCATTTTATTGTGTGGTAAAGAAATATAAGAAAATAATTCGACATATGCTGCGATCTAGTAACCAATACTAGATCTCACTAAAATAGTCTTCAAACGAAAATGTCGTAACATATTAAAAGTAAATAAGTACAAGGGTCCACAACAGTTGTTAACACACTTATGTACCTATACTGGCAAGTGTTTAAAACTTTTTTTTATCATTCAAACACAAGAACAATGGTTTTATGACAATATACTATAATAATTGTATTAAATACAAATAACTTTAAACTTGATTTTCTCGAAATTTAAATAATATCACTTATACTCTTTGTGTTTTAAGCGTCTCATACAGAATTTGAGATCTAGATGGTATATTGAGGAGATCGTAGATTGGTTTTCCGTGTAATTTTCTTAATAATTAGGAAAAACGTAAAAGTTGTTGAGCTTCATTAGATATTATTTATAGATATTTCATAAATAGTGTATGTATTGTGGTGGGGTATGTATTTTCAAAACTGATTGAAAATTAAACAACTCCGACATAAACCCTTTTTCCCCGGGACCAAACAATTATAATTATTAAATTATAATATCAATTAAATCAAATATGTAATGAATAAAATACATTTTATTGGATAAGTAATTAGTAGGTAGTTAAAATTGAATTTAACATTTGTTAATGTTGTTTGCATAAGAATAATCAAATTGTTGATGTGATACAAACGACTAGAAACAACCGAAATTATAGTTTCGTATTTGAAATTACCGCGAAATACCGATGATATAGTTTATGAAAATTAATAACATTTACCGTGGCGCGAGAATTAAAATCATAATAAATCAATAATATTCTGTGCACTGTTTGAACCAACCGGCAATTTTTAATTAATTTCGTAAATAAGAACTAACCATTTTAAATTTGTACATGGATATTATATAGGAAAAGCTACTTTGTATGGTGACATCTTTTTGTTTTACTTCGCATCGGAATTCGCATCACTCGCCCGCGGTTTAATTATAAATATGAATTACAATAGAAGTATTGCGGGGATGCAGTTACCCGGTCGCTGTACCAGCAAACAAACTATTCGGAGAAAATCTCGTCGCTGCGTGAATGCACTTATTAACCGAAATGCTAAATACTCATAAGGTGGATAAGCAAACGTTTCGAGGCGGTAGTTACGGGGTTAACGATTACGATTTATTGCGGAAAACTGCACCGATTGTAAAAGAAAGAAAAGAATACGGTTAACGAACAAACTTTACAATTATTCGAAAATAAATAAACAAATAAGGTTGGAAGTCCGTTGTATAGACTGCGTACCTCCAAAACGGGGTCATCCGCAGCATACACCACCGTTACTATGTTTTTTAATAGTATTAAGAGACAAATTTAATGAAATGTTACTGTGATTCCGTTATTATTTTTCACGATCCCAAACGATAAAATATGTATTCGATTTCTATTTTCGATACATGTATGTATACACGAATACAACGACGGCCGGTACCTATGATCTATGGCCGGCTGAACTATCCGATATTTGTGTACACATCACTATCCGATATAGATGAAAATGTACTAATATTCCAAGAATGTTGGGAACAAACGGTATTGTTTTTTTTTTTTTCATAGGGGGGGGAGGCAAGTTAAGGTTATTTAGACCCTTTTTGCATTCTTTAGTATAGTACGATATTTAATAATAATAAAATAAGGGTTTCAGTTTATGTTTTTTCGTTTTTTTTTTTTTTTATACAAGCATAATTTATTGAAATATTTATGTTCGCTTCTTTTTATTTTTCTGACGATAATAATAAAAGGCATGCTTTAAGGTCGTATTCGGAAATATCACTTTTCGGAAACGGAAGAAAATTTGTATTTGCGTCGCGTAAGCGGAATTTTCACGAAAATGTAATAATACGCAGTTATTAAAAAACGACATTTTATCGTCGTAACTGATTTTACTCGAACCCCGATGTTTATAGATTAATAAACATAAAAATCTGAACGCGGTACGCACTCTTTTTGGATACGATTCAAAATGCGAATGTGGTTAACGAATACTATTATCGACTGTGTACAGGAAATATTTCACCTAAATAAACACGGCTGTTCGTTAACGTCCGCGATAGTTTTACATACTTGTTACGGTTTTACATGTTTTTCAAAACGGTTATTTCACCTGTTAGAACTCTCGAGATTTTAATTGCACTTTGGAAGAAGAAATAACAGACGACATTAACTGCCCAAAAAACTGTATAGTCTAATGAAGAAGAAAAAAAATGTATATATGTATTTGCATCGTATATTCTATGTATTGCTTTAAGAATCCTAGTACATGTTTAACATTTACAATAAAAAAAATCTCAATGAAACTAGATCGATACAATTTTGTACAGATTAATGCATCGAGAATGTGCCAAAGTTGCATTGTTATTCTGGATTATGTTGTGCTAGCTATTATAAAAGATACAGTATAGGTGTATTTGACTATTTATTGTTTTTTTTTTTTTTTTTTACTAAAAATAATTCTACGATGTAAAATATGCCACCCTATCCAAAAACATATTTTTACCCGAATCTTCCGGTGCTCACTGGCGTTTTTATTTTAACTACTTTTTTCAACAAAAAAAAAAAAATGCTTCAACCTGTACGATATTTTCGTACGGTAATTAATAATTTATAGATTATAATATGCTGTTGGTTTTTTAATTCACTCGGGGCGAGAAGAGAGCCGTCAGTGATGGTTAGTTCCGCCCGCCGTGTTTATTTTAATATCCGCAATGTTAAAGTATACGAAAAAACGCCGCGCCATTGTCGTTAGTTAAAACACCTGTTTAAATCATTAGGAAATTCGCGAGAAGCGAAGAGCTGAGACTAATGGAAAAGTGTTTTTGCGTAATATTTTATGTACCTAAGCGTGTTTCAGTGCAGTTTCTTTAATGGCTGGTATTTACGATGTAAAAAGTTAAAAAAAAAAAAAATAAATAAAAATAAAAACATTGGGATACGTTTTTCGTTTTTATCTAATTTATAAATTTTGTTAGTCGGGCGGTGTATAGGCAATACTGCAGAGTGTAATTTTCGAAATGCTATTACACACCTATAATACTTAATAAAAAATATCATACAACTAAAATCAAATTTACTCAGAATCTCCGTGGGTAATAGCCGGTGCACGGTGAAAAATTAACTGAAAATCGCCCCGTATAATATTATAATGTACGGAGTATGTACAACGGTTTAAGAAACGTACATGAAACATAGCGTCAACACGAGCACGAGACATTGACAAACAAAGTTTACGTCGAGCTTACACACGAAACGAATAATTACGAAAAACATTGCATAATATATTACTATATTTTATTGGTTTTTTTTTTTTTTTTAAGTCCAAATGCTGCGAATCGCTACACAATCAAAAATTGCGCTTTTATTGCACTCCCATATCGTTCGTTAATAAATGCACGGATGTTTTTTTTCGGGCAAGACCGACATAAATGTATGCGACGATAATTTTAAAACGTACATATTTAAAATGGCGTATCGTTATCACTAGAATAGTACAAAACCCCGGCTGCGTGTTATTTGCGTTGTATTGTCTCTAACGGAATCATTAATCAATACACAAAACCCACAATAATGAAGTCTTTACGTTTTTCGAAATTAATATTTTTACTCGCGTCGGCCGTCCGGTATAAATTATAATATTTTAATGAACGCGATCTGCGGCCAGCACATGTCACTGCGTTATCGCACGAAAACAATAGGTCCCCGCGAACGTTATTTGATTTATCAATTATATTTATAATTTTTTTTTTTTTTTTTTTTTTTATTATAATGATTATTATCCAAAATGATGTTGCTGCGAGTGAGAGAGCACAAAAAACCATCATCGGCGTGCGTACACAATGTAGATTGGCATGATAAAAACAGACATGGTATTATAATTACGTCCGTGACAATGATGGTGTGTGCACTCGCTCGGCTATTCGCTGCAGACGAGCAATATTATGCAGTTTGAACATAAATTCCGAGTTTAAAATTAATAATAATATTACTTATTAGATATATACATATATATACAGAACAGCGTGTAAACAAGTTTTAAATAATAGACGGACATACTTCGCACGTGGGTGGGTTCGCACCGTTGTATATGAGTAACTGGGAAATTAGCAGAGGGGAAATTTAATGTATATTTGTACAAACCAATTTCTAACGAAAAATCGATTCTGAGCGCAGTTCGGTTGATAGTTTTGCTTTGTCAATAATATATATATATATATGTCGTATTGTGGGAAAATAATTACATTGGCATTGTATATTTTTTTTAATAATACTTATTTAATATTGTACCTATTTTCCCGTTTTTCTTGTGGTTTGTCCATATGTTTTTCCGATTTATCCCATTTAATTAAACCAATTCATTTCTCGCTACACTCAGAATCTAAAACACAAAACGAAAAACCGAATACCTAAACCGTCACGTTTACCATTACTTCTATGAATTATTCTGTGTGCAGAGTATATACGACTTTATACAGAATATATTTAACCAGACATAAAAAAAATATAATATGAAACAAATACCGCGACGGAATTGAATTTTATATTTCTCGCAGTAGCGACGTATAATAATGTTATGTATTATGTATTTATGTGGTTTGTATCCAATTCGAAAAGAAAAAAAAATTATAAAACTACAATACAGACATATTGTGTTATATTCGTTTAAGAATGTGATTTTATTTTCGCTCCGGAAATATGTGTTCGGATACTGATTCGAAATTACAAAAAAAAAAAAAACGAAAAACGAAAATATAATATTAACTACAAGTCGAAAAACGCGAAAACTAATAACGGAAGAAAATCATGTGGTGAGTTGAATCATAGTAGAGTCGGTTAAAACATTTTTTTTGAATCCTAAAAAGTTCACACCCGTATTACTCTTATTGGGAAACACTTTCTCGCAATTGTTCACATCATATCTTCCTTCAAAATGCTAATATTCTGCCCATTGATACTTTATATGAACATTTGTTCTGGATTTTCAACAGTTAACCGTATAAATTGAAACATTTCATAACAAAAAAATAACATAATAGGTTTCATTTTTATTTTTTTTTTTTTTTTGTATTATCTATTGGTTACATAGACACGACTAATACTATATAGCTTTACCGGTTTACCGAATCCCGCTCACAATCGTTTTTGATCCCAATGACTTATCGTTAACTTACCCCTACGTAGCATAATATTTATCCTAAACTTCCCACCTAAAATTGCAATGGCCTGTACACGGAGCGAAGTATGTCTCATGTCTGTTTCTGAAATTTATGTTAATACAGAAAAATTTAAAACATTAAATTTTTTTTTTTTTTTTTGTAATTGTTGGTTGTTAAACGTACGAGAATGTATTTTCGTTTGACATATTTAATTTGCAATGATGCGTCTGCCGGTAAAATTCTGCAGACGTAAGAATATGAAAATTCCCGCTGAAGAAACAGTTTTGGCGGGTAATACTGTTTTAAAACGTCTACGCGGTGTTCTCGAAAAACGCTTTTCCCTTGTATCGCAGCGGTAATTAAAAAAAGAATTATGGCCCCATTTTCCCGGCATAATTTCCTGCGTTCGTATTAAGTGAATTGTAAGACCATTGCTCACGAATGGATACCTCGACAAAACACGAGTACTCCCACACCGTAAAACGCGTGTGTGTACTATTCGAGTGATGTCTGATGCAGTTTGAAATCGTTTACCGGGGGTAACGGTGTTTATAATAGGTTTAAATCACGACAGTAACCGGAGAAAACGTGTAAAACACGTAGTGTAATGCATAGACAAATTATACAATTCAAAACAAAATGATATAACACGCGTACGCCGAACGTGGGAATCATTCGTATGATAGCTGGTGACTAAAATATATTTAATAAAATGTGCTATTACTATATGCGTGCAGTATTTAAGTCGACTTTATTTACAGATATCTAATAAAACGAAGTGTTTGGGGTGTGCGTCTGTGAAATTTAAGTACAACCGAATGTCTGTTATACGTGTAGATAACTCAAATATCTGAAATTTCGGAATTTATAGATAATTGTAATGCTATAGTAATAGATTGAAAAAAAAAAATCGTTTAATATGTTGTCTACCTATACGATTTTGCGATTGTGATTCTAGAATGCGGTCTCTCTAGTGTAGACTACCAAAAAAAAAAAAAAAAAAAAATATGAAATGCGTTTAAAATATCCCGTATCTATTACGTAAAAAAATCGTGTTGAGTAAATGTTATCCTACATACATAATGGTTATAATGTGTGTACAATAACAAGTCCGAAGATTCATTTTTATCACTAACGTATTTTCAGCTATTATTTGTATTTATTATCCACGCCGTCAAAACACAATTCATTTGAAAAATTATCAACATCAGTATAATTAAATTTCGTTCCATAGATACGCCACAGTTATTATTTCTGATAGCCGCATACTAAATAACAGCGTTTAACTAAGTCACTTTTTTCTATTAGCCTATAAAGTAGCAATTTTAAACTGCAATATAGCTAAGTTATTTAATAAAAAAAAAAAAAATAGATGTAATTCTGGCTTATTCGGTTATTATACAAACTGTATAGGTAACTTTTCCAGCTTTGGTTTTCGCGGGTATAGCTAACGCCGAGCCCAGCGGATATGATACCTAGTTTTAAAATATAAAATATAATATTGTATTTTATATTTAAATATTAAATAAACAGAATAAATTATAAAATATTTCGGTCCTGAAAGAAAAAATTCACTTTTTTTAAGATCACTTTAATATTTATTTATCAAAAAAAAATAATAAAATAAATGCAAAAAACCACTATGTTTGCATAATATATTATCAACAAAATGTGTATTTTTGACGACAAAATTAAATTACGAAAAAAACTTCAATGTAACTATTTTTAGATTATGTGCTTTAAAAAAAAAAAAAAAAAAAAAACAACCCTTTTTTTTTT